>CM042254.1:22972010-22974510 GCA_023566225.1 Romanogobio albipinnatus | reverse complement strand
AGGGGTAGTGTGTGTGTGTGTGTGTGTGTGTGCGATATGTAGGCTTAGGGGTAGTGTAGGGGGATAGAATGTACAGTTTGTACAGTATACAAACCATTAAGTCTATGGAATGCCATCTGCCTGTCTTTCCCCTTCCCCCTCTCTATCTGTGTGTGTGTGTGTGGGGGGGTCTCTCTCTCACCCTGTGAGTTTGTGTGTGTGCCTTTCTCTCAGTCCTTCCCCTCCCCCTCACTCTCACTCTATCATTGTGTGTGTGTGTGTGTGTGTGTGTGTGTGTGTGTGTGTGTGTGTGTGTGTGTGTGTGTGTGTGTGTGTGTGTGTGTGTGTGTGTGACTTTCTCTCTTGATCATAATTTAACCCTTTCATATAGGCTATCACAAATAACTATCACTTGAAATAAAAACATCATGTGATGTGTTTGCTAAGATCACGTATGATGCATATGTCTTTAAATGAATTATTTACTGATATGATATACATTTATGAAACATAAATTTCACATGATTTTATGAAAGTGGCTGTTTATAATAAACTTCCATAAAATGTAGACACGCATCTTACTCTTACCTGACACTGATATTAAAATCGTCTTTGCAGTTTCTGTGATTTGGCTCCATTTATTCATTTTTTTATTAACATTTTTTATTGGACCACCCATATTGAAATGAAAGCACGCTTTATGGTGTATAAGATTGTTGCACAAATGGTAGCTAAGGTAGCTCAAAAAACACATGAATAGAAGTGTTAGGATAATACAACATCAGCATTTGAATGGTATTCTGAACTCATTACGATTTGACCTTTGACATCATCTGACATGAAATTCATTTAAATTAAATTGATCTCATAGATGTGGCTGTTGTGGTTTGTGGTCATAGCAGCACCAACTGCTGCAGTTAATGTGGTGAATTCAGATGACATTGACATAGTCCTTTTATGTTTTCCCATTTTAAATGCCTATTGCCTGCCGTGCACAGTTAAGCTGATGCCACCGGCGTGGCGGTGCCACCGGCTTGAGCCCGTCATCGCTGCTCGCAGCTTTAATTATTATTATTATTATTATTTTTTTTTTTAGCGACTAAATGGGCACTTTTGGGGCCCTTACCATGCTCAAAAACTCTTGAAACTTTGCAGATACGTCAGAATCTGCGGCCATCAGGGCCGGGCTGAAGCTGATACCCGGGCGTGGCAGGGGGGCTCAACAGCGCCCCCTATTAAAATTTGGTCTATATATCAAACACACTTGCACGTACATGTATGAAACTCGGTACACATATAGACCTCATCGGGCCGAACAACTTTCGTGCTCTAAGTTACGTGGCAGCCCAACAGGAAGTGAGCTATAATGGGTTGTTCGGAAAACCCATGCTCTGGAATTTAATATACTCCTCCGAGGCCATTGTTTCGATCATCGCCAAACTCGGTCAGCATGAAGTGAACATATTCAGGATGCTAAATTGCGAGCGGATTTGTGATATCTCAAATGGTTTGGCCGTGGCGAAGCAACGAATTTATGGCGAGAAAAGGGAAACAGGAAGTGTGTTATAACTTGTGCAAACATTGAATGATTTGGATGAAACTTCAGCTGTGTGTTCGTTGTAAGAAGCCAATCGCATGGATAGGACTTTTGTGAGTCAAAGTTATAGCGCCACCAACTGGCAGCAGGAAGTGTGTCACTTTCAAAAATGCTTTAAATCACAGTCTTATTTACACCCGATTGACTTCAAACTTCATCAGTATAATGTGAAAACATGGCAGATATAGACATATGAATGGATTCCTAAAATTTTAAATAATGTTGCCATGACAACGTGTCAAAGTTTAATAATGTTTTGGCTGTTTTGAGACTTCTTAGCATGCTTGAAATTGCTTGAAACTGCTTGAAACTCAACACACACATCAGAGATGTCAGTCAGTACAAATGGGCAAAGCCTCAGAAACGGGTGGGGATGAGGGGCTCTCTAGCGCCACCTTTTGACAAAAGTGAAGTGCTTCGTTTCATCTACAATCACCAAACTCAGTATATATATTGACCTCATCGAGCCGGACAACTTTCTAATTTACAGTCATTAGCTCCGACCAACAGGAAGTCAGATATTTTGGTTTGAAGGTGAATATTTGTGTAATTCAGGGTCTGAGTTTTTACGTTCTCCTCGTAGGCGATTTATTCAATCTCCACCAAACTCGGTCAACATGAAACAAAGATATGGAAGATGCTAAAATGCAAACAAATATTGGATATCTCAAACGGTGTTGCCATGGCGAGGGATTAAATAAGGACAAAAAAGGGGAACAGAATTTGTCTAATATCTTGTAAAATCATATTTTGATTTCAATTAAATTAAGATTGTATGTTTGGTAATTGAACTTAGATTAATTTAAAATTACTATACTATTTTTCAGATGAATATATATATTTTTTATAAATATTTATTTGAATAATGTAGTGTGAGCTGCCATTCCCTCAATGAACACAAGATGGCAGCATTGTGTTAGTTTT
>CM042254.1:21997010-22329510 GCA_023566225.1 Romanogobio albipinnatus | reverse complement strand
TCTAAAATAAATTTACAGCAATGCAGTATGTTCATGATTAAAGATGAAAGGTGGATAAACATGCCTAAATGGTCATTGAATTAATAGCAATAATAGCACGTATATTTACAATCATTTCAAGAACTTGTAGTATACTATATAATACATAAATTATGTAACATAACACCCTTTTACTATGCTGCAATGCCGCCTCAGGTTCAGCAGTAATATTTGAATGTGTGGTGGCATGGTGCTACTCGTCACTCCTAATTTCTCTGCCTGGGAAGAGGCTAGATGTGGCATGACTGGCATCTGGAGTAAAGCGCTGCACAATAGTGCAGACACAAGCCTCGGGAATCCACACGCATGATGGAGCGACCTGGGGAACAATCAACATCATTCTGTTTCACACCGTTCGCCAAGGAATTATAGCAGTGGCCAAGACAGTCACTTAACCTGCACTGAGAGTCTGAGAGGCACAGCATAGCTCTCAGAACAATTACGACATGGCTGGATGTCTTCCTCCAGTTGTGCCAACAGTTGCCACACTGAATAAGCCTGCAGTAAAACCGGTTCAGTCCGCATTCCAACCGCAGCGCACCTAGGGGTTCTGAGCGGCTGAATGAAACATTAACAAAACAAGAGAAGGAAAATCCATGTAAAGTGAGGATGTAGTTTGGTTCTTTCCATGCGGGTTAACTGGTGGGTTGCATTTATGCAGAAATGTCTATGCAAATGTAATCATAACCATATAGCAAAATAAATATGCTGGTCTACTTTGATGTTTATACACAGTAGTGGCTATAGTGATGTCTATAACTATGACTATGACGTAAAAAATCAGGTCTCCAATTGAAAATTTTCTAGTGACTGATCACATCTAATTTTTTTAGTTGGCCAAATTTAATTTCTGTGAATCAAATTGCATCAATTCACAGAAATTCAATTTGGCCAACTGAAAAATTTAGATGTGATCAGTCACTAGACAATTTTCAATTGGAGACCTGATTGTTTACATCATAGTCATAATTATAGACATCATAGCCACTACTGTGTATTTTTTTTTTTACAGTGTGGAAGCAGGACTTGCTGACATCTTGAAAGTGACGTCAAATGATGCGTCTCGCTGAGGTCGGGGTTGATCGATGCACCCCAAGTTCACATGCCAATGTTCCAGACGTTATTTCCTTGAAGGAGGTGGGAAAAATCAAAATTCTGATCTGCCTGGAATGCAGCATAAAGCCTGCACCCAAAGCAATTATCTGGTCTTGACTATTACTTACCATAGCATTAAATGATCCTCTTACCTGAGATACTTACCTCCATGTTGTTCTCCTCATCTCCACTCATGCCGGACTTCTTCTTTTGTCTCCTATTCTCTGTGTGTGTTCCCCAGTGCCCTGTAAGAAAGAAAGATATCCATAAGTTACTCAGCGACTGGTGTTTGTGTGTGTGTGGAGCAATATACTTGCATTGGACTGCTTCATCTTCCTCTCCATCTTCTTGGTTGTTGTTGATTTGAAAATACTCACCTTGCACATCAACTGTTTATAATAAACTTGTTTTGTTGTTACTCACCATTCCAGCGAGTCTGTGTTTCCTGAAGACCAGACCAGCACCGAAACAACAACAACCATGAGTTCATCTGACAGTGTTCAAGGACATTGTGGATACACTACACAGAGTTCTCACCACACCAATCACCACCAGCACTGGTCTCTCTTTCTCCGCCAACTTACATCACCAGTCCCATGGCCAACCCGCTGCCCTACTCTGGCTCAGCGGAGGAATGCAGCGGATTTCTGCTACAATGCTCGCTGGCCCTCGAGATGTAGCCTCACCACTTCCCCACAGAGAGTGCAAACATTTTGTTCATAATTTCCCTGCTAACAGGAAGAGCACTGCAGAGACGATTTGGCAGCAATCCGGGCCAGTCACACAATCCATCTACAGTTTTGTTGCTCACTTCCGCAAAGTGTTTGGCAAGCCCCTTGGCAATTCATCCATTAGTGTTTAGCTTTAACAGTATCTGTATTATCTGTATCCGACTATGCCCTGGTTCCATACCCTGGCAGCTGCAAGTGGCTGGAATGAGCGAGCGCTCATCACGACACCTCAACTGCATCTCGCTGCATACAATGACACCATTGGATTGCAGAAGTAAATTCAACTCGCCATTCGAGTCTCCCATAATATGCAGGGGTGTCTGGAGACCGCCAAAGGTCAGCATTCCTTCTTGCAGCACCAGCCAGAGCAAGCCAGCTCTCTAGAACCAGAGCCCATGCAAATCGAATCCACTCGACTTCCAATGGCTGAGCGACAGCTGACGCAGGAGCTACGTATATGTTTATATTGCGGCGCTGCTGGGCTTGTTATCACTTTATTCCCCATTCATCCTCCACGTCCTCTGGTGAGTTTTGTAGAAACTATTTGTTTTAGTTCCACTCCACTCACTTCCAAAGTGCTCATTACTGCACCAATCGACCCTCAAATTCCCTTACTGCATTCAGCTTTTTCTTTATGGCTATTAAGGATGGAGGCTTGTGGCCCTGTATTGATTATCGCACCCTCAACAAGATCCCCATAAAAGTCAGATATCCCCTTCCTCTGGTTTCTGCAGCCCTAGAACACCTCAGTGGCGCTACCATTTCACAAAGTTGGACCTCCGTAATGCTTATAATCTCATCAGAATACGAGAAGGAGACAAATAGAAGACAGCTTTTGTGATCCTTACAGGCCACAATGAGTACTATGTTATACCAATGGCCTGGTCAACACTCCCAAATTAAAGATTTTTTGCATGAGGTGCTCCGGGAGTACCTCCACCGTTTTGTCTTGGTCTATATTGGGATGACATCCCTGTGTACTCCCGGAGCCTAGCCGAACACCGTTACCTTGTTACGGAGGTCCTCAAGAAACTAAGAGAGTTCAACCTTTTTCTGAAAGATGAGAAATGCCAATTCCATCAATCCAAAATCCAGTTCCTTGGTTAAAACATCAGCCGATGGACAAGAGGAAGGTGGATGCTATTCTTAACTGGCCCATCCCCAGTACTGTAAAGGAACTCCAATGCTTCCTGGGCTTTGCAAACTTCTACCGGCACTTCATTCTCAACTTCAGCAGCATCACCATTCCATTAACTGCTCTTCTCTGTGGAAAGCCCAAGTCTCTGTCCTGGTCCACAGAAGCCACAAAGGCCTTCAAACAACTGAAACAAGCCTTCTGCAGTGCTCTGTTTCTGACACACCCTGACCCTGACAAGTCCTTCACTATGACTTCACTGTCACAAGAATGCTAAAGCCGATGCATTATCCCAAATTCAGGCAAACTCCTTCCACTGCCCGTTCCCAATCGCCCCTGGTGGTCACATCTAGGGGTGGATTTCATGACTGATCTGCCTCCTTCCAATGGAAATACCTGCATCCGGCTTGTGGTTGATTGATGTGTATGTTTTTTGTCACTATGGCCTCCCTGAGGACATTGTCTCAGACCGTGGGCCCCGCCTTCAAGCTCCTAGATGTGACTCTAAGTCTGTCATTGGGCTACCATCCCAAATCGATTGGACAGGCGGAAAGGAAGTTCCAGGAAATCGGACGATTCCTCTGAAATCTTCTGTCATAACCACCAGAACTCTTGGAGCCAGTTTAGCATGGGCAGAGTACGCACAGAACTCCCTGTGCCAATGGAACACTGGCTTCACTCCTACTCAGATACCAACCGCCCTTGTTCCCATGGTCCGGGGAACCCTCCAATGTTCCATCCGTGGATTACTGGTTCCAAGAGAGCGAGAGGGTCTGGGGCTCTGCTATCACTATTTGCAAGGAGCAGAGAAGAGAAGAGCCACACTTTTGTCCGGTGGACCCAGGCAGGCACCATCCTATCAACCCGGACAGAAAGTATGGCTCCACTAACGACATCCGGCTACATCTTTAATGCAAAAAGCTTAGTCCCAAAGTTCAGCCCCTCCGTCCCAAAGTTCAGCCCCTTTGAGATTGATAAACATGTCAACCGTGTATCCTTCCCTTTCATCCTGTGCTCCATGTCTCTCACCTCAAACGATATCACTCACTAGTCTCTTTTCCCTTCACAGAGCCTGGTACCACTGAAGAGCCCCCCCCCCCACCATTGGTTGAAGATGACGGAGGAGTCTACACAGTGAGAGAGATCCTAGACTCCCGTCGCTGAGGTGGTTGATTGGAGTACCTCGTCAATTGAGTGGGGTATGGTCCAGAGGAACTTATGGCTTCCTAGAGGTGACATACTTGACCCTGATCTGCTTACCTCCTTCCACAAAAGCCACCCAGATCGACCAGCTCCATGCAGCAGAAAGCAACCACTTCATAATCCTCTTACCTGAGATACCTCTATGTTGTCCTCCTTGTCTCCATTACTACGGGACTCCTTTTTTCTGTTTTCTGTTCTCCGCGTGTGTTCCCCAGTGCCCTGTAAGAAAGAAAGATATCCTTAATTCAAGTTACTCAGCGACTTACTGTACTGGTGTTTGTGTGTGTGTGGTGCAACATATCTGCGTTGGACTACTTCATCTTCCTCTCCATCTTCATCTTCTTGGTTGTTGCTGACTTGAAAATACTCACCTTGCACATCAACTGTTTATAATACATTTGTGTTTTTGACACATTTGTGTTGTTGTTACTCACCATTCCTGCGAGTCTGTTTTCTTTCTTTCTTTCTTTCTTTCTTTCTTTCTTTCTTTCTTTCTTTCTTTCTTTCTTTCTTTCTTTCTTTCTTTCTTTCTTTCTTTCTTTCTTTCTTTCTTTCTTTCTTTCTTTCTTTCTTTCTCAGCTTGTGGTCCTTTCCCAGTCCTCCCCCTCTCTCTCTCACACTTTGCTTCCTGTTCTTTCTCCAACTGCAATCTAAATAAAGTTATACATTTGAATAAATCTTATGATTTTTTGCTATTGTCATTTTGATTCATTTTATTTTTATATTTAACTTTGATTTGTTTGTCACTTAGTATGATTTATAAGCGGTTTTCCTCTTGGGGACCAAAAAATTTATTCAAAAAAGGATTTTATATATTACCATCTTGGTGCGGACGATTTATTTATACACACACAAACAAAAAAAGAAAAAGAAAGGATGAGTACATTAGGATGAGTAAACAATGACAAAAAACTTCCTCTTTTGAATTTTAGATTTTTTTTGACAACCATATAAATGGAGATGGAGCAACCTTCAATGTTCTAGTTGGTTTCAGCACCATTTTCACACCATGGGCTGCTAAACCAATCACCATGCTCATACCAAAACACAAAGGAGTGAAATATGCTTAAATAGGCCCATAAAAGACAAAACGTGAGATTCCGGAATTGTTCATTGTAAATGCATTATCCCTCCTCCTCTTATTCTGCACCACTAATCTGGTGGAAATAATCAGGATTAAAATTTGCATTCCGAGGGTGAAACGAGCACAAATGAGAAAACCCAAATATAATGAGCAGGCGCACAGACACAATTAATGTAGCATCAATACGATTTGCTCTTCTTAGTTCAGACGTCGTAAAAATTAACAAATGCAATTGACTGTTGTTTATGTGCATGTCTACACAATACGTGGTGTCTAACATGATGCAGCATCACGAGAGACGATGCGCATTCGCTTGCCGATGACATTTGAACAACTGCAAATGTCAGACAGGTGCGACAGAGTTATCCTCGCGCATCCTGAGCTGGAGTGTTACCTTCACCCGCGCCCTATTATCAGTGGTCAGCAGACCATTTCGGAGGGCGTCCCGAACATTTGAATCCATGACAACACGCTTGGCAAATTGGTTGCTTAGCAACTAATCCAATGTGCGCCCTATCAGTAGTGACAGCGTTAGCCAATTAACAGACAGGCCTACTTATGATAGGCTACTATGAAGATGCTTTCCTGCGTGGCATTTGCTCTCTGATCTGCGACAAACCAGGCAATGCTGATGTAAAATATGTCTGACTGGCATTAAAGGGGGAAAAAAAAAAAAAAACATAAATAAATCAAGCTTCGTTTTATTACCTACTCAAGCAGGCACCATGCAGCAGCATAGATTGTATTTTCTGGATTCAGTGAATAGATTGCATGCATAACGGAATTAATTATGAATTATGAGGCCTGTACTGATTGGAATGTTAACAATTAAATATATTGCTTTTACATATATACATATATATGTATATATATATATATATATATATATATATATACATATATATATATATATATATATATATATATATATACATATATATATATATATATATATATATACATATATATATATATATATATACATATATATATATATATATATATACATATATATATATATACATATACATATATATATATATATATACATATATATATATATATATATATATATACATATATATATATATATATATACATATACATATATATATATATATATATATATATATATATATATATATATATATATATATATATATATATATATATATATATATATATATATACATATATATATATATATATATACATATATATATATATATATATACATATATATATATCTAGCAATTACTAGAATAACAAATTACAGAGAACTGCCAGGACTAATCTTTTTTTTTTTTTTTTTACAAAATCAGATTTAATCTTCTTGGAAGACAATTAATTTAAGAAGAACTGATAGGCTTTATATAGGCCTACCATATAGCCTATCCATTCTTGACGTTAAGGGAACATGTATGCAGGAATCGGATTTTATTGTGGTGTGATTGTAACTTTAGACTGATGTATAAAGTTGGGGAAATTAGAAGTGCATTCTTCAAAATGATCAACAGAGGGCTTCCTTTCATTACGCTAGTTATGGTCTATGACCAAAGACATTCTCAGCTTTCATAAAGAATTTTCTTTTTATGCAAATTATTTGGATCAGATGGATAATTATAGTTAAACACTGAGAATTATAGGTTTTTAAAAATATATATTATAATGCTGTTCTCAAGCTTAGGGTCAGGAAGAATGTTTGAAAGAAGTTGATACTTTCATTTAACAAAGATGCATTCAATGGATCTAAAGTGACAGTAAAGACATTTATAATGTTGCAAAAGATCAAATAAATACTTTTGTATCACAGTCTCCACAAAAAAAAAAAAAAAAAAAAAAATCAAGCAGCACAACTGTTTTCAACACTGATTATGATAATAAATAAGCAAAAAAATCAGCAAATATTATTCTATTAAAATATATATTAAAATAGAAAAGTGTTATTTTAAATTGTAATAATATTTCACAATATTTTTTGATCAAATTAAAGGTGCAGTGTGTAGTATTTATGAGGATCTATTGACAGTAATGCAATATAATATACATCACTCACCAGGATTATTAGGAACACCTGTTCAATTTCTCATTAATGCAATTATCTAATCAACCAATCACATGGCAGTTGCTTCAATGCATTTAGGGGTGTGGTCCTGGTCAAGACAATCTCCTGAACTCCAAACTGAATTTCAGAATGGGAAAGAAAGGCAATTTTGAGCGTGGCATGTTTGCTGGTGCCAGACGGGCCGGTCTGAGTATTTCACAATCTGCTCAGTTACTGGGATTTTCACGCACAACCATTTCTAGGGTTTACAAAGAATGGTGTGAAAAGGGAAAAACATCCAGTATGCGGCAGTCCTGAGGAGAATGGGCCGACTGATTCAAGCTGATAGAAGAGCAACTTTGACTGAAATAACCACTCGTTACAACCGAGGTATGCAGCAAAGCATTTGTGAAGCCACAACACGCACAACCTTGAGGCGGATGGGCTACAATAGCAGAAGACCCCACCGGGTACCACTCATCTCCACTACAAATAGGAAAAAGAGGCTACAATTTGCACAAGCTCACCAAAATTGGACAGTTGAAGACTGGAAAAATGTTGCCTGTTCAGATGAGTCTCGATTTCTGTTGAGACATTCAGATGGTAGTCAGAATTTGGCGTAAACAGAAAGACAACATTTCTGTCCTGTGTCTGCCCCATAGACTGTAAAAAAAATATGGATGTAGTGTTTGTGACGTCACCCGTAGGTTTCTGAAGAGAGTTTTTGAAGCCTCAAAGTTGGCCGTTGCCATCTTGACAGAGCTTCACTTTGCGCCACTTCCAGATAACACAAAATGGGCAAAGAGGCGGGACGTGACTGGAGCTGAGGTGACACGAAGACTAACAGACAGCAGACAAACGACAATCCACCTGTCGCTCAAAGTGGCCATGCCCTTAATTATGCAGAACTTTAAGGTTTTATAAACGAAAATGTTATTTTTAAAAAAGTTGTCATGAAGGGTTATATTGACCTAAACCACAATTTGTACCAGGCTGTAAACATGTTTTTTTCTGCTGTAAAGTTGGCCATTTTAACATGGGGCTCAATGAGATTCTGCTCCCTTTTGGAGCCTGTCTCTAGCGACCAGTCGATGAATAGCAGTGTAAGTCACTTTCGTATTGGCTTCAAAAGAAACAGCCCCGTAGTTTTTCTATGCTTCGAAAGGGATGGGGTGAGCAGTGGGTGATTGCAATTCATAACCTCGCCACTAGATGCCGCTAAAATTCCCACACTACACCTTTAATGCAGCCTTGGTGAGCACTTCTTTCAAAAACATAATAAATACATAAAAATCCTACTGCCCAAAATGTTTTTTCTTCTTCTCTGTAATGTGAAATTCTAGAACAGTTTTTTAGTATTTGAAATAATGTCTCATACACACATATGCTTATTCACTTACACAATTGAAACCTTGTCTAAATATAAAGAGTGTGACTATTTCGGTCTGTGGACAAAATTGCATTATACAAATATGCTGCACAAAGTTAAATGAACAAACTCACCTAAACTCTGCTGTGCTAGAACTATGACTCTGACGTCCTGCTTAACAGACAAACTAAAAAGCAATGCAATGACAGGAGCTTCAGGATGCCAGCTAGGATGTGTTTGAAAAAAAAAAAAAATGTCACGTATAATTGTGCATGACAAGGCTAAACAAATCCCTCTTCTGATGAATATAAACATGTCAAGATTCACTGGAATTTGTAAATATCTAGTTTTGCACAACTCAAAACAACATGCTGAGCAAATTAACGCATAACTGTTATCATTCTGGAAGTCACATTTCTTCCTTTGGCATTACATTCCTTTTCTGCTATGACAGCTATGAAGGAAGATGGCTGTCCTTAAGGGCACTGTTTTTATCCAATTAAAAACTGGGACAGAATCCAGACATACTGGCACCATCATGGCCATCAGTGCTTTATGTAAATGTTTCCTTTTTTCCATTTACAAAACCTTTACTTTTTATCTTCTCTTTCAAAGTTGCCAAAAACACACCCTAAAAAGAAAGGAAGAGGCATGTTAAATGTTAAGATAAAGAAGTTCAATCTATATTTATTATATATTTTTGTCATTCAAAATATCACTTTTGTAAAATCAAAAAATGCAACAGTAACGCTAAAACTTCCAAGACAAAATGTATCATTCCAACTACCATTAAAGAGTATTTACACAACAGAATAGATGCTATTTAAGTGTAATGATCATCACTTCATATACACTCTTATTGGTTAAAAAAAGAGGTAGGGTCAACAGCTTCATTTCAGATGATGACACAATAATCTTGTACACACTGTGATCAAACCCACTGCACATCTCATACAGCATCAGCATATGTCAAACGTGATGGAAACTTGATGGCAAAAAACATAAGGCAACAAAAAATAAAACAAAATTAAAAAAAATCACTGAACATTCTTTTGCGAGTCACATAGAAGAGTTTTAGTTAAAGGTTTAGTTCACCCAACAATGTTATGTTGTTCCAAACCTGTATGTATACAAAATAAGATATTTTGAAGAATGTGGGTAACCACAGGTTTGGATCAGCTTGAGTGTGACTAAATGATGACAGCATTTTCATTTTTGGGTGAACCATCCCTTTAAGTGTGAAAAATGATGGGAGGAAAAGCCCAAGTAATTGACCAGCATTGAGGTCCGAGTGGTTTTTAAGGCACCATCAGCAGCTTTACGAAGACAGAACACTGGGAAGTGTTCGTATGATGTATCCCGTGCATCTCAGATGGAAGTCTAAAACCAACTCCACATAAATCCCACTATAAGTATTATCAGGAAAACCTTTGTTTTCTATGCAGCATTTACTCCATTAAGAGAGTAATCATAACATCAGGATAAATTTACCATCCTCTAAAACACCAGAGAAGACACTTGTCCATCTCTACAAACAAAAATAGAATTCTGAAAGATCAGGAAGCAACTTTAAGGGAGTTATGCAACCGCCGAAGACATAAAGCGGGTGGCTAATCTTCAAGTGTGTATTTATATATTGAACACAACATGGAAATAGCTTAAAAACTTTAAAAATGCTTCATTGCTATCTTTGCATCATGGGCATCTTCAAAAATTAATTAAAAACACCCCCCAAATCTTTCCAAAAGTTAAACAGATAGTGATTTTTAAATCTATTTTTTGCATTTTCAGCAGAAAACAGGATCATGTGCTGGTGCAGAAGCCCAGATACAATCATTAGATCACCTCAAAAGTTTCCTTCATTCGTCAATATACTGCCAAGCGATGCTTTAACAACATTACAATCAACCGAATACAAACCCTGCCGTCAGTATACCGCTAAAACATATTCATGCTAAAGCACCAACGATGATATTTGGCATCTCTAAGTGTGGTGAAAATAAAGGAGGAACTAATAAAAATTGTGGCAACCAAATCCCAAATTTAAGGGTTGCTTCAAAAGACTAAAAGTCAGATGTGATATGTAATTGTATAGTGTAGTGGCAGCACTGTGTTCTGCTATACTCGAGTACTGATGGAATAGGTCAGTATTTGGTCTGTGAGCGGGCAGTGTTGACAACAGTGTGCATATTGTGTTTATTAATGCACGCCATTCATTATGTGCTTCTGGTGGATGTCCAGAGTAGTGCTGTCCTCTTTGTTGTGCTGGGAAGGGCTCACGTTGTCTTCCCAAAGCTGAGCAGCTTTACGGATCTCGTCCAGAGTGTACTCCTGCAGGATGGTCCCGTTTTCAAACACAGTCACCAACATGTCCTACAAAAAGGAGACCATATTAATAAGGACCAGCAAATTAGGTGAATTTCACTATGTAAGATATTGCTCTGCATTAACATTTTTTAATAAATGCTTGCATTTATAATTTTACATATGCAACCATTCAAAAGTTGGTGGTCAGTGTTTATTTATTTATTTATTAGGGGGGGGGGGGGGGGGGGTGAAATGCTGTTTCATGTATACTGAGCTTTTTACACAGTTAAAGACCTGGATTCCCATCCTAAACATGGACAAAGTTTCAAAAACAAAGTTGGACGTTTGATGGAGTATTTCTGTGCCAAAAATCCGGTTTCTTCCGGTTTTTTCGAGTATGGGTATGTGAGACGTCAGATGGGGCGGAATGTCCTTGTACGGCTCTTCTCCCGGGAGGGCGCGCGCGCGCGACTAGAGCGAGAGAGCACAGCCGGCTGTGCTGTAGTCACAGGACTTCCCAAAATCAACAATGTCACCAAAGAAGTGTGTTTTTGGTTGTCAAGGCAAGACAACCCTGCACAGCTTCCCAAAGAACCCAGCGTTAATGGGACAGTGGATGGAGTTTTTTTTCCCAGTGTTTTTGTTTGTTCCCTGCATTTCGGCGACAATCGTTTTATAAACAAGCCCCAGTTCAACTCTGGATTTGTAGCTTGTCTAATGCTGAAAGATGGAGCGGTCCCAGCGATTAAGGTTCACGGTTGTGTTTTGGTAGCAGGCGGTGAGTAAAACTGCTTCAAATGTCTGTGTTTTTAGCTATCGACTCCATTGTTTTTCTATGTAAACATGCATAGCTCAACGCAATAGCTGCGCACACTCGTCATTCTTTAGCTCCACCCACACGACACGCCCCCAGCCGCTCTGCTTTTTCCGGAAAGACTCTGTACAGCGTATCTTTCTTTTATAAATATAATACAACTAAACTAAACTAGACTTTTCGGAGATATGAAAGATGCAATTCTACTCTATAGGTACTCAAGATTGACTGAAAATGAGTGTTTCACCCCCCCCTTTAAACGAATAAAGACATGTACCAGGTTACAAATAAAAAATCTAATTTCTAATTTTTAAAATAAAAGTATGGTTTCCACAAAAATATTAAGCAGCACAACTGTTTTAGTCGTGTTAAATGTTTTATGGGCAAACATCATATTAGAATGATTTCTGAAGGATCATGTGACACTGAAGACTGGAATAATGATGCTGAAAATTCAGCTTTGCCATTACAGGAATAAATGACATTTTAAAATATATTTAAATGGAGAAAAAATATTTAGAATTTAATATTTCAAAATATAATATTTCTGTATTTTTCCTCAAATAAATTAAGGCTTTTCATAGAAGCAAATGCTAATTTCTTAATAAACTGTGTCCACCATTTACCAAGGAAACCATATTTAAATCATTATATGTTTAGGAATGCAAAAACATGGCACAGTATGTTCATATGAAAAATATTTTTGTGAAACATCAGGGAATTAATGGGATAAGAGCCAGATGTTGCAAAGAGCAGGTACACTGAAAACAATAGTAACATTTAAATTAACTAGTTTTATTCAAGTCAACATTTTTTTTAGTATTTTGGTAACACTTTAGACTAATGGTCATTAGTTAACATTAGTTAACTACATTAGTTAACATTAACTAATAATGAGCTGCACTTATAAAGTGTTTATTAATCTTTGTTAATGTTAATTTCAACATTTACTAATACATTATTAAAATCTTGTTAACAATAGTTAATGCACTGTGAACTAACATGAACAAACCATGAACAGCTGTATTTATATTAACTAACGTTAACAAAGATGAACAAATACAGTAACAAATGCTCTTGGTTAGTTCATGACCAATATTCTAAAGTGTTACCAGTATTTTATATGGGTTAAATCAGGTAGAAATATCTCTTTATGCTAACAATTGGAGGTTGCCAGCTTTTACAGTGTACACAGCTGATCTAACCTCCTCTGGTTTGCCTGCTCCTTTCTCCACCGTCTCAATGAAGCCATCGGAGTTTCTCCTCAGAGAGAGACGACCGCGCTTGGATCCTTTCGATGGGTCCGTCACTGGCTGCTTATAGACATCCATCTATGCAAACACAAATAACATGATAGTTAAAGTTAATAATAATAATAAAACTATTGTGACAGGATGTTTTGAAAGTGAAACCGAAAAAAAGACAGAAAAAAAACTCACGCCTTTGCCATTGGTCTCCACATAGCTGCACTTGAAAGCGCAGTTAAGTGTGTCTCTGTTGATTTTCTGCAGAAGTGCACTTCCGCAACCGAAAAAGACATTTTCAGCACTCCAACCCTCATCGCTCAGTTTCTCCAGAATCTGCGCTAGCCAAAATAAACCGTAATGCTGATCAGAGAATCATCACTGATTGTGTAATCAATAATAATGTTTAGAATCTAACAGTTATAAATGGTTGATAAACATTCAAGACCAGTATCCTATTGTCCCTGGACACACTATTCCACACACTTAAAGGGATAGTTCACCCAAAAACGCCTTCCGTATTCAACTTACACGGAAAAAGTGCAACTGGCACGACGATGGCAGTTTTGAACTGCGAGAGGCGTTACACTTTCTTTCTAAGTTGAATACGGAAGGCGCCCCGTCGGATGTTAGATATTTTACTTTATAAAGTTTTAAATATGGACATTTTTCTTACACAAACCCATCGATTCACTTCAGAAGGCCTATATTAACCTCCCGGAGCCATGTGGATTACTTTTATAATGATGGATGCACTTTTTTGGGGCTTCAAATTTTGGACTGCCATTATAAAGCTTGGAAGAGTCAGGACATTTTTTAATATAACTCAGATTGTATTCGTCTAAAAGAAGAATGTCATATACACCTAGGATGGCTCGAGGGTGAGTAAATCGTGGGATAATTTTCATTTTTGGGTGAGCTATTCCTTTAATATACAACAGCACATGTGATGGTTAATATGTTACAGCTTGCTAATATGAGCACATCTAGCATGAGGTCAGAAATTACATTTCTCTATAATACATTTATTTTAATTACTCATCAAATCGATTTGCGTTTAATTTGCACACAAAAATTGATTTTCTAACTGAAAACTGAACATTCATTTCAAAACAACTTAAGTGACTACTGTATGCGATCTGTCCTTTTGCTTCAATGGCAGCGGTGCTCAAGTTTGTTTTTGTGTGAAACCTGAATGTACTCCAGTATGATATGAGAAGGATCAAAAGAGCATCTTGTGCTTCAGTGAAAGCAAGAACATCTGACCATCTGTATGAGGGAGCTCACATGGATCAATTTCACAAATTTGATTATTTCATTAGGCACTTAAAAATAGTCCAGAATCATCAAGATCATAAAACTTTGTTTACATCCAGTTTTAAATTACTTATTTTTCAGATTTAAATTCTGGATTTCAGACTTTTGGACACCACTGTAGATCACACTGGACACTACCGTTCAAAGGTTTGGGGTCAGTGTTTTTTAAAGAATCTCTTATGCTCAACAAGACTGCATTTATTTCATCTAAAATACTGTAATAACCTAAAATATTTTTACATTTTACAATAACTGTTTTCTATTTTAATATATTTTAAATGTAATTTATTCCTGTGATGGCAAAGCTAAATTTTCAGCATCATTACTCCAGCCTTCAGTGTCACATGATCCTTCAGAAATCATTCTAATATGCTGATTTGGTTCAATGTTGAAACAGTTGTGCTGCTTAATATTTTTTCAGGATCTTCCATAAATAGAAAGTTCAAAAGAATATAATTTATTTCAAATATAATTTTTTTTTTTCTCCAAAAAAAAAAAAAAGTCTCACTGACTCCAAACTTTTGAATGGCAGCATATGTTTTTTTTTCCCACTCTTGGTCTGAGGTTTAGTTTACCTCATTAATCGAGTTCAGATCAATTCCATCCCCCTGGATAATGCGCAGGTATGGTGGGAGCACCTTGTAACCAACTGAGTTCCGAGAACACCCAAAACACTCCTCCAAAATCTTTATCACCTAAAAGCGAGATAGAAGAGAAAAATTAGAATGGAAGAAAGCAAGAATTGAAGGATACAGCTAATCAATTTGAACTCAAGCAACAAACTAATCTCAAAGCAATGCTATGCCACAGTATATGAAAATAAAATTGATATCTTAGGGCATTGCTTTCATAAAGGCATCAAATTTAAAGCCCCATCAGTCACAATGCAGCACAGTGCTAGAAAAGCTTCAAGCAAAGCTATTTGTTTGAGTCTTTACTCCACTAAAATAAAGTTCAATCACTGAAACAGCTGCCTTAAGGTGTGTAGCGAACACTTTTAACACACTTGGTACATGATACACACACCTCGATGAGGGTCTCAGAGGGGTCCCCGGAGTCTGGGCGAATAATGAGGGCTGAATCCTCACTCCTCTCCATCACTCTCTCTTTCAGCTTGTCCCCCCAGATATGCTTACAAGCCTTAAAAATGTCATAACTGTCGCTAACTACAGCTACAGGCCCAGAGGGAAACTGGTCCAGCAGACACTCATATGCGTCCTTCTCTCGGCTCTTGCCCCAGGAGATGATAGTACTACAGAGACAGGAAAAATAAAGTGTGACAAACCTGTCAAATGATTTGAAACACTAATAAATCAAGTGCTTTGTTCAGTTTGAAGGTGCACAAGGCTAAGACTAAAATAAACTTTATTAGACAAGAATTAGAAAGAATCATTTGCAGCCAATGAGTCATTTGTGTCTAATGATCCTTAGCCAGAGAGCTATAAAAATCCACGGAAGTGATTCACGGAATCTTCCGCTTGACTGATAAACGGAATGTTGTGATGGTTGAGAAACTTCAATTTGAACTTGGAATGACGTCACAGAAGAAGTCGTGTGATTTGAAAAAAAAAACAACAACAAAAAAACAGTGAGAGCTATACTGGGAAATGCAATCAACAACCAGGACAAAAGGCGCTACAGCTGTGAGATGGATGAATGCGTAGCTACTAATAGAACAAATTGGAATCAACGGAACAAATGCAAATTAACACGCAGGTGTTGAACGTCAGCGACATTGGCTGTTTAAAACCAAAGGCAGCTGTCTAACTGACTTGCTGCCCAGTCGATCTTAAATCATTTCATTTTCTTTCTTCTGTGGAACACAATTCTAAAAACCAGTCAACATTTCCCATGCAGTCACAATGAATAGGGATCAAAGCTTTCAAGCTTCCAAAAAGTATCATAAAAGTGGTCCATACAATGACTTCTGACGTCATATAATAGTTTTGTCTGATAAACAGATCAAAACTTAAGCTGTTCTTAAGCTGTTAACATCTATGTCACACTTTAGTTTAGGGTCCAATTCTCACTATTAACTAGCCTGACGTCGTCATACTCAATTCTAGTCAGAATTTGAGTCTGATACTGCTCTGTTGGGCTGTGAATATGGGGCGTGGTTCAACCAAACCAGGAAAGACCTCATTTGGATAGACCTACAACCAATCAGAGCAACGGCGCAACGCATAACGCTAGTTCTGTCAGGTCCACTAAAGTCAAAAAAACACAATAGACAAACATTTAGTACAATTTTTTAATTGCATATTTGTAAAGATTTAGATTTGGCGGTATGGCTCTGTTCTAAATTCCGCATCCTTTCATGAGCTCCATGAAAAGCCAAGACAGGGAACAGCAGCAGATTCTGGGGACGACCTCCCATTTAACTGGGAGGGCAGAGCAAATCCCCCATTTAGAACAGAGCATGCATCAATGACAACAGAATGACATGATTAAGTTAACAATTTAAGGAGGAGCTGGGGAGGAGGTGGGTTGCAAAGCAGCGTGCAGCAGAAGCGTCCAAGCAGGCAGATTGAAGTGAAGCTATGCTTAAGTAAGCCGCCCTGTTTGAGAGAAGCCAATTGAGAGCATAGGATCAGCTGAAACAGATCAGCTGAAAGAGGGGCGGAGTTAGAATTTCCAATCAGCTGATAGCGGAGCTTGACTACGTGGCCTGCCAGAACTAACGCTGGCGCTTGATTTGTCAAATATCAACAGAACTCAACTGCCCCTGTGTTGCATGTCCGCGGGTTTTTCCATGTCCGTGGATTGAAGCGACCCCAATTATGTGATATACAGACCCAGGAATGCAAATTTTAGCAGGCAGCCCTGCCAAAATAGCACATATTTTACCTCCCAAATTCCTATTTTTTTTTTTTTTTTTTACACATCTGATGTGTAACATTATAGATCTGTGCGGTACAGAGACTGTTTCATTAATGTTAATCAGACAAATGTAACATCATGGAAAAAAAGTAATTTTTCTAGGTATGGTTACTAGGTGATTTTGTTTTGGAAGCTTTAGAAAACTTGATTAACTGGATTTTTCTCAGAATTGACTTTGCTAACTCTATCGACCTCAAACATGTGTAGCTCTAGTCATTTTTGTCCGATTTAAACAAATCATACATCATTTAGATGTTTTTTTTAACAAAATAACTAAAATGTGCTAATTATGACTAATTTTGCCAGCACAGGCCACATATTTATATACTATTTTATTTCAGCTTAATGATCATTTCAATGCTTATGCCTTAGTAGAAACTGAATCTTGTTATAACTCATCATAAAGTTTACTTCTTTCAGCTGCTCAGGTTTTAGGCAGCATTTTAATCAAACAAATTTGAACATGCCTTGACAAAATAACTGTCCAGTAAGTTCATAATGTGCATTACCTGTGCTCCGCAGCAGGGATGGAGAATCCGGCCATAGGACATCCATAGTATCGTTGTACCATCAGCAGACCTGCCACTGTGTCTGTGCTGCAGAAATTCACCAGATGAGCAGCTCCACCAAGCGCTGCCGACTAGTTCAGTAAAGAGTAACAGAACACAGCAGAAATAAGTCATTGAACCCGTTTAATGCCAAACCCATAGTCCCTGAAGTCTTTATTGTACGATGTGTCTCCAGTGTAATTCAAAATATCAATGTTGTGACAGCATCAACCAATTCACATGATTTCCATCCTGTTTTTGTAATGGAATTATAGACCGTGGCTTTTAAGAAGAAAATCAGACATTGAGACATTGACCTTTGAAGTCAATTGTGTGAAGACATTTTCTATATTCCCCTGATTTAACGCTCAGGTTATTGACTGTTTCTCAGATCATTCATCTCAGGGTCACAGTGATCAGGGGGGAGTTGCCTTTTAGTGATAGTCAAGAGAAGGTTGTTACTCTGAAAAGTGAACATGTTTGATTCCAAGGAAAATGTTTTAGCCCCCTGAGGTGAGCATCAATATTTCTTGCTCTACTACATGGTGTATTTATATGGGAATTTGAGGAGTCTATTTCACTTTTTTCAATTTAAGAACTGATGAGATCTGGACTTGATACGAACCCAGGGAAATTAGATCAGCAACAAGGCTTTAATCTGCAGCTTTGATTGAAGCAAGGATTTAGGGAATTGTCATGTATTTGTCAATGCATTAGAGGGGCAGAGCGCCATACACTATGATAGATCAATGACGAATTACAATATAGGCCATCATTATTTTAGTATTATTTATATACTTTTGAAGCTTTCATTTTTATATTTTTAGTTTCTGAGAATCTCATGTTAATCTTGAGTACCTATAGAGTAGTATTGCATCCTTCATATCTCGGAAGAGTCTTTAGTTTTATCAGATTTATAAAAGACACATACACTGTACTGATTCTTTCCAAAAACAGCCAAACTCGTGGAGGCGTGCAGTGGAGCGGAACTAAAGAGTCACGAGCACGCACACACACACACACACACACACACACACACACACACACACACACACACACACACACACACACACACACACACACACACACACACACACACACACACACACACACACACACACACACACACACACACACACACACACACACACACACACCATGACATTATCCCTGGATAACTTTCGATTCACTATACGTTCTTGTTGTTTACATTATATGCACTTATGTGGATTGCCAACAAAACACAGACATTTGATGCAGTTTAACTCAAAACAAAATGACAGTGCTGCCGATGGCTTCCGTAACCCGAACGAAGCACGTTGATGGCCGTGCTCTTGCTCTGGTTGATGTGCACACGTGCTCATCAGGGAGAAGTGCCCATACAAGGAATTCCGGCCTTTATGATGTCATTAGAGGGACATACTCGGGAAAAAAAAACCTTTCCAAAACTTGTTTAAATCCTGGAGGAGTGTATTTGGCACAGATATTTTATTAAATAAAATGGCCATGTTTAAGTCAGAATGCATGAAATAGCATTAGACCCCCCCCCCCCCTCTCTTTAATATCACTTTAAGTTTTAGTAATTTTGTTTTTGTCATTTTATTAGTTGTTTTCTTTTATATTATATTTAGCTTTTGTTTATTTTTATTTCAGTTTTAGCTCTAGTTATTTTAGTACTTCAACAAACAACTTAGGGCAACATTTCTCATTTAAGTTTTTTTAAATGCAAGTTTTTCATGTAATATTTATATTTTATAGTTGTACTTTTATGGTACTTTTTTAGTACATTCGGCAAAACCTCCCTTTGGTTTTCCCTGAAGAATGACAGTTGGGTTTAGAAAGATTTGAGGGCGAGTAATTTATGACAGCTCTTTCACTGTGGGTGAACTACTACTTTAAAAGCATTAAAATCTATCACTGCTTGTCCCCTGATCAGAAACGAGTGATGGAGAGTGAGCAGGAACCCTGAGAATCAGAGGCATTAAACTCTGTTTAGCATCATTAATCTCCTCTTGAAGCCATCATTAATCCAGTCAGCCGCAACCTAGAAAATACACTATCAATACCCCACTGGCCTAATGAAGACTTGATAGTTTTACACAGCATGGTTTTGTCTGTTTTCAGCAGCTGAGGGAGAAACGCTTCGGGCTTTCTTAGATTTCACACTGATGTACTTTCCCTCCCAATTCATCCTGTTCCTTAATTCTTTCTTAAAATCGCTTTTACACATACTTTCCCTATAAAGCCTCGCAATGCATGAACGTGACATGGAAACGTCATAGTTCATATAATCGTCAGTAATCAAATAGACTTAAACACACACAATAGCATTAGTACACTGACAGTTGGCCAAGAAATATGCCATAAACCCAGATATAACATGACCCACGAATAAGATGACCAGATGTTTGTTTTTTCATTGGATAGTCATGAAATGACCCAACACATGAAGACACTACTGATCATTAATAGTGTGGCTCAACATAAATGACAAGGTTTGGTAGGGAGATAATCAAATAAAATTAAACCATCAAATAATAATAATAATAATAATAATAATAATAATAATAATAATAATAATATTATAAAGATTTTCAGTGCAGTGGTATTATAATTGCTATGGGATTACAAAGGTTGCAAGTTCAAATCTCTGTGAAACCTTGATTCTTTTTTTTTAAATGTTAAAACATTTAATAAACCATAAATTAAAAATAAATCATATAAGGTGGTGTTGTTATAATTTCTATGGGGTTACAAAGGTAGCAAAGGAGCCTTGATTATTTTTGAAAGTTAAAAAAATTATTCAAAACGCAAGTTCAAAACGCACATTTTCTAATCGGTCACCATCTCCAGTTTTAGATCATAACGTACTGGTCTCAAAAGGGCACCACAGAGGGGTTATGTCACACCTCATTAGAATCTAGTGACTCCCTTTCATAAACAGACACACACAAAGGTCTCCTACACTCAGCACGCCCAGCCAGTCAGTAACAGACTCGCTGCTTATCACTAGTCACCCAACACCTGAACCTGCCACTGTGTGATATAGATGAAACCTGGCAGAGTTGACCTTTACACAGCAGACGGACCGATTTAAGAGCCAACCTGTCATCTTTACTCACAAAACTCTTCAAACAGCACCAACCCATCAGTGTGACAACCTCACTCAAACACAGCCAACAATCAGGGCTCCTACCTTTAAATTCCACAGAAATCGAGAGCAGTCAGCATCGTGTGTGTATCGAAAGGTCAGGCCCTAATCTCTTTTTGATTAAATGGAATGGTCTTGTCTCATAATGTAATTGATTTTCTATTTTCACCGAGTAATGTCTGATTTCATTTGCCCCAGAAAACCGGGCTTCCTTAAAAAGCATAGCATAGCATAGCAGAGAGAGAGAGAGAGAGAGAGAGAGAGAGAGAGAGAGAGAGAGAGAGAGAGAGAGAGAGAGAGAGAGAGAGAGAGAGAGAGAGAGAGAGAGAGAGAGAGAGAGAGAGAGAGAGAGAGAGAGAGAGAGAGAGAGAGAGAGAGAGAGAGAGAGAGAGAGAGAGAGAGAGAGAGAGAGAGAGAGAGAGAGAGAGAGAGAGACTGTGAATGAGACCTTGAGGGCAAAAAAAAATGTCATGTAATCGGTAATGGTAATTTTCTTGTTAGCTACGTTAAAAAACTAACAATGAAAAATACATAAAAAACAAAAAAAACTAAGACCATTTGAAATATTAGCTTAGCAAGTAACTGAAACTAATGTTTAAGTTGAAGCACTAAAATTACAAATTAAATTAAGCTACGTAGAAATATAAAAAGTAAACAAAATTTAATGACAAAAGCACATAATATATTACATATATATATTAATTACATTTATAGAATGTAAACTAAAATGAAAATGAAAACTGAGAATATAGAAATAAAAGCTATAATTAAAAAAAGATATATATATAAATATTATAATAGTATATAAATAGTACTAGTATAACAGTGAAAATAAGCATTATCAATGTTGTGTGAGATATTTAAAACATTGCCTGTTGTTATGATAGCAATTATGGATCTTTGTGTTTTCATAATCAACCAGTGTTAATGTTGAGTGATTGATACTTCCAAAAACACAATCTTTTATGTTTTATGACTATATAGAAAACTAATGTTAACAAACATAACCTTATTGTAAAGTGTTTCACAGTTTTTAATTTAATCGTCAAATTTTATTTTAATGATTTTAAATTGTTTTAGATAAAGTTAACGATAACAACACTGTCCTAAACAGGTAGTTGAATTATTGATCCACGCCCATCGTACCTCTTGTGAGGACACCCCTCTGTAGCCAAAATCATGCAGCTTGAGGTCCAGACCCTCCAGGCTCCCTGACGTGGCCTTCAGGTGCTTGGCCAGAATCTTTTTGAACTCCCTGGAGATTGTTGCCACGGTGATGGGGTACCACATTTGAACCAGCATTGTCTGTAGAGACAGAGTGTACACATGTGCGTCAGAGAACACCAAATATGGCACGTAATTGCACTCGCAATTTTTATGGCCCTGATACCTTCATGACCATTTTACTCATGACTCATTGATCTTTGGCCCCTTAAGGACATGTCCATGCATGTCATGCAGATCATGTTTGGATTCACAGGTTTTCTCCTGTCTTGATACATAAATACATAAACTGTCCTCATTGAAAAGCTGACAGAATGCCAATAGGGCTTTTTCAAGTAAAGAAAAATCAGCTTAACAGATCTAGGTGTATCAATCAGGTTTGACTTAAACCATTCATGACATCTTGAATAAAAGTAAAACATTTTATCAGGCAATTTTTAAGCAGCTTACAGTTAATTACAGGGACAATCCAGCTGGAGCAACCGAGGATGAAGTGCCTTGCTCACGGACATATACTGTACATTACATTCCCTTAACAGACAGTTTAATATAAAGCGACTTACAAATGAGGAACATCACTGAAGGACAGCAATACTGCAACATTAAGATTCAAGAGCACATTAAGTAAAAGTGCAGAAATGGATGACACTATTTCCATAGTCCACTTTGGACATTCTACTAGCACAAAACTGTAAGTAACTTTGCTTCTACATATCAACTAGACAGTAGACTGTCTGCTTAATATCTGCTAACATATTATTTTGATGGACCCCGTCAGACATTATACTGACTATAAGTAACTTTACAACTATGTCAACTTACTCTACTAACCCTAACCCTAGTACCTGGATGATCTACTACTTCCCTCGAGATTCTGAAGTGTGTATTCGATGGACACTTTATTATTCCATGAGGCTATGGGAGAGGATTGTGGCAGTGAAGCGATGCAACTGATATTGGTAGGTCACGTGACGGATGTAGTAGGTCCGAATTTCATTCATACTACCCATATTATTCATACTATATAAAGCATACTTTTTTAACGATGGCAAAGTTCTTGTTAAAAAATAAATAACCCCACGCACTTTCACCACAGTTCATCTCAAATCTAACGATGCATCTATAACATCTATAAGATGGTTTGTTGAAAATAACAACTTGTAAAACCGACAGACAGAGGTTAGGGTTATGTATGTTTCTGTCAATGGATACATATTCTTCCTTTCCCTAATCTTTGTTCAATAGGAGTCTAATATGACCAGCCATTTACGCCGTGATCACCTGGGTGTTGCAAGCACAGGTGAGACCTGAACAGCACATGGTGCTATCTGTGTTTAACTCATTTAAGCCTTTTTTTTATTATTACATTTTTATTTAATTTAAATATTCAAGTAGCCTGGTCCTACCAGACTCTCGTACATTTCATTTGTACAGAGAGTCTGGCCACTCTCCATTGACAAGCGTTAACTTCCTTGAAGGTGGGTACTCTGTTGAAGTTTAAAACTATTGGATCTGCCCAGAGCCACTCTGGATCTGCCATAACCAATCGCTAACATTTGGTCATGACGTATGTCATCTCAAACTAGCGCATGACATCAACGCCATCATTCTCAGCCACTCCCTCTGTTCGCTGATTGGACCGGTTAAAATTTGACCAGAGAATATACCGTAATCCCAGACAGAGTACTGAAGGAAAATTAAAATTGAGCGGAAGTACATAGGAGGGCGGAGCCAGGCTAACATTCAAGAGCATGAAGACGCGAAAGAGAACTTGCACATGTGCTGTAAGATTTGTGTTTACACACCCCATAGCGCGGACACAGAAAGCCGCATTTCAGACAGCGCGCAAATATTGAATTCTTATTGAATCTTGCGCTTGAACGAACAAATTCACACAAAAATTGTCAACATGCCTGTCTTGGCGAGAATCCTAGCAAACATAGTAGGTTATGTCTTAAGTGAACATAAACAGTCGAGAAAGACAGCGCATGCGTAACAGTATTAGTGTACACAGACAGCATGAATATTAAGCTGCTGTCACTTTAAGACATAACGCACGGAGCATTATGTCTTAAAGTTACAGAAGCCTAATATGCATGCTGTCTGTGTACACTAATAATGTACTAAAGTGTTTTAATGTTAATCAAATAACAAAGGACAAGGAAATCACTCACTGCTCTTGACTGAACAGCTTTTGTAACTTTAATTCATCTTTCAAATATTGTGAAAATGATATGTAATGTTGTTTTACATGATGAGTTTAATTGCCAGGGAATGCGCGAACTAATAAAATGAATGGATAAACTGTTTGGATTAAAGCGTATGTCAAATGCAAGAAAAAATATACATTTCCAACCTATAGATTTAATTCTATATTAGGGAAATTAACTGATCAAAATAAGGTTTATCATGGATTATAGGCATGCATCTTCAGACCTGGTAGCTAGAAATATATGCGTCTAAATAATGACAATAGAAACAGCTGTTGCGCAAGTCTAGGGCTGTAGGCCAGGTCAGTACCTAACAACCTCATGTCCTCACTGACCCCACCAGCCTGTCCAAACCTCCCTAGGTTATTCTGTCCAGGACTAGCGGCTAGGAGCATGCTGGAAATCAAAGCCTGCTGTCATTCTGAACAACAGTACGGCAGAATCATCCAATATGAAGTAAAGTGCCACACCATCAGGTTTATGAACTATGCTGACAGTTTCATGGGGGCTTTGTGCTGCAGTTAAGATTGTTGTAGCAAAACAACCTTTTGCGTCAAATATGGCCTCTTTATGTTTTTAATTCAAACTGGTTTTAACTTGTGTAGTGTCTCAAAAATGCAAACGTGAAAATTTGTAAGGATCATGTGACCATAAAGTTACTTCCTTGAGAAAGGATCCTTTCCTAACAGCCTAAAGAAAGTGCCCTTTGTTAAGGGAATCATTCACTCCCTTCAGTTTGGAACAACTACAATTAAAAGGTTTTTGAGAGAAGAGAAAGATTTATTCTGTTATAAATAAAGGAATTTATTCCTTTGATGGTAAACTAGCTGAATTGTCAATAGCTATTCGGTGTCACAGGATCCTTCAAAAAACATCTCATCATTATGCATTTAACATATATACAGTGAGGAAAATAAGTATTTGAACACCCTGCTATTTGGCAAGTTCTCCCACTTAGAAATCAAGGAGGGGTCTGAAATTGTCATCGTAGGTGCATGTCTGGAGACTGGCTAGGCCACGCCAGAACCTTGATATGCTTCTTACAGAGCCACTCCTTGATTATCCTGGCTGTGTGCTTCAGTTCATTGTCATGTTGGAAGACCCAGCCTCGACCCATCTTCAATGCTCTAACTGAGGGAAGGAGGTTGTTCCCCAAAATCTCGCAATACATGGTCCCGGTCATCCTCTCCTTAATACAGTGCAGTCGCCCTGTCCCATGTGCAGAAAAACACCCCCAAAGCATGATGCTACCAACCCCATGCTTCACAGTAGGGATGGTGTTCTTGGGATGGTACTCATCATTCTTCTTCCTCCAAACACGTTTAGTGGAATTATGACCAAAAAGTTCTATGGTCTCATCTGACCACATGACTTTCTCCCATGACTCCTCTGGATCATCCAAATGGTCATTGGCAAACTTAAGAAGGGTCTTGACATGTGCTGGTTTAAGCAGGGGAAACTTCCGTGCCATGCATGATTTCAAACCATGACGTCTTAGTGTATTACCAACAGTAACCTTGGAAACGGTGGTCCCAGCTCTTTTCAGGTCATTGACCAGCTCCAACCGTGTAGTTCTGGGCTGATTTCTCACCTTTCTTAGGATCATTGAGACCCCACGAGGTGAAATCTTGCATGGAGCCCCAGTCCAAGGGAGACTGACAGTCATATTTAGCTTCTTCCATTTTCTAATGATTGCTTCAACAGTGGACCTTTTTTCACCAAGCTGCTTGGCAATTTCCCCGTAGCCCTTTCCAACCTTGTGGAGGTGTACAATTTTGTCTCTAGTGTCTTTGGACAGCTCTTTGGTCTTGGCCATGTTAGTAGTTGGATCCTTACTGATTGTATGGGGTGGACAGGTGTCTTTATGCAGCTAACGACCTCAAACAGGTGCATCTAATTTAGGATAATAAATGGAGTGGAGGTGGACATTTTAAAGGCAGACTAACAGGTCTTTGAGGGTCAGAATTCTAGCTGATAGACAGGTGTTCAAATACTTATTTGCAGCTGTATCATACAAATAAATAGTTAAAAAATCATATATTGTGATTTCTGGATTTTTTTTTTTGATTATGTCTCTCACAGTGGACATGCACCTACAATGACAATTTCAGACCCCTCCATGATTTCCAAGTGGGAAAACTTGGAAAATAGCAGGGTGTTCAAATACTTATTTTCCTCACGGTATATATAAAAAAAAAAACAGCTGTGGTGGATCATCCAGGTAATGACACAGAATCAAGGGAATCAATTAAGAATCAAGGGTAGGCTACATAAACTTTTGAACGGGGTAATTTTCATACATTCAGCAATTTTTTCAACTTGTAGACTAATATATAACACATTTTATTTAAAATAGCCAATTCAGTACTAAATAAAAAAATAACATGCATTTTGTATGCTCTCTCTTATTTTGTTAAAACTATTCACTGATATTTTCACAGATTCTGCAAGGGGTGTGTAAATTTTTGAGCAAGACTGTATATTATGTAAAAGTCTTTACTGTCACTACCTTTAATATGTACTTGCTGAATAAAAGTATTGATTTCTTTAAAAAATATTTATAGAAATTGTATACACTCTGCATTTTCTGCATTGGCTACCTTATAAATAATATCAAAACGCCTTTATAAGAAATAAAGATGAAAGAAGACAAGTAATACCTCAATAAAATTGGTGAGCCAGAAGAAATCTGGATCCGTGTTCTCCACGGTGAAAAGAACGTTCCCTCTGGGAATGATCTTCCCCTCGGGAACTGCTTTGATACGGATTGGAAGGCGGCCATCATATTTCTGACAACACAATTAGGAACCGGAAGAAGGCAGACTTCAAAGTCATGTAATGGTGAAATATCTAAAAAGAAACGTTGACTCTGATATGAATTTCTGTTCGTACCTCTAAAACTTTTCTCCATCCCTCTTCATCGAACACTGGCTGCTTAAAGTGCATCTGATAAAATAGTTTTGCCTCCTGAATCTTCTCCTCTGTGACAACTTGACCTGCAAAGCATTTAGACAAATATATGAGTTCAGAGATGCTAGGAAGAAAAACTGAATTGTTTTGCATTTTAAATATCTGTATATAAAGCATGAAATGTTCAATATATTAACACTATAGCAATCAAGTGGCACTTTCTATGTAACAGGCCTATAGTTGTTAATGTAATAGTGAAGCACACCACAGTACTAAGGTTTGGGGTCATTTGTTGTTTTAAAGAAATTTGCTTTTATTCAGCAAATGATCAGAAAGTGTCAGTTTATAGCGTTATAAAAATTATTGAAAAGTTTACAACGGCCTCATCTTCTTCCAAGGAGAATGCAATAAAGCACCAGAATAACAAATAAAATATTCATTATAAAAAAGTGAATACAAATAGCGTGCCCTGAAAGAAAAGAAAAAAATCAGTGGAGACTAAATAAAATGCTGCCGTTCACACTGTCCATGGCTGTAGTCTGAAACACACACCACAAAAAACAACAACAACAACAAAACAACAACAAAAAACACTTTCTGGCTTGAAATACTGAAATGGGAAGCTTAAGGGGAATTATTAGCCTTATGCAACTGCAATGTTTGTTTGATGACATGGTAATATACTTATTTTTACTTGCTCAAACAGGGCTGGTAAGTGTCAAAATGGCCAAAAATACACTTCTATTGAATGTAAAGTGCCCCTATTATGCTTTTTCGAATATTACCTTTTATGCAGTGTGTAATAGATCTGTTTGTGAATGTAAAAGGTCTGCAAAGTTTAAAGATCAAAGCACACTACAAAAAAAAGTTCCCGTCTCCTAAAAGGAAGAATCGAATCTGAATAATTCTAGCCTATGGTTTTCATTGGCTGCCTGCAAACAACATCTAGTTTGACCCACCCTCAAACACTGTAATTGTTAGCAGAGGCCTGGAAGACTTTGGTTCATGTTGTCGACATGTAGAGAAGGAACCTTTAAAATAGCATAATCGGGGCACTTTAAATCACAATGGGATGGTGACAGAATCTTCTCACCCTCATGTCATTCCAAAACCTGTATGACTTTCTTCTCTGGAACATCAGAGAAGAAGATATTTTGAAAAAAAAAAAAACTATTTGTATGTGCTTACATTGTACAGCAAAAACATTCTTCAAAATATCTTCTTTTGTGTTCCACAAAAGAAAGAAAGTCGTACAGTTTTGGAATGACATGAGGGTAAATGCATGGTTCACAATTGTCATTTTGGGGTAAATAACCCCTTTTAACCTTACATTTATAAACTTTTGCAGCTTGTTGTGACTGCATGACTGTCCTTTATAACTGTCCTTGAATGTGAGCTATTAGCGGTTCAGTTTTCCATTACCCAATCAGGTGAGTGACATTACGTGAAAAAACACTTTGTCCATGCCAGTACATGAACACAAACAAACAGTGTGTCTAAGTGAGCCAACAAAAGTTGTGTGATCACAGCAGGAGTTACGCAATGATGAAATTACCTGATAGGTATTTCTTCAGGAGATACTGGAGGCCAAAAAACACCACCTCACTGAACTGCGCTCCCTTTTTGTGCCGACACTCGAAATAGGAGTACACCTTACTGACATTGGGTGGGTATTGTTTGTAGTGGGTAATCTGAAAAGAAGAGAGAAGCCTTGAGTATCAGAATTGTTTACACCAGGGGTGTCCAAACTCGGTCCTGGAGGGCCACTGTCCTGCAGAGTTTAGCTCCAGCTTGTCTCAACACACCTGCTGGAAGTTTGTAGTATGCCTAGTAAGACCTTGATTAGCTTGTTCATCTGTGTTACATTGGGGTTGGAGCTAAACTCTGCAGGACAGTGGCACTCCAGGAGCAGGATTGGACACCCCTGGTCTTTACCATAGACAGTAAAAGAAATGGACACAGCGACCCCATAGACTTCACGGAGAAAAGGTGAAGTCAAGTAGAAGCACTCACTTCCTGATGGCTGAGCGCACTGCGCAGCCTCAGACTGAGCTTGACGACGTAGATGTGACGTGAGAAACCTGTCCAACAGTGGCAAGTCTTCTAGTAGTGGTGCAAAGTGAAATCTGAATCACATTGTTGGAATATTTTGTCTCGTTGCTTTTGGCACTCTATGGGCTTCTCCACATGCTTCTCCCTTAACTTTATCGGACTTTATGCCTCCACGTCCCCCCGATTGCCTCATAGACAGTAAAAGATTGCCTGCGAGCTTCTCCTTGGGTCTATACGGTAATTTCTCTACTGCGCGCCGAGAGTCGCGTGGTTATGACGCAATCGTTAGCCTATTTTTCACAAAAATGGCTTCTATAGGTCGATAGTGTAAGCTACAAGGTAATGGAGCCTTTTATACATTGTCATGTTTCTTTAGACATAAACAATGCATCTGAGGAGTTTAAAGACTCCATTTGTCCAAAGTTATTCGCTGTCATAGTGACACCAAAATGAATGGGAGTCAATGGGATGCTAACAGCAGGTGATGGCTTGGTTAGCAATGGCCGCCCCTATGGAAGGTACGCTTTCCGGGTGCTGGATTACCCCCTTGGACTTTACACACTCACAAATTTACCAGTACTCATTAACTATTCACTAATGTTCAGTAAGATTTTTTTTATTTTTTTTATTTGAAAGACATTAAAACATTTTATTTTTATTTTAAAACAGGTGAATTATTAATAACGGTTTTCTATTTGAATATATATTTTAAAATATAATTTATTCCGATGATGGAAAAACTGGATTTAGCATCATTACTCCAGTCTTAAGTGTCACATGATCTAATATGCTGATTATGATGATGCTCTAGAAACATTATTACGAGTGTTGAAAACAGTTTAATATTTTTGTGGAACCTGTGATATATTTATTTCAGGATTCTTTGATGAATTGAAAGCTCAAAGTTTATTTAAAAATAATAATCTTTTATAACGCTATAAATGGACACTTATGAATAATTTAATGACCGCTTGCTGAATAAAAGCAAATTTCTTTAAAACAAAAATTGACTCCAAACCTTTGAACGGTAGTGTGCTTCACTATCACATTAACAGCTATAGGCCTGTTACATCTGAAATGCACACCTGCATCACATCCACAGTCTTGTGATGCTATCTTGTGATATATCTGCATTTCATCAAAGTTTTGTTTACTGTACACTGATACTGTCAAGCTACAGCTGGGGTGGGTTGAAACAGTGTTTTGATTTATAGCAAAAACCTACCATTATATCCTGGACACAAATGTAATACTTAAAAAGTGTCTGGCCTTCAGTGCCCTGTGGCATAATATGCACAAAAACATGTGGCTAGTACTTTCTTGATCCCCATAATGGAAGGTCTAGTTGTGCGTCCGGTCTCCTTCAAAGCAAAACATTTCTATCTGCTACTGAAGAAACAAATAAAGGTCCATGTTCTATTAGTTTAGTTGGCCAAATGTACCAATTCATCAGATCAGCCTGTAAAATCTAATAATTTCCATGTTATATGCAAGGAATGGAAAGACAATCTTTCAAAACAAAGCACATCAGCAGGTCCACACAATTAGTAAGATCACTCAAAAAAAAAAAAAAAGGTTCTATATGGCACCAAAAATGGTTCTTGGCTCGTAATCATAGGGGAACCTTTTTTAGTGCTATATAGCACCAATTTTGGTTGCTATATAGTGGTTATTCAGCGGTTCTTCAGATGTGCTATATAGCACCTTAGACAAAGAACCGGTGAAGAACCTCTGAAGAACCGCTGAAGAACCACTGAAGCACCAAAATTGGTGCTATATAGCACTAAAAAAGGTTCCCCTATGATTACGAGCCAAGAACCATTTTTGGTGCCATATAGAACTTTTTATTTTTGGAGTGATGTGTATAATTAAACTGAATTGTATGTGGATGGGAAACATTTTATGAATGCTGGGTGTTCCACTTCAGAGGAAATCTGTTGAGCTTTCAGTGGGAATCTGAGTGGACCTGAACATCAGCCCAAACCTGACTAATCAAGTTTAGATGTAGTCAGAATGGATTGTTGAGGAATGTTGAGTATGTGACGTAACAATGGGCGGGTATGACTCATTCAACAATTAATCTCACCGTAAAATCAAATACAAATTTACATTTTATTTATACATGATATTGTTTGGTGGGATTTCAACATGGATTCCAGATGGGATTTGTGGCTGGCTGTTATGTGAAAGGTCAACACAGCCTTAGCCATTCAACATTGGCCACAATGGAGAATTACAGAAGTGACATTTCTAAATCTACATCTGCTGTAAAACCATTAAAATCCGGCTAAGGACATTTAATAATTAGCGTCACGCCTCCCAAGACACTTTCAGCATTATATAATATATAACATATATAGATTTTCTTTTTTCTAAACAGCATTTTTCATATCAAATTGGTAACACTTTACAGTCTTATTTGTTTACAATAGTTAATGCATTAACTAAAATGAACTAATAATTAGCAATCTATTCTTACAGCATTTTTTTGACCTTTGATGTAATGTAAGTTAATAAAAAAAATGTCATGTTAGTTCATAGTGCATTAACTAATGTTAACAGATACAACTTTTGATCTTAAAAAAGTATTAGTAAATGTTGAGATTAGCATCATCAATGCTGTAGAAGTATTGTTCGTTGTTAGTTCATGTCAACCAATGAAACCTTATTGTAAAGGGCTAAAATATAATCTAAACAGCTAAACCTCATCGCCTAATCCAATCACATGGCAACAATGTGCATTAACCCATTTAATCCCACCAGAAATAAGATGAAAAGTTCCTTTCGAGATTGAAGGATCTACTGAAAGTTGTTGATGAATTATAGTAATCAACTATAAATAAAAGTGTATTGTTTTTATGTCAACTTTGTAAATAGTCACATGACCAGAGCTGTTTAATTTCATTGTGTTCCTCTGTAAATTCGCATGGAAGGTCCAGATAAGGAACCATGCAAATCATGGTTGTATCCATGTATACAAAAGATACAACTACATATTTTATATATCAAATAGCTTGATTTGACACGCTACTTTTACTATAACAAAACATTGTGATAATCTTTAAGTAAACTACCAGTACTGTCACATAATAAGACATAAATATAGCAAAATATAACAAAGACAAAATAGCATGTTTAATTATGTTGTTTTCTAAAAATATATATTTCTTATTTAAATGTTTTAATTAATCCAGTGCTTTCAAATAATTACATGTTTTCATTGCTTTTTTTGTTTTTAGTTTGTTCCAAAAGATTTACATACAATTTAAAGTCATTTACAAAATGTGACCCTGGACCACAAAACTTGGTTTGCATTGAGCCCACTTCTTTTTATGTTGTCCTTTACATTCCAAATGATCGTTCTGAGTATACAAATGCACATCGAATATACAACTTTCTATCATACATTCAGTTTTCTATTAATAATAAAGGTTTCTAAATCTTTCAAAAAAAAAAGAAGTTTCGATTCGTATATTGCTGCGTGAGTGACGTCACCCGCTGTGGCGAAGCTAAAGCTGCACGAGGTTATTCCGCAGAAGCCCCGCCCCCTACGTTCAGCGTTCAATGAGTGGGGCATTTAAAACGAACCTGAGCTAACACAAATACCCTTCAACAAAACAAGAAGAAAACGCAATAAACGCGATTTTGCCACATACGTAGGTTATTCTGAACCATGTTTTCATTTAAACTTCATCGATTCACAAGGTCAAAGTTGGCGTTTACCGCACATATATGTGACGGCCACAGCACAAAAGGGCCACTGTCAGAATTGGGAAAGTAACGTTACTGTCATGCGCTTTTGTGTTTCTGTCGTCGAACGACTGAAGCCAGGTGATTCTTACCTTATAAGAGTCCGTCGCAAGTAAAAAATTGAAATCCTGAGCTGCCATCATCGAGGACAAAGTAAAAGCGAAACGATGTCGCTTCGCTCCGGTATGTATGTGACGGTTAGTCCGAGTCGTGTGACACTGGTCTCAAAAACCTTCTCTTCAATACCTTTCGGGTTGGCTCAGAGAAAATGTATTGAAATACGATCACCTCAGTATCTTGTATATGTGAGGGTGCGCACGGATAGGTCGCATAGTCCAGTATCAAACACAACGGGGCGGGGAGGGGGCGGGGTCAGGCTAGACGTATGGAAGCTACGCTGGCACACGTTCGGTGATGTAAAAGTGGGCGGCGACATAAAAGCGGAAAGCGCCTGTTCCCTGAAAGTCGAAAAACCTGTTGTGTTGCCCGTTGCATTCAAAGGCCAAAGTTTCGTTTTCTTGGAAAGGGTAATTCAACTATGGACTGAGCGTGGCACTTTCAGACACTTTCACTTTTGCTATCGCTGCTGGAAAACCCCCCCACAAAACTTAAACCAACATGGTCTCGGTTTCCCTTTAGAGATGTTTTGGGCACTTTATAGTTGGGCACATGGGCAAACTCTAATAAAACAGTTAATTAATCTATTAAGACACGTTTACATTTTATGTAGTATACATTATATTGTTATAATATTGATTTGTGGCTGGCTGTTATGTGAAAAGTCAAAGGCTAATGTGACCAACAGAGTCAGCTTTTATGATTTCCGTATATATCATGATTAAAAGATTTTTTTAAATGTAATTTTTAACGTAATCAACAAGAATTGTTGGTAGTGTTAAGATGTGAATGCTTAACTTGTTAATCTGCATGAGATATACAATTTAATTATGAAAAACTGCTTCAGGCTGTGAATCGGATACCATATCTCATCTCTTTTTATATCACAAAAGCTTTTAAAAACAACCCCACCTTTTAAAGACAATAGTGATTAACATTAAAAAAAGATGCAATTAAGCTGAGAGTCACTCATTTATAGACATTCAGTACAGAACCATATCAAATAAAATATAAAGATTTTAATATTTTAATCATAAAAGCTCTGGAATGATGTCAATGTTTAAGCCAACACGAGGCTCTGAAATGATTTTTAATATAAAGTGTGCAGTTAACATTACTACAATATAAATTACAGTCATAGCCCCAGCATGCCTCTTTTTAAGCTGCTGTGGCCACTAGGACTACAATGGGTGAATGCATTATCAAGCAGGTAAACACACATCCTTGTGGTGTTTGTATTCTTTATTTAGCAGTATAGCCTAGCTTTAAAATACAAACATTTACTAACTTTAATTTAAGCTGTTCCAACACAATTGTTCTTCCAACTTTAAGGTAAACACTGAAACACTTTCAAATCTGAACTAAAATCAAATTTGTGACTTGCAGTAATAATTCACTGGTTTTAATTGAATGGGCCTATCTTTATACCCACATGTGGTCACAAGAATAAGGCTAATATGTATTTTGTCAAATGTTTTCATTTTCAATTACTTTTTATCTCCACAAAGTATTGAATTGTGTCATATTTTACATAGGGACAACTGAACAGATGTTTAGAAGTTTAGGTTATTTTAAAGTATATAGGGGAGAGCGGGGCTCAACCTAACACTTTTTGACTTTCTCAGTTTGTGTAAATCCACTTGGGGTTCAGAGTATTTATTTTTTCCCCACATTAATTTCCCACAATTATGTGGTTTTGTTTCATTAATACAGTGCATACTTTTTTTCTTGAATTACCCCAAAATAATGGAAGTGAACTGTGACAACATGCCTCATAGGTGGGGTACATTAACATGTGAGGGGCACATTGTAACATGACCAAATGACAGCTTAAAATGTTATCTGATATAATAATAATAATACAATATTTTGTCAATAAAATACAAATATTAACTTTTTAAAATAAAAATAACAGCATTTTTTTTAATAATTAAAAATATACACATTTTTGGGTTTGACAACAAACACATTGCTAAATACAGCTATAGATAGTTAAAAACATTAGCCTAATAATAATAATTCATAATTTATTCATATATTATTATATTTATTGTCTTTATTCACCTTCTTCTCATGGTTTCTCAATAGAATTCATAAATGTATATAATATAATGCGTAGTTCTAATAGGCCTCATTGTAAAGCAGTGTTACAACGCACCACCTGTGCAAATTAAACCCGGCTCATGTCTTCAGATCAGCATTAAAGAACGAGCTCAACTGTTAAATAACAGATATAAGATATTTGTTTTATTTTAAATAAACACAAAAATAAACTAAATGTTCAGTGATATCTTCCAAAGATTTTTAAATTTTGGTGTCATTTTTTCTCTAAATAATATTGATATGGCAACTAGTAAATACACTAACTAAGTGTTGTCATCCTGGCATGTGTGGAAAGTCTTTAACCAGGTGTGTTACAACTAACCCAGCGTTAGGTTGTCCCCCGCTCTCCCCTATTGAAGATCAAAAACTTTACTTTCATTTTCCCACACACTTGCAGCTTTGAACACGGGCCAAAAACCATAAACGTCATGTAAGTAGTCAAAGTTCGAAGACTGCAAGTGTGGGTATTAGGACAGGCAGAGACTCCCAAAACACACAGAACATAATAGCATGATGCATCTATAAGACAATATAGAAATGACTACACTCTAAAAAAAAAAGGTTCTATATGGCACCAAAAATGGTTCTTGGCTCGTAATCATAGGGGAACCTTTTTTAGTCTATATAGCACCAATTTTGGTGCTTCAGTGGTTCTTCAGTGGTTCTTCAGAGGTTCTTCACCGGTTCTTTGACTAAGGTGCTATATAGAACCTCTGAAGAACCGCCAAAGAACCACTGAAGCACCACAATTGGTGCTATATAGCACTAAAAAAGGTTCCCCTATGATTACGAGCCAAGAACCTTTTTTGGTGCCATATAGAACCTTTTTTTTTTAGAGTGCATTTAAGTTAATATGGAAACAAAGATGTTACTATAATGACATTTTACGTTACAGCTCTTTTCATTACCAAAAACAAAAAACTAATGAATAATTTAACCATTGGTTTCAAAACCAAAACACACACACACACACACACACACACACACACACACACACACACACACACACACACGCACGCAACAACAACGCAGCTGGATTAAGTAAAATCCCTAAAAAAGAAGTCGTGGATTATTATTTTTTTACTTCTATACTCTAATAGTAGAAACATAAACACAAAGTTGATAGCGTCTAATTTTAGGAATTATATGTGGTGAATTTCGTGCGCGAGAGAAACAGCGATATTGGCTGTCGCGGAAATCACGTCAATGACCCCCTCCCCCTCCAGCTTCAGTTCAGAACCACGGTCAGCTCTCAGCGTGTGCCGCTCTCATTGTCAGTATATTGTCAGTACCATTCGGTACTGAACTGAAAGGCCGCCTGCAGAGGAAACCAGAAAACGGCAGCCGCGAATCGTTTCACGACCCTCCCCGTGTTATCTTCCGTGAAACCCGTTATGGTAAACGGAGAGTTAAACGAAGAAAACACAGTTTAATTCGGTGGAAGACTACTGGCTGTTGGAGCAGCTTTTTCACTCGCGCTGAGGGTAAGTGACACTTTTCATGTCGCGTTTGGATTGTAGACTGTGGAAAATGAAGCGGCTTCCCTACTTTTTCGTCCTCTGAAGCGAGTTACAGATGGGGTTTGTTACTAAAAAAGACGCCGCTTGATCTCTCTCTGTTGATTTCAGGGAAGCGAGAACTTACAGTGAAATGTTGGACCCATCATCCAGCGAGGAGGAGGCGGATGAGGTTGTGGAAGAAGAGCGCAAAGTGGTGGCGGCGCCCAAGGCTGGTGGTCCCCGGGTGTCTCCAAGCAGGACCAGCGAAAGCTCCGGTGGGTTGCAGCCAAGCCGAAGCACCAATGCCCGTCCAACGAGCCCGTGCCCCTCAGTTGCGATCGATAAGGAAAAGGAGGATTTGGAAAAGATGCAAAGGGAGGAAGAGGAGAGAAAGAAGAGGCTCCAGCTGTACGTCTTTGTGATGCGCTGTATTGCCTATCCGTTTAACGCGAAGCAGCCGACCGACATGGCGAGACGACAGCAAAAGGTAAGAGGGCAAAGGCGCATGCAACAGATTGCTGTTGAAATGACGAATTGGTGAGCAGCACTGTTCTCTCTGTACAAAAAACATATAGCCTAAGGGAGATGATCCATTCAGCCTTAAGTTAAATCAACATAAAAATGCATCAGGAAATACATTTATTCCTGTTCTTCAATGTATTAAGACTCAACATTATGCTTTATTTTGATTTATTTCTGTTTTATCGCTTTAAAAAAATCATTCCACATTTACCTCAAGGTCCTTCTCGCATCTTCTCTGATACTTCTGATAAAATTGTACAAAAATTGCAGGTGTTTTCAAGTGGGCTCCGGGGACCACCAGAGGGCTGCAAGAGAGTTCTAGGGGGTCTGTGAAAAAACAAACTGTAAAATAATTAAATAAATAAGCAAAAATAGATTACAATAAATAAGTTAGTAATAATGCAACTTAATAGAAACTAAATATTTTATTTTTTATTGACATTTATTAATAAGATTTTCTTTCACAGTGGGGGTCCCTCGAATGAGGAAGATAATATTTGGGGGTCCTTACCATCTAAAAGAAAGAAAAGATACTTTAGCTTGGATAACAATACAAAGACAGCAAAGCTGTATAAGAAATGCTCCTGTGCTAAAGTGTTGTACAAGGGACAATTTTTTACCCCATTGTCATTTGTTTTTTTTATTTATTTAAGAAATTGAGTTTATTCACTATCTCCCCCAAGCATCTCAAATCAGGATATCAGAACCCAAAAATTATGACTGTATATGTGCAACACTGCAGGCTGTAAAATGAAACGGACAGACTGAGAGCGACGTTCACAAAATGCTCTGAACTTTCCCCACAGAAACAATAGCTGTATAGCTGGACAGTAACTACTAGTGCACTACCATGTTTTTCATGGTTGACACATTTTCCAATACTGCATATTGGCACAAGTTTCCAATCACTCACTGTCGTGTTCTTCTGTTTAGTTTGCTTTAGCACATCTGTTGACTGACTTTGCAGCATGTTAAAGAGAAAAGTGGATAATACAGCTAAAGTCTGTGCTTTTGAGGTGGAACTGGTGTAGATTAAATGGTAGCGGCGATTCTCAGATAACCTTTTAGTGGGACATCATCACATTATGCATACTTGTTTACTATTGCGCTTTGGGAAAAATGCTTTGTTCCTTGCTGACTAAGGATATAAAGATGCATAAATCAAGGTGGTTTTTGTTTGCTCTGACAAGTTGGCTTTGTGAACATAATGAATATCACAAACGTGTCAGTGGTCCGTTGGCAACATATGAATCTTAAAACCACATTTAAGCATTTAAGATGATAGAAAACACAATATATTTGTTGCAATTTTGCATTGAGGGGTTTCTATCAACAAGGGTGAATGTATCCCTTGTGAAAATAGCAATACCGTTAGGCATTTCCTCAGGTCCTTTGAGAAAAAAAATCCTCGATTGTGATTCAGGAATGATGAAATCTGTTTACTAGTTGTCATTATCTCTTCACGGCAGTGTAAAGTTGCATGCAAAACATGCTTCTGTATAAGATTAGTTTATTGAAGGCATGTTGCTTATCAAATGTTAGTCAAAACCACTTTTTGAAAGCCACAAAGCTCTTTAATCCTGAAAACGAACAAAGAAGCAGCCGTGCCACATTAGCACAATGTTTGAGATCAAGACTTGGCATTTGGGACATTTCTCCTGGCTTCGAATCAAAGGCAGAGGTCTGACAGAATGAAGTTGTCTTTTATGTCAGGATCTTGAATAATTTATGAGTGTTCATCATATCCATGAGTGCCTTATTAAGAAACGTTTATCATATATAGTAGCTTGGAGAGGTTATAATTGTGATGTGTATATTTGAGCGCCAATGCATTATGTATTGTTTGAATTTCAGACCTCATTTTAAGACTCACTGTGAGTTAAATTTCATACAATCTAAGGTCAAAAACAAGTCTGTCTGTCTTATTTGGTTGTGTCGCCAGGGGCTTGTTTGCTTTCTGCTATTGTCTTCGGAGCCAGTGCCTTGGGACAATAAAAAGTGTCTCTGTGGGAAGTTATTCTCCAGCTGGTGATGTGTCCTCACAGATAAGACTCTTGAGACAAAACACCAGGAACCAGCAGGTTGCCTTGGATATACAATTGTGTTTTTGTTACACTGCTTTGTCGTTCTACATAGTTGTTCTTAATCAAGAAGAATCTGATAGGCAGAATTAATGGATTTTATTAATCATTAATCATCTCAAGATTTGGTTTTCTCAATAAAAGGTGCTCTGATAAGTCCTATCGTATATGTTGTGCTGGTTTTCCTTTAGGAGTAGAAGGAAATTCAATACAACTCAGTGCTCAGAGATAATAGTCCACACTATTAGTCAGACATCTTCAGCTAGAGATCTGCCGTGGTCACACTGAGAAACCTAAAGGTGCAATCACATTTACCGTTATTTTTGCCTGAAAGTTCGCTAGAGTCACCGCTCCTTAACATTTGACCAGACCTGTTTATATCAACCCTGGCTCACTGGAAAAACATACCTGTTGTGACATTTCTGCAAAATGATATTGCGTTGTTTCTTGCATGTTTCGCCACACTTTCTACATGAAATGTCCAGTGAGTGGCTAAAAAGCTTGCTAAATTTGATTCGAAACAGATGAACGTGACTCTGGCAACACTTTATTATGTTGGTTGTTGTACTTTGGCAGTTTGGAAATGAAATGTCCGGTGAGTGGCACTAAAAGGTAATGCTCTATCTTTGAAAATAAAGCACCTTTACACTAAACCTATCCAATAGAGTTAAAGGGGTCAACGGATGCCCATTATTCACAAGTTGATATGATTCTTTAGGGTGATTCTTCATGTAAAGTCTGCAACATACTTTGGATAAAATTCCTCAATGTTTGTGTAAAACAACACCCTTTTTACCTCCTCAAAAACAGCTCTGTTCACAGCGACCGTTTTGTTGCATGTCTCTTTAAATGATAATGAGCTACTGCTCACCCCACACCTCTCTTCCGTGGGGCATGTTACACGTAAAGTGATGCCTTGGTGGACAAGGGCGGAAATACGCTAATACAGGACAGTCTGTCAGCGGCCGTGGGCGGAGCATGAGCAATATGACGTCATTTTGCTCAGAAAATTACAACGGCTTGATTATTGAGAGTGTTTAGGCTTTTTTGAGAATTAAAAAAAGGAGTGAATGGATTTTTATCATTGTATGATGGTTGTGTCCACACACTGCAAAGAGTGAATTTAGCATCCGAAGACCCCTTTAAAGGAGTAGTTCACTTTTAAAATGGAAAATTAGCCCATGATTTACTCACCCTCAAGCCATCCTAGGTAATATTATATATTAATAAATATCCAGATGCTTCCAAGATTTATAATAGCAGTGATGGGATCCATTGAGTTTGAAGCTCAAAAAAGTGCATCCATCCATCATAAACATACTCCACACAGCTTTTGGGGGTTAATAAAGGCCTTCTGAAGCAAATCGATGGGGTTCTGTAAGAAAAATCCATATTTAACATGTTATAAAGTAAAATATCTCGCTTCCGGTAGACAGCCTTCCGTAATCAACTTACGAAAAAGCATAACTGGCACGACGTATCACTAGAACGTAGCGGAAGAATTTTGAACTGCGAGAGGCGTTACACTTCCTGCGTAGTTGAATACGTAAGGCGGTTATTTTCACCTTCGATATTTATTCAAACCAATATTTATTACTATACCAGGATATTTATTAATATAACTCCAATTGTGTTCATCAGACAGAAGAAAGTCACATACACCTAGGATGGCTTGAGGGTGAGTAAATCATGGGGTCATTTTCATTTTAAAGTGAACTACTCCTTTAACTAAAGCAAATAAATAATAGATAAAAAGCTTTGCTGAAGCAACCATGCCATTTTAGCTTCCATATACAAGTGTTATTTTATCATGTTTCACAGGACGTGAATCAAATCGTAATCATATTTTTTTGTGAAAAAAAGAATAAGTATTGTTGTTTTAATGCTGCTAATGTTCATTTTAGCTGGAAACTTTTATAAACCCACAGAATTTTACTGGCAGTAGTACTGTGCATTGTTGTTGTTGTTGTTGTTAAGTTCTGTGGAAATATCAAATTAACATTAGTGTTTGTTTACCCCCATCCCCCCATCTTTAATTATGATGCCGTGACATGCTAATTCACCCGTCTTACGATTATAAGCAGCTCTGCTGTTTTTATTCACGCAGGACTTGCTCATGCTGGCAACTAAATGTCTTCATGGTGCTTTTTTGCTGTCTGCTTCAAAAATGGTAGTTCAGTCAGTTTATTAGTCATGATGACAAGGTGCACACTGTCACATACTTAATGATCAGTAGGACCATGTCAGATATCTTACATTGCTGCTCCTCGCTGTCTACAGCACACACCCACCCACACACTGAATGGAGAGCCTAATTAAGAAGGCTATTAACAATATCTCCTACAATGTCTTTCTCTCTCTTTCTCTCTCTCTCTCTCTCTCTCTCACTTTATTTCTCATACACACTCAGACACTCACACACTTAGATACAATCAAGCAGGCACAACAGAAAGACTGTTCAGGAAAGGTAGTTCCAGTGAGCACACATGCACATCTAAAACCCAGTCAATTACACCACTAATGAGTTTTGCATAAAAAACAACAACAAAAAAAGCCACAAATAGAGACATGTATTAGGGCAGAGCGCAACTACATGAGCTAGTGCAATATGGAGAGATTTTGAACTCCATTAACCTCAGTGTCAAATATGATGACCAATAACATATATGGTCATATCTGTGTCTAGCTGTGTTGGATTACCTACCAGAGATATTATAAGGACAAGAGATGGACCACTCGCGTATACACTAGATTGCCAAAAGTATTGGGACACCTCTCCAAATCATTTAATTCTGGTGTTCCAATCACTTTCATGGCCACAGATGTGTAAAATCAAGCCCCTCATGCAGACTGCTTCTACAAACATTTGTGAAAGAATGGGTCACTCTCAGGAGCTCAGTGAATTCAAGTGTGGTAGCGTGACTACTAAATATTCCACGGTCAACTGTTATGATAACAAAGTGGAAGCAATTGGGAACAACAGCAACTCAGCCACGAAGTGGTAGGCCACGTAAAATCACAGAGCAGGGTCAGCACATGCTGAGGCGCACAGTGCGTGCGCTGAAGTCGCCAGCTTTCCGCAGTCAATAGCTACAGACCTCCAAACTTTGTGTGGCCTTCAGATTAGCCAAATGTGTGTAGAGAGCTTCGTGGAATAGGTTTCCATGGCCGAGCAGCTGCATCCAAGCCTTACATCACCAAGTGCAATGCAAAGCGTCGGTCTCGGATGCAGTGGTGTAAAACACGCCACCACTGGACTCTAGAGCAGTGGCAACATGTTCCCTGGAGTGAGGAATCACGCTTCTCTGTCTGGCAATCCGATGGACGAGTCTGGGTTTGGCGTTGCCAGGAGAATGGTACTTGCCTGACTGCATTGTGCCATGTGTAAAGTTTGGTGGAGGGGGTTGGTTGTTTTTCATGGATTGGGCTTGGCCCCTTAGTTTCAGTGAAAGGAACACCTAATGCTTCAGCATACCAAAACATTTTGGACAATTGCAACCGTTTGTGGATGGCCCCTTCCTGTTCCAACATGACTGCGCACCAGTGCACAAAGCAAGGTCCATAAAGACATGGATGAGCGAGTTTGGTGTGGAGGAACTTGAGGCCTCAACCTGATTGAACAACATGCGCTTCTTGAAGAATGGTCAAAAATTCCCTTAAACACACTCCTAATCCTTGTGGAAAGCCTTCCAGGAATAGTTGAAGCTGTTATAGCTGCAAAGGGTGGGCCAACTCCATATTAAACCTTCCATAATGAGGAAAAGAACTACAATCCCACGAATTGTGCATTGTGAATGACATTATGAAATTAAAAGCGATGGAGAAATATACAATTATTGATCTAAAATATTGATTATGTATTTACTATTTTTTTATGTTTTTGAAAGAAGTGTCTTATGCTCAACAAGCCAGCATTTATTTGATCAAAAATACAGAAAAGCAACTGTAATAGTGAAATATTATTACAATTTAAAATAATGGTTTTCTATTTTAATATACTTTAAAATATAATGTATTTTTGTGATGCAAATCTGAATTGATCAGCTATTACAACAACATTGTAGCTCACAGTAGGTCTGGTTTAATGGTTTATCAGTTAGAGTTGAAAATCAATATCCCTGTGGAGAAAAGGAATGGAATTTTTCTATATGTCAGACTGGAAGTCCCTAAATGGTATTTATGATACCATTAGTATATGTTTGGTTCTTGATTTGAGATCATTCAAACATTTGAGGTTATTTTGAACATAATCTTGACTAGCAGTTTTGGAGATTTCAGCCTTTCCTCATTTCCCATCCCATATGTGTGTGACTGCATAGCTGCCCGAGGGCGTTACCAAGATTACAGAGTGCAATGATTTGCTTTAAAGGGATTTCTGTACGTAGCTTGATCTGTTTATTCTCCATAGAATATTGTAACATTGGACAAGAAATGAGAATATTCTAAACGGTACGCATGCAGTGAAAGGTGTCTCTCTCTGATGATCCTTCGGACATAAGCGGCTAACTGTGTAATCTGATGCCCTTACAAGAGTGTTGATTGAGTTATTGCATGACATAATTTACCACAGTCTACAGAGAGCATAATTTACAGAGAGCATAATAGCACTACAATATCACACAGCAGCATTTTCAGAGGTGATATGATGAAACTGTTGCGTTTGTCTTATCGATATGTTCAGATACAATTATTTGCTCAATTTAAATTACAGGGCTTATTCTTGAGATGCAGTAGATATGGAGCTAATTACAGCCCTCGTTTAAAACAATGACAGTATCGTTTCCACTCTTTGAGTCTTGTATTGTTATGACAAATACCTATTACTGCATTTAGCCTTTTTTTTTTTTTTTTTGAGGCAGAGAGAAGGGAAGAATATTCAAGAGAGCATATTGATATATCTCTCCAGAAATCCATTTTCTTTTCCACTCCCTCGCTAAGCAGAGAGGCGATGTTCAACGCCTGTCTTGTGCTTGGGAGGGTAAGAATCTGAAAGGCCATTGTGTTGGAGACAAACCATAACCCAGATAAGAGCTCTCTTTCTGTGAACGGTCTACCGAGGTGCCTCTCACAGCTAATGTGTAGTGTAGACGGATGCACCAAAATGGCCTTAAGAGCCCTACTAGCTGAATAGGCCTGATCTGAGGTCAGCAGGCTTTCATTGTGCGCTGAAGTTCTTGATGTGCAGGCGGGGGGAGATTGCTATTGTGATTGCCATGATGGATTCCGAATCAAGCGCTGGCTGTTCTTGGGTCAGCTGCAAGTAAGAGAAGCACATAAATAGGCTGTTCTTGAAAATCCATGGAAAAAGAATTCTGGAATTAGCTCCGATTGAAAAGGAAATCTTTGAAGTGAATGCGTATAGATGTTTTAAGTATGTAGTTGTTCTTGGTGTAAAAGATTAATGCCATTCATACTTTTATTCATTCGGGTTGTGCAAAATATTTTTAGCGTTGCCAATATGAAAAGTACACAGTGGCTCATAGCAAATGTAACACCTTTTAATTTTTTTACATTTGTAAATGGTTTGCTTTTTAATAAATAAAATATATTGTATTTTTCATTAGATTTTTAAAATATCTAGTTCAGTCATGAAAAGGGCAGGCAATTCAGTCTCTAGAAAGTGCAGGCTGATGGGCCTTTACATGCAATCTTCAATCAATCATATAATTTCCACATATAACGCAGGCTGATTGGCCTCTGATCCTGCAGCCACTGAGAATGCTTGCTCAACATTCAAATAGTCTGGTTCAGTGTTTGAAACCCTCCACATCCCCCTGCTCAACATGCCTAGCTGCTACTGGATTTATGTATGCATATTTATACAGCAGCATATCTTACATGCTCACAGCAGCGTGTCTCTGTCTGTCTGTCTGTCTGTCTGTCTGTCTGTCTGTCTGTCTGTCTGTCTGTCTGTCTGTCTGTCTGTCTGTCTGTCTGTCTGTCTGTCTGTCTGTCTGTCTGTCTGTCTGTCTGTCTGTCTGTCTGTCTGTCTGTCTGTCTATCTATCTATCTATCTATCTATCTATCTATCTATCTATCTATCTATCTATCTATCTATCTATCTATCTATCTATCTATCTATCTAATCATCATCAACAACAGCGTATCAGATCTAGTCCGCAAGACCAAATACAATAACATTGTCATTCATTCACATGCTTAATGTGACATGGACATTGGTTTTTAAATGATTTTAATATGTTCCTTGAGGAATTCACTTATAAATGTTAGTAACGTTTTTTGCACAAGAAAACAAAAAACAGCTCTGTAAAAAATGTTCAGTGGTCTCTTAATTTTTTCCTGGGCTGGATTTCCCAAAACCTTTTTAACACTACGTCGTTCTTAAGTTATACCTTAAGGTGTATCGTAACGTTAATACGTGTTTCCTGAAACGATCTTAGTTCAGAATACCTTCTGTAAGTCATTCTTTCGTAAGGTTGGTCTGGGCCACTCTTAGCTATACCTTATCACTATTGACAGTTCATTCCGATAGTGGCCACCACTGTTTCTTTACTTCTCAGTCTATACGAATATAATTCCGCTAATTTAAGTGTTTTCATGCTAATAATACTATTGCCATTACTCTGATGGTTGTTAGCTTTTTTTTATTATATTATCCTAAAGGTATATCAGCTGGCAAACCATTATGGAGTCTATTTAAAGTGAATGATTGTGGAGGGGAGTTTGGTCCAACTATGGCAATGATATAGCAAATAGTTGTAAATCAAAGACTGCGCCGTCTGCGGATCCATTTCTATGTGCACTATTTCATCCGTGAAAACTTTAGTCCCCTGGCTGCAATTGAAAATTAATTTAGCAAATTCAGCAGCTTTTAGATTTTGTTGGTCCGACTTTGTCAAGACAAACTCGACGGAGCTCAGTCCTGAAATTCAACTGCTGACGCTCTCCTCTTTCTTTCTTTTTTCTCCGCTATAGGCCTGGTTGTTGATAATATTTTGCATGTTGCGCCTTTATTGAGTAGGTCATCCAATAACAAAAATTAGTGATTTACACCAATAATGTGATGCGGGCAATTAACCCTGCTTGTGGAGTAAATGAAGACTGGCAAAATATATTATGATAATATAAATGGCATACTGCCTGTGTAGTGGGTTGATACGTTTGGGCATGAGAGGTTGTGGGTTCGCACAATCATTTCAAAATTATTTAAAATATTCACGGTTGGATTTAGTTTGCAATTTGGATTCAATTTATACGATCTCACAAGTCCTGATAAATGCAATTTCAACTCTTTCTGAAGTGCTTCTATTATAAAGAACACCGCTTTCTCACATAACCAGCAGCCATATCACCCTGTAGCCCAAGACTGGTTTCCCACTGAAGCTAAGCAGGGCTGAGCCTGGTTAGTACCTGGATGGGAGACCAACTGGGAAAACTAGGTTGCTGCAGGTAGAGGTGTTAGTGAGGCCAGCAGGGGGTGCTCACCCTGTGGTCTGTGTGGGTCCTAACACCCCAGTGTAGTGATGGGGACACTATACTGTAATAAGCACCGTCCTTCGGATGAGATGTTAAACCGAGGTCCTGACTCTCTGTGGTCATTAAAAATCCCAGGATGCCCATCGGGCCAAATTTGCCCATTGGCCTCTGTCCATCTTGGCCTCCTAATCATCCCCATATATATACTATATATACTATATATATCTTCACCACGACTGCGGTCTGTCGTGGTGAAGAAAGAGCTAAGCCGTAAGGCGAAGCTCTCGATTTACCGGTCAATCTACGTTCCTACTCTCACCTATGGTCATGAGCTTTGGGTCAGGACCGAAAGGACAAGATCCCGGATACAGGCGGCCGAAATTAGCTTTCTCCGCAGGGTGGCTGGGCGCTCCCTTAGAGATAGGGTGAGAAGCTCAGTCACTCGGGAAGAACTCCGAGTAGAGCCGCTGCTCCTCCACATCGAGAGGAGACAGCTGAGGTGGCTCGGGCATCTGTTCCTGATGCCTCCTGAACGCCTTCCCGGGAAGGTGTTTCGGGCATGTCCAACCGGGAGGAGGCCCCGGGGAAGACCAAGGACACGCTGGAGGGACTATGTCTCCCGGCTGGCCTTGGAACGCCTCGGTGTCCCCCCGGAAGAGCTAGAGGAAGTGTCTAGGGAGAGGGAAGTCTGGGCATCTCTGCTTAGACTGCTGCCCCCGCGACCCGGCCCCGGATAAAGCGGAAGAAGATGGATGGATATATATATATATACGATTGGTATCATCACTCTGTCTCCTCTCCACCAATCAGCTGGTGTGTGGTGGGCATACTGGCGCAATATGGCTGCCGTCGCATCATCCAGGTGGATGCTGCACATTGGTGGTGGTTGAGGAGATTCAAAGCGCTATGTGAAGCGCTAATAAAAATTATTATTATTATTATAATGCTGTTAAACAGCCCCTGTATATAGTGAATAATCGATTTTTGAGCCATTGCTAAACAAATTCAGCACCGCCGCCATGGACAGCACCCTGTCACACTTAAGAAGGTATACCTTAAGATATAGTTCGGAGAACACGCCTAGAAATGGCATACCTTTCGTTAAGTTATACCTTTAGAGTCTTCGTAGCGTGCTAAGAGACAATGTTATCAGGAAATGCAGCCCAGAGCTGTATATAGAGATGTTCCGATACCCTTTTTCCCTTCCCGATACCGATTCCGTTACCTGGGCTCAGGGTACCGGCCGATACAGAGTACAGATCCGATACCTGGGTGTGTATCTGTATATAATTGCTATAATTATTTTATGGTGTCCTTCAGACTTATCCCTTAATAAAACATGAACAAATACATACAGTGAACTTCTGTATTTATTACAGTATTTTTATTATCTAACATGCATTTGACAGTAATATTATTTATTTTTCTTAAGCGAAAAATAACTTCAAATACTTAATATATTGTCAATGTATTCACATTAAACTGAACTTTTATTTTGACAGGTTGCCCTGAAGAGCTTTGAGTGTATGTGTTCATGATAAGACAGTTTTCTCAAATGAAATGGTTTCATGAAGTGACGGTTTATACGTTCGTGTCCTCATATAGTGACACACGGCAGAGACTACAAAGACAGCGAGCGAGTGTCATGCGTGTGTCTGCGCCCGTCATCCACAGAGACGTAGAATTTGCAGGAGTAATATTTAAATAGTATTTTGCAGTTTAATATTCACAGACACTAGTATATATTCGGCTACAGTCTGGAGCCCTGCGCTTAGATTAACACGGAAGCGACTGAACGCATCTGCGGGTACTGAATTTAGCCTACTCAGGAGTCTGTAACTTACTACCGGTACTACAGAAATGCTGTTATCATCATATTTTTTACATTTCATCACCGATTTGGTACTGAAGTACCCATACTTGTGACATCCCTAGTCGCCGTTTTACTGTCTGGTTGGTCCAGTCTGAAATACTGCTAAACAGCTGACATACTGCTAACGCATTTTCATTTCTTCTTCGCATTCTGAGCAGCGAAGAAGAACCGCGCAGTGGTTAGGCAAAGCTTGTGGTCATAACTAGGTCTTGTTTAAGAAAATGGTATCGGATCGGTTCATGGGTTCAAGTACTCGCCGATACTGATGCCTGAATTTGTTGTGTTATCGGTGATATTATGTAAGACAGTAACTCTAGCTGTATATGCAGAAAAACTCATTTTGAACCTTAGTTCTGTCACTGTGTCTGATATGATCAGTTTTTAAGGGGCGGCTCCTTTAAAAGGGACATATTATGCCCCTTTTCACAAGACTTAATAAAATCTCTGGTGTCCCCAGAGTGTGTATATGAAGCTCAGAATACCCCCAGATCATTTATTATAGCTTGTCAAATTTGCCCCGATTTGGGTGTGAGCAAAAACGTGCCGTTTTTGTGTGTCCCTTATAATGCAAATGAGCTGCTGCTCCTCAGCCCCCTTCCAGAAGAGGGCGGATCCTTTATACAGGCTTCAGATACTCTGTCAACAACAAAACGGACACATCTCACTCAGCCAAAATGTCAGAAATGAGCAGTTGTGGAGTGCAGCCTTACATGTTTGAACCGGAGTCAGACACAGATGGAGAGATTTAGGAAGAGGTTGCAACTTTTAAACTGTACCTGGACATTTCTGAATGGTTGGTGGATACATTTATGTAACGTTAGTTGTTGTGGAGTTATGTTGATTCAGCTCGTCATGTCAATCTTTAATTTGTTGTATAGGTGCTGGTCTGGGAACGTACAAAGACTGTCACCTGACTATACAATGCATAATAAATATGAGTTAATGAATTATGCAGACGGTGAGCGTTTTCGGGATAAAACTAACGACATAGCTCTAGTCTCTGTGAACACAGTCAAAGACTATTGTAACTTTAGCCATATTAGCCATACAGCATTCTAGAAAGCTCATTCAGAAAGGAAATTTGCCAGGAAAAGTACCATATGAAGTTGGATAGGAAGTTAGAGCAACCTTCAGAAACCACTTTTTCCCAAGCCGCCAAACTGCCGTCATCGGAAAGGGAACGCCATTCCAGACCGGAAGTTACTTTTCAGATTTTGATTAAAGATTACCACGGCAAGCCATTTTTTTTCCTGTGTATTAACTTGCATGGATTAATTGTTCACCCTAAGACCTATAATGTGTGCTAACAAAGTAAAGAAGATCGATTTTGATTTCATTAGGACTTTAAGGTTTGTCAATAAATGGCCACTCTTATGACTAGTTAACATTTGTCCTGTCCGTTGCATAGGACACCGCATCAATGCCCACCTGTGGTGCCCGCCACATGTGAGTAAGTGTTTTGAAAACATTATTCATATAAAACCGTCATTTACAGGCAAAGCATTATGAAATCATTTACTTACGGTTTGTGATGCAGCTGCTGTCAGATCCAGTACAGTTGGCGCTTCATCTTTCAACTACCGTTTCTGGTAACACTTTATAATAACTACACGCTATGAAGCATTAGTTAAGCATTAGTAAATAGTTAATTCATCATTTATAACGCATTAATAGACATTACTAAGCAGTTTATAAATACAGCTATAAATGCTTTATTCTTGATTTATAAGCATATCTAAAATGTGTTTAATAATTATATTTTCATACTTTATAAATTATCAATTTAGCATTTCTCAATTAAGTATTACATTATTTACAAACCAGTTATGTAGGAGTTGTCAGTGGTTCATCAGATCAGATTATTTAGAAAGTGTAAGTAAAGGATTAATAAACTATTTAAATATACATTTATACATCTTATTATTTAGACATATAGTAATAGTTACTCAGTGTGTTAAAGGTCCCGTTCTTCGTGATCCCATTGTTCAAACTTTAGTTAGTGTGTAATGTTGCTGTTAGAGTATAAATAATACCTGTAAAATTATAAAGCTCAAAGTTCAATGCCAAGCGAGATATTTTATTTAACAGAAGTTCCCTTTCAAAGCCTACAGCGAACGGCTGGCTTGGACTACATCCTGGTACTTCCTTCATAAATGAAGTCGATAGAACAGTAGAACAGACTAACCTCCGCCCACAAGACTACGCAAAAAAAGGTGGCGTGGTCTTGTTGCTGCCCCACGTGGAGAAGAGGACGTGTCGCGTGGAGAAAAGGAAGTGTTGCATTTGACTGTGTTTGTCGCCATGTCGTCGAGACGCTGTAATCCAGCGTGATCCACTGGTGCATTTTTATTCAGCAATGTTTACACTTTACATAAATGTATTTTTATATCAGATTGCAGAGGCTTAGTTTCATTTGACTGCAGTTATGTTTTCTGGCGTTCTACAGGAATATTATTTTCTATGAAATTGAAGAGGTTTAATTTTAATTTAACATTAAGTTACTAGTCGTACAATCTCCATTTTTGCATTTTGAAATGCATATTTCTGTGCTGTATTCTATATATATTTCTATGTGTTGTGTTTGTTTCTTTTTTTCTGTTTAGAAGAGAACTGAGCCTTTAAATATATACTTTTTAAAAAGCTTTACTAGACATAAATAGTCCTCATAGATGAGCTCACACAAATAGACACAGACTAAATGAATTACTCATGAATTACAGTGGAATAAAGCATTTATTAACAGTGAGTAACTATTACTATATGCCTAAATAATTTAAATAGTTTATTAATCCTTACTCACAATTTCTAAATGATCTGATGAACCACTGACAACTCCTACATAACTGGTTTGTAAATAATGTAATACTTAATTTAGAAATTATACATTGCTCATTTATAAAGTATGAAAATAACAACAAACAATTATTAAACACATTATAGATATGCTTATAAATCAAGAACAAAGCATTTACAGCTGTATTTATAAACTACCTATTAATATATATTAATGCTTTAAAATTATGAATTAACTATATACTAATGCTTAACTAATGCTTCATAGCATGTAGTTATTATAAAGTGTAACCAAGTTGGGTAGTGAATTTTCCATTATACTGTGCCTCGTTCACAAAACAAAATGCTCTGAACAAACATAATCCCCGACGCTATCCGGGACGCCATTAAAATTAATCATCCACTTGTTTCCCACGCTTGGATCCTTCTGAAGTCTGTACAGAGATGCAAATGAGCTGTTTACATTTTTCCCTGCCATTTGATGAGTTATCACGTTTTTTTTTATGAGAAAGCACTTAAACTGAATACACATCTGTATACTTTATCCAGTGTAGACCGTGTCAGTGATTATAATGGGTTTTATTTCCATTTGACACAACGCGATGCAACGCTCACATCCAGCGAAGGCACATGTCAACTGTTAAGCGACTGAATACCAGTGTCTATGGTGCGACGATTTATAACTATTCGTCAATGTTTTGCTTTGGAGGCAGTCATATGTAAACGTATTTGTCTGTGTGACAATATCAAAACGAGCCACTTTTGGACCTTACTTAAATAAATGCTTTATTTAAAATAAGGAGTATGTTTTAAGATATGAAGCTATGAAAGGATGTTTTAACGGTACAAACTTAGGCTGCGTTTAAACTGCTAGTCTTGATGCACAGATCTGATCTTTTGACCATATCCATTTAATTTTTTTGTCCTGCCTGTTTAGTTTACATTCACTTTGGACACAACTGGTATCCGATATCGGTGTTTACATTAATCCCCACTCAAAATTATTCTGTTGGGGTTTGCTTTACTGTGCGACATGGTTGACCCTCTGGTTTTGAATGGCCATACTAATACCGTACTAACCTGTGTTTACATGTGTGCAACAAATTTCGATTGGTGTTAGATGTGAATAAAAAAAATCTTATTTTTTGTGCCAGTTTAAATACAGCCTAAGACCTCTTATACAGTATGTCAAAAGATCAAGGCAAATTGGATCTCTCATGTCATGACCCATTTCAAGAGTTGTCATGATTGATTTAAAAAACAAACAAACAAAAAAAATGTGTGTGTGTGTGTGTGTGTATATATATATATATATATATATATATATACTCCCACATGAGAACCACTGCACATGCACCAAACGCTATCACTGCTCTTCAGACTTGAATGTGTATTCATTCTGTTTTGCTTTTTTTGTTTCTATTTATACGTTTTTGGAGTAGAAAAACAGAAATGGCTATTTTCGTGCACACTTGCCTGTGTGGATTTATAAACGTTTGTCTAACACTAGCTCTAATGAGCAAAGCACACATAGATGTACGTGTATCCATGATGAGTTAGTTTATTTGTAGGAATAGGGTGTTTGTGAGCATGTGCTAGAATAAAGCAGCGTAAAGGCAGTGGGAGGATGACCCCTTTATTTGCTCTTTGTTGGTTGTTTGTAATCTGGGATTATGCATCCATTTGCCTTCTGTGATGTGTTACATAACAGTCTTTTATATTCACAAGAGTTTCTGTGTGAATTAAGATTGTTCAAGATACATTTACACATTAATGTGATGGACAGCAGTGTTCGTTCAGCGAACAAGATTTTAAATGATTAAGAAATATTGGATAAGGAACTATATCCTTAACAGATGGATTCAAATTAATGGTGTCAAAGTAGTACTATTATATTCAGAACAACTTGTTGATTATAAAGCTGTGGAAGCCCGTTTTTTCTAAAGTAAAAAATGAATTGGTTAATTGTTCAAAATACGTATTTAAGTAGTGAGATATAAATGGTGAGATATATCTCAATGAGATACTGTGAAGCATGAAGTGACATTTATGATACAGTGGGGAGAACAAGTATTTGATACACTGCCGATTTCGCAGGTTTTCCTACTTGCAAAGCATGTAAAAGTCTGTAAATTGTATCATAGGTACACTTCAACTGTGAGAGACGGAATCTAAAACAAAAATCCAGAAAATCACATTGTATGATTTTTAAATAATTTGTTTGCATTTTATTGCATTACACAAGTATTTGATCACCTACCAACCAGTAAGAATTACGGCTCTCACAGACCTGTTAGTTTTTCTTTAAGAAGCCCTCCTGTTCTCCACTCATTACCTGTATTAACTGCACCTGTTTGAACTCATTACCTGTATAAAAGACACCTGTCCACACACTCAATCAAACAGACTCCAACCTCTCCACAATGGCCAAGACCAGAGAGCTGTGTAAGGACATCAGGGATACAATTGTAGACCTGCACAAGGCTGGGATGGGCTACAGGACAATAGGCAAGCCGCTTGGTGAGAAAGCAACAACTGTTGCTGCACTTATTACAAAAGAAGTCAATCTCGGTCAATCTCCGGTCAATCTCCCTCGGTCTGGGGCACCATGCAAGATCTCACCTCGTGGGGCATCAATGATCATGAGGAAGGTGAGGGATCAGCCCAGAACTACACGGCAGGACCTGGTCAATGACCTGAAGAGAGCTGGGACCACAGTCTCAAAGAAAACCATTAGTAACACACTATGCCGTCATGGATTAAAATCCTGCAGCGCACGTAAGGTCCCCCTGCTCAAGCCAGCGCATGTCCAGGCCAATGACCATCTGGATGATCCAGAGGAGGAATGGGAGAAGGTCATGTGGTCTGATGAGACAAAAATAGAGCTTTTTGGTCTAAACTCCATGCGCCATTTTCGGAGGAAGAAGAAGGATGAGTACAATCGCAAGAATCCCAATCCCATCCCAACCGTGAAGCATGGAGGTGGAAACATCATTATTTGGGGATGCTTTTCTGCAAAGGGGACAGGACGACTGCACTGTAATTGCAAACAAAGGTTTCTGTACCATACATTAAGTATCTGCTTTTCTGATGCAATTTAATTACTTAAAAATCATACAATGTGATTTTCTGGATTTTTGTTTTAGATTCCGTCACTCACAGTTAAAGAGTAACTATGATAAAAATTACAGACTTCTACATACTTTGTAAGTGGGCAAACCTGCAAAATCGGCAGTGTGTCAAATACTAGTTCTCCCCACTGTTGCACTTCTGAACAATAAAGTCTGTTGTTCCCTTTCGTTCAGTCACTACGACGTACGTTAGTGACTAACAAATGGGGGTTTCGCTTAGAAGCCAATTACCTTCGAGAATTTAACAGCGCCCAATGGCAGTGCCAATGCCATGGGCATGCGAAATTTGCATGCGTAACTCCGCCCCACCTCGTGGGTGTATAAGGAAGTACGCAGGCAACATCGCATTATGTTTCTGTTTTGGAGCCAAGAGCATCTTTTCACTCCTACAAGCCTGAATTCTGAAGTCTTCTCTTCAGTCTTCGAGACGAGCGGTTCTCCAGAGTGTTGGTGTGACGGCGCATTCCAGCGATCTCGCATTGCCTGCCTGCTGATCTGTGCAGTGATCTGCAACAGCTGTGTGTGTTTTCCCTGGGCGCTTCGGCACTCTGCAGAGCTTTCCTCTCACAAAAAGAGCTTGCGCGTGGCACGTCTTTTTCAAGACGGTTCGCCCGTGCACTTCTGGGTGCGATCAATCTCCGTTGCTGTCTATGGGCACATTCACTGCTCGACGTGTTTGGGCTTCAGCACGTTCGGGCAGTGATTGTGGATGTGTCATGTTCCCACTGCGGGAATGTGACCATCGCGATGTCGCGGTCGAGACTCAGTGATCTGAGTCCCCTCTGCCACACCCCAATCTACCGTCTCCGAGAGAGGTGGTACTTTGGCTGGTGGCCAGGATGACCTGAGGGCGGTGCCGTGGTATTAAGAACCCCGACGATCATTCCTCGGGCCTCGCCCCCCTCTCGCACATCGCTTCCCGTGAGTGCTGGACTGAAGCTGCGGGACCGTCTCTGACGCCCCGTTCGTTTCGTTCACACTCCAGATAGCAGCGAGATGTCGATCGCCGCATTGCAAGGTGGGCTAGAGTCCTTTGGGGATGACGATTAGGCTGCGCTCCGCCTTCGGGTGTGTCAGCGCTGCTGGATCCGACCTAGAGTTGACAGACATGTTATCTCGGGCAGCCGCGAGCCTCGGGCTGGTGTGGAACTCCACCCTGTCACGAGCGCTCGTGGTTGCGCGATTGGTTTTGGGGGCGGCACCTGACAGCTGTTGGGCCCCGTCCCCAATGCCTTTCGCTCCCGAGATGCATGAGGAGATCACGCGGTCCTGGAAGTCCCCGTGCTACCCGTGACCGTTCGGTGGCCTCCTCCGCCTTCTCTGCCCTCGATGGGGCCGCGGCCAAGGGTACACTGGGGTCCCCCCACTGTTGAACACTCTGTTCCGCACTACGGTGTCCACAGAGGGTTTTGACGTGGCGTGGCTATCCTAAGCACCCCCGAAGCCTGTGGGCTCGTCTACTTCGGTGGCGTGGTCCTGCAGAGCTACGGGGCAGGCCGCCACCCCTTTGCACATGCACGAGGGTGGAGCCGACCCAGGGCTCTTCAGTGAGTTGCGTGCCGCCACTGGTCCCGCCCCCTGGGCGGTGAAAGTGGCCACACGCTCCCTGGGTCGGGCGATGTCCACTGCTGTGGTCCGGGAGAAACACCTGGCCTTACCTGTTGATGTGGAGGATGTTGAGCGGGCCCGCCTCCTCAACTCGCCCATATACCAGGCTGGCCTCTTCGGCGGCGCGGCTGAGAACTGCGCCCAACGGTTCTCGGCCACCCGAAAGCAGACTGAGGCCGTAACATGTACTGCCCCAGTCGCCTCAGTCTGCTTGCCGCCGAGGGCACCCTCCCCCCTCCCGCCCGGCCCCAGCAGCAGCCTTCACCTGGGCCGCGCTGTGGAGGTGATTGCAGGATGACGCCCTGTCTGCTCCTCAGCCTGACTAAACGCCAGGCTGGAGGTGGGCAACTCAGAGATGGGTTCTAGTTCTTTCCAGGGGATGGTAGCAGGGCCTCTCCTTCCCCCGGTGGAGGGCTGGGGGAAAATCCTTCCGCTGCTGGCCCCCGGGCTAGCAGCGCTTGGAAAGAACTCATGTTCCTGTCTCTGAGGACCCAGAGACCGGTGATGGCAGTGTGCGCAGCCTCCGGGCCGCGCCGCTCTCGTCCCTCTCTCTTGCCAGCCTCCTCTCAGAGCAGACCCCAGTGGAACGTGCGTCCTTCCCTGGTCTCCTCTGTCAGGATGCAGCTGCTGACTGTGCCCCCACACCGGGACGCTACGCCTCCCACATCTGGGCCAGTCACGCTGCCTCGCTGCCCCACCCGGGGTACCTCTGTGGTTCGAGTGATCCTGCTGGTCAGTTCCTGGGAGCCTGGCTACAGCTTCCGGGACTGTCCACTGGGTCGCGAAGACCATCAGGCTCGGCTACGCGATTCGGTTCGCGCAGGCTCCTCCCCGCTCTGGGGAGGCCGCCCGCTATGATGGGGCCTATACCCCAGTCATGCGTGCGGAGGTTGTCACCCTACTGGCGAAGGGTGCGATCGAGCCTGTCCCTCCAGCCGAAGTGAAGTCAGGCTTCTCAGCCCTTGCTTCATTGTACCCTAGGAAACCGGTGGGTTATGGCCAATCCTGGATCTGCCCGTCTTGAACCGATCCCTTCACAGGCTTCCGTTCAGGATGTCGGTAGCGAACGTTCGTCTGGTAGATTGGTTGCAGCGATCGACCTGAAGGACGCTTACTTTCATGTCTCCTTCCCCGACGCGGACCGTTCCTACGATTTGCTTCGAGGGGCGGACATTCAGTACGCAGTTCCCCCATTCGGGCAGCTCTGTCCTCTCGTGATTCTACGTAGTCTATCGAGGCAGCCCTTGCGCCACTCAGGCAGTACGGGGTTCGCATCCTGAACTACTTTGATGACTGGCTCATACTGGGTCACTCTCGTAAGCAGGTCTGCGGACACTTAGCCCATCTGGGCCTTCGGGTCGACTGGGAGAAGAGCGACTCTGCCCCGTGCAGAGGATCTCTTTTCTCAGTGTGGTTTACAACTCGGTCGCAGGTGCGTGCTGCTTACCAGCAAGTGCGCACGCAGTCTCGGCTGACTTGCCTTCGTTAATGCGAGAGCAAGAGTGCGGTCCCACTGAAGTTTGGAACATGACACATCCACAATCACTGCCCAAACGTGCTGAAGCCCAAACACGTCGAGCAGTGAATGTGCCCATAGACAGCAACGGAGATCGATCGCACCCGGAAGTGCACGGGCGAACCGTCTTGAAAAAGACGTGCCACGCGCAAGCTCTTTTTGTGAGAGGAAAGCTCTGCAGAGTGCCGAAGCGCCCAGGGAAAACACACACAGCTGTTGCAGATCACTGCACAGATCAGCAGGCAGGCAATGCGAGATCGCTGGAATGCGCCGTCACACCAACACCCTGGAGAACCGCTCGTCTCAAAGACTGAAGATGGCTCTGCTGACCGCATTGGCCTCTCTTAAGAGGGTAGGGGACTTGCAGGCATTTTCGGTTGACGAAGCATGCCTGGAATTCGGAGCCGGCTAACTCTCACGTGATCCTGAGACCCCGGCCCGGATATGTGCCCAAGGTTCCCACCACTCCGTTCCAAGCCAGGTGGTGAACCTGCAAGCGCTGCCTTGGAGGAGGCAGACCCAGCCTTGGCATTGCCAGTACGCGCTCTCCGCACTTACGTAGACAGGACACAGTGTTCAGGACCTCAGACCAGCTCTTTGTCTGTTACGGTGGAGAGCGGAAGGGAAGAGCTCTCTCAAAGCAGAGGTTGTCTCACTGGATAGTGGACACCATTGTTTTGGCTTACCAGCAGCAAGGTCAACCATGTCCCCTGGGGGTTGGGCCCACTCCACCCGGAGTGTGAACTCCTCTGGGCTTTAGCGCATGGTGCCGCGCTAACAAACATCTGCAGAGCTGCAGGCTGGGCGACACCTAACACATTTGGCAGATTCTACAATCTCCGAGTGGAGCCAGTGTCCGACTATGTACTCGCCCCTACGGGTGGCCGGTAATAGACCAGGCTCAGGTGTCTTCGCTTGCTCGCCATTCCACTCCACGGACTGGATACATGCGATTATTTTTCCTCAGGTGAGCTTCCCTGAGAGCCCTGAGTTCCTCCAGCACTGTCGACGCCAACATCAGTTCAGTCTGCCCTTTCGAGCCCAGACCCTCATGTCCGGCCAGGTGCCCCGTGTGCATGGTTCCCCTCTGGCGACCCCCACACGAGTATTTCCGCCGTAAGCCTCCTCAGCGAGCAGGTGTCTTTCCCTTGGCAAGTCCCTGCCACCCCTAGGGTTAAAAATCCACCCTCTGGCTGGTACCCTAGAGTTCTTCCATATGCAGCCCTTAGCGGGTCATATGCGTTTTCTCTAAGTCCTCCCCATGGGTAGGCACTTTTTGCATATCCACACTGAAATACACTTACCTTGGTATTCCTGTGATAAGTGGGAGTCCTTCATCCGTACTAGTCTTACGACAGGGTACTCACACTTACGCAGGGCACTGGAAGACAGCTGAGTGGCGTTGTTGTATTGGAACCCCCATTCGTTAGTCACTAACGTACGTTCCTTTGCCACATCAGCTGTGCTGCTGGAACGCGGAGTTCAGTCTTGGCTCCTGCAGCAGTAACATAATGCGATGTTGCCTGCGTACTTCCTTATATACCCACGAGGTGGGGCGGAGTTACGCATGCAAATTCCACATGCCCATGGCATTGGCACTGCCATTGGGCGCTGTTAAATTCTCGAAGGTAATTGGCTTCTAAGCGAAACCCCTATTCGTTAGTCACTAACGTACGTCTCCGTTCCCTCCTCAGGCGTTTTGTTAGAGATAGTCATAATTGAGAGAAATAAAGTTGCAATTAGGATAAAGATGCAAATGTGAAATATGAAGTTGCAATTGTAAGACATTAAAGGGCAAATTAGCTTGAGAGCGCAGATGAGAGTGGAAGGTTCTGCGCGTGATCTTCTGACAACGTGCAAATTAAAGAACACATATGCAGACGGATCATTTCCATAATGACCAACACAATCTACCAAGAGCAGTGAAACTCAAGAGTCTGGTTTAAGACATTTTTGGGCGGTAAATAATGCCACAAATACCAGGAAACTGACTTGCGCAAACCTTAATGCGCATCACCTTGTATGATTCATTTAAACAATCTCCTCCCATAAATATTGCATCTGAAAGGGAAACTCCTACAAATGCATATGCAATAAGGTCAGCTGCAAAAATAACTGTCCATGCCTTTTCAGTGCTAATTTTTCACTGCCTGTCTTTAGTAAATCATGGTGGTAGTTTTTTAAATGGCAAAAGAGAGTGTTTGCTGACACAAGCTGTTAGTAAATATGGCCCTAAGTCATAACTGTGAGAAATAAAGTTGCAATTATGAGAAACAAAGATACAAATGTGAAATATGAAGATGTAATTATCTTATTTTTTACTCTAAAGGTGTAAACAGGCTCCCATATAAAACTGTCAAGTCATAAATGAAGAAGCAAAATGACAAATAGTTCAGTGTCACTTTTGCATGCAGGGAATACAGTGTTTTAATGACTATACAGTATTACACAGTTACCTTTCAGTGAACAGAGTTTGAAGTCTTGAGCTCTTGCTTTACTGTCAACCATCAATGCTGGAAGGAGGCAGCATCACTCATAAACCAAACATAACATCCAGAAGACATGAAAAGACCACAAGAGAGAAAGACAGACAGGCAGAGACTCAAGGGACATGAAAGCAGTGTGTCTCTGTACCCCGGGCTCACTGATTACTAATGGGAATCTGTTCTCAGAGAGAAACTCCAGCCGCCATTCCCACGCAATCAACTGCACCTGGGGAACACACACACAAACACACACGAGTGCACACACACACAAATAGGCAAAAGGAATGCGCTAACAGGGACAGGCAATCTTATAAATGCCCAGAGCATATAAATGGCACTCAAAGTCAAACATTGCAGTACATTTAGACTAGAACACTGTTTTAGTATTGTAGTGGTGTCAACAATAATCGATTCGGCGATGCATCGCAATGCGGGGCATGCACAATTCAGCATATATGCGGCAAAGTGCCATAATCGATGATGTCACCGTTTATTTTCTGTCCTTGAGTTGGACAATAAAGTTGTGAAGTTGTGAACTCGCAAGCAGTGCGTTGGCAGGGCAGGAGCGGTGCGTATGGAGAGCGGGAGCCGCGCGCCCCCGTTGTGCATTCACACTGGCAGCGTTTGTCTCGCGCAGCTGAACCGTGGCTCGTATATTGCAAATACAGACGAATATTGTCCATTATGTCACATTTTCCGGTCTTCTCCTCCAAACCCTGTCTGTCTCATGCTTTGATTTATGATGGGCAGCATATATCTGTTGCAAATGCGACCGTGTTCCCCTCTGTCTCATACACACATGCATATAACATGTTGTATATAAGTAGTTCACATGATAAATGTAACATTAAAGTGAATATATGCTTCTAGTTTTAATCATTTAAACAGGCGTTTGAAGACACTTCTGGCAGTGTTGTGTTTTTTATTTTATTTTTTCACAGCGCTGGATGTCATATGACGATTGTGAAACACGGGACACTTCACTACATGATTTCATGGTGAAATTTGTTATTTTCCATGTTAATCAGGTCAGTTTTGATCAAGAACAATCCACTGTGGCTTTAATTCAGCGGCAAAAATAGACTCGGCGGCGAAACGATCGCGGCATTGCTGCTTCTGCTCCTGCTACGCGCTGCCGCACCGCCTCTGCGTGCGGTGTGAATGCTCTAATCTGTTAACAGTGTAAAACCTGCCACACTAAAATCAAGCACGTTGGCAATACAACGAACTTCACGAACCATGTTGTTCGTTGGCATCCTGAGTTGGCTTCAACAACAACAACACAAAAAGTCGACACATCCCAGCCAAGAATTGACGAGTCGCTAGTGTCAACGTTACTGTGTGTGTTGCACTGATATTTTTATTGCTGGGTGCCTGGGTTGTGGTTGTTGTTACAATAGTGTGACTGTGATTACTGATTAATATTTGCACAGGAGTTCAGGAAGTGCCCTGTCTTAGAGCTACTATTTTACTGTGTGTAAAAAAACACTTATGTTCACTGCTTGTTCACGGCTGTTATTATTGCTCTATTTAATTTCAAATGGTTCTAAAGCAGAGAGAAGAGAAACATCTCTCATTCAAAGCATTGAAAGCAGTGATTTATGTTTTCTTTTTCAGGTTTGAAAATGCCATATCCAATACCCTGTACCATTCAATTTCATTTTATTTAATGACATTTATGTCAAAGATACAGGAGAGTGATAATACACCCAGCATCCAATAAAATCTGTTGTTCAATATCTGACTGCTTGTATTGCCTCATGACTGATTAAAAATATGCCTTGTTGTGTGCAGTAGAATTTTGATGCATCGCAATGCATCCAGGGGCGTAAATTTCATCTAACAGTTGGGGGGGACGATAAACATGAAATTTCTCAAGAGCAATTTTTGAAGGGGACACAAATAATACAGCCACGGATATGTGTACCACAAAAAAACAAAAACAAAAAACATGTTGTGCTTATTTGGCTTTTTTGTACACTGAAAAATGATCTAATGTCATATAATGTCATTTTATCTGACCAACATCGACAAAGCGATAGTTGTTTAAATATAAGTAAGGTTCACCACGCAGTCATATTATAATTATTAAATTATCTTGCATCCTCCACATAGTATTTTATATTATGATATTCAGATCTTTAGATATTCAACTGCTGCAAGCCCTCTGATCTGCCACTTATTATCATATTGAGCAAAACCCTACACAGATCTGGAGCGGCCGTCCGCATATACATTAGGTTTAGAATTATAGTGCCAATTCGGGGGCGGGTTGCTTAAATTTTGGGTTCATTAGCCTATTATTCTTAATGAAAAACACAGCAAGAAAACAGTACAATGACACACTCCCTTAAATAGGCACTTTTACATTTAGCTTTGAAACCAAATCTTCCGCGATCATCTTGTCTGTCAGCTGTTTGCTCGTTCAGCTCGTGCTGTATTGAGCAGACGCGTTCAGTTTTTAATTGTTGTGTCTGTTCTCTAACTGAACAAAATTATTTTATTACTATAAAAATGAAAACGACGGTGCACTGTCTCGGTCTCACCCGGGGCGGTGCACTGATTTTAACAGGGTTTTGCCTAATCTGTATTAAAGAGAAAATAATCACTTCATCTGATGTTTAAAGTGAATAAAATAGCATTGACAGCTTACTGGAGTTTCACAACTGCTTTTTGAAGAGCTTTGTTCTCTCACCAAACTTGTGTGGTAGTTTTTTCTACGTTCTATGTAACGTTAGTTGAGGTGCACGGTGGATCAAACCACTGGACAAGGGGGGAGGGGGGACTCAAAATGTTTTTAAACTTAAACGCATTTTTTGTCCCGTTTGCTTTTGTATTGTTTTACTACTTAAACATTTATTTTAAGTATATATCATTATATTATTTACAATACTCAGCATAGTTTTTAGGGGGGGACAGACTGCATTCTATATAAATAATCAAGTCAGCGTTGAAGAGGAAAAACATCAAATGCTGACAGAAAACGCAACAATTGCAATGAAGAAGAGACCATTTTAATTATTTTATAGTCTGAAATGTCCATTCAGGATAAACTTGTAATACGAGGACATGCAAAGCATTTATGTAAATATATTGTGTGCGGTGTTCGTCCAATCAGTGACACTGACACTGCAAATAAGGATGTTATCCCATGGGTTAGTGCAGTGCAGTGTGGAACAGCAGTGTATGAATACCCAGGATTAATTGTTCCTCTCAGGTAAATGATGATCAGTGTGAAACGTGAAGATAACCCAGGATTCTGGATACCCGGGGTTTACTATTGCAAGTGTGAAAAGCCCTCATGTTTTTCATCCTAATGAAGAGAAGCTCTTTTTTTTCTTACCATTAACATGAATATCCCACAGTCAATAGAGCTGACCAACTGTTGTGGAACAGTCTAAAACAATAGAACATTATTAAGTTATTCCTGGAAAAGATGTGAGAGATATAACAACACACTATCTGTATAAGTAGCTTATGTCTTTATGAGAGCCTTTTAAAACTAACCTTGTTTTTGATCAGCTTCCATCGTCCTGTCCTGGGGTGAGTCTGCTTGTCAATTTACTGCAAATTAAACAGAAATATATTCTATATATAAATAATGTAACAATACAATTTTTGTACAAGAGAGCCAAGTTTCATTGTTCTAAAGCAAAAATAACCACTTACTGCATTGCAAAAACAACATTTTAAATTCAGAATATAAAAGAAACTTTCATAACATCATCCAAATGAGCAATGTCTATATTTGGCAATACATATCACATGTTTGGTTGTGTATTTGATTTGATTTTAATAGGACACATTCAAACACATTAAATATTGTTTGTATTTTGTTAGCTTAAGCACATTGCGCTTATATATAAATATATATACTTGAAACTTTGAAGATGAGATGACATTTTTGACCAAATCATGCAGAAAACCAACTAATTCCAAAGGGACAACAAATAAATACCATTTCTTGCCACTGTATATAAACAAATAACTCAAAACATTCATACCTTCATGGACAGCTGCTTTTTTAAGTGAATTTGAAGGTGTGCGTTCAACTAGTGCCATCTGGTCAGTTAAAAACACTGGTCAGTGAAACTGTTGCAGAATGTCCTGTATTGATGAAAATGAAGTAAAACTGAGCCTCTACAAATCGTAATATGCCTCTATAAATTAGAAACAAATCCACATAAAACACATTGGTCAGTATCAGAAAAGGTATTTAAATAAAAAATAGAGCGCCAACAACAAAGTAAAATCACAAACAATGAATATTTAACTTAAAGCAAGACAACATCAACAGACGCGAGAGACATCGTAAAGCTCGTTTAAAATACGATTAGAGCCACGTGCTGTATAAAGTGTTAATACAACAACGATGGATCAAATACACAACACAAATAAACTTGATAGATTAAAACCACAACACAAAACAACTGTTTACTGTGTTCTCTTCTTCTGCCATGCCGATTGTTTTGTTTTCGTTAACTCCGCCCACTTCCGGCATGAGACTGTGGCGTGACGCTGTTGTCCTCAGACTGTTGTGAGTGACGTACTGTATATGGGTTCTGTGGTTCTGCAGTTGGTTAATATTGGCTGATTTGCATCAATAGGGAGAAAAAGAAAAAAGATTATGGCGGAGCAAATGGTTGGGGAGACACAGGGAGCAATGATAGTGTTCTGCAAAGAGAGTTGGAGGTACATACATAGTTTTGCAATGTGCTACTGTTGCGGCTGGTCAAGCAAATGTTTGTGCTTTGTTTCTGTTTGATATAATTGTAAATATATATTAAAATACTGATATTCTGGTCTATAACTCCTCCCCGAACCTCCCGCTGCCCTGTATCTTGCTCTCTCATTAGCTGTTGGTCATCGCCAATGTATTTTTCAGTTAGAAAACAGTTCACACAGCAGGAGTTTGACTCATCGGCGAGTCTCTCTGGTCGCGTCTTTGATCATTCACACTGCGTGATTGTCACTCGCGTGCACGAGCACCGATTTGCATATGATCAGGCATTTGTCGGCGATTTCACAAAACCTGTCGGCGAGTCAAAATCGGGGCTAAAATTGGGCAGTGTGTACTAGGCATTAGTGTGAGGCTATTTTGAGCCATGTTAGTGGTATTAACTAGCGATTCAATTTTACTTATTCTATGCCCCATATACTAGCGTTATAAGCTAATCTGTTTTTAGAGATAAAACTCTTTACATTCGATTTTCATGAAAACGCATCCCAGAGAACGATCTACTCGGTAACCATGTGTTAACTAGGTTCATTTTTCACCGGAGTTGTCCTTTAAGGAGTTGGATTCTCATGTTAAACAAGAGCACAGCCGTCAATAAGCTTTGTTCAGGTTACAGAAGCCGTCTGCAGCGCTTTTTGGTTTTTAGACCACAAAATGTCACTAAAGAAGTGTGTTTTTGGTTGTGAGGGAAAGATAACCTTGTTCAGCTTCCCAAATAACCCAGCGTTAAGGGAACAGTGGATGCAGTTTGTTTTTACGGAGCAGCAACAGAGTGCTGCAAGTGTGTTTGTTTGTTCCCGGTCACGAGTCGAAACCGCATGCTGTGAGTGAAACTGCATCAAATGTCTGTTTTGTTGACAATCGGCACGGCACGTAAGTGCATATAATGTAAACAATACGAACGTGTAGTGAATCGAAAGTTATCCAGAGATAATGCCATGATGTATTTTGTGTGTGTGGGCGCTCATGACTCTAGCTCCGCCCACTGCACGCCTCCACGAGCTTGGCTGTTTTTGGAAAGAATCAGTACAGTGTATCTTTCTTTTATAAATATGTTAAAACTAAAGACTCTTCAGAGATATGAAGGATGCAATACTACTCTATAGGTACTCAAGATTAACATGAGATTGGCAGAAACTGTGTGCTATGTACCCTTTAAAGCATTATGAATGCACTAAAGTTTTGGTATATAAACCACTAAGTGGTTTGCTTTCAAACCAGTAGCTGATTCACACTTGCAGCTTGATCTTTATCCAATAGATTTTTAGATCATCATATTTGTTCTTTGAAACATATGCTAGACATTGCATAATTATGAAGCCCCTAATTTTACAGTAAAGCTTATGAGTCAAACAATACAGTCTTGCTTTCTGACATTTGAAAAGCCTTTCTTGTGTCCCACGAGCTCTCTCTCTCCCACTCATTATTGTCTCCGTCTCTCACGCTGGTAAACAGAGCCCGAAAAAAAAAAAGCCATGGACATGGTATGTTGACTCTCCTGTCGAACAAAACCAAATGTGACGCTCTGTTAAGCGTGAAGGAAAGCAGAGACTCTGCACTGTGAAAAACAGCTCTCTGTGGAAGAACTATTGCTGGAATTATGCGCTTTCAGCATCTGCACTAGGAAGGTCAGACTGAGGACTGGCACTTTAATGGGAGGATGCACTATAAGGATCAACAATTTTTATAGGCCGTGTCGAAAAACTCTCAAGTGCCCTCACAGACGAGAAGTCAATTTAAATGTGTAAACCTCACTCTGATCTGAGCGCAGGGCTTAGGTTGGCTCTAATGAAGTTCACTGAGTCAATTTTAACCTCTAGCTTAGTGGTTTTTTACATCCTCAGAATATGGACCTTTTCTAGTCGTCTGTTCAATCATATAAGCTTCCCTTCCCCCCATGCGTCCCCACCCCCACTCCGGTGGCGAAACACACTATGGATGCCAGTAAGGTTTCAGCAGATTGATACCACCCAGGCTTTGCCATCATTATCTAGTATTCTAGTTAGCATGTGTGTCTGTGTTAGTAAATTACTACCCATGGATTCAATGACAAGGGTCTGCGTTTTGTCAGTTGCTATAGTAACCAGTAACAGGCAGGTGTGAGGTGGATATAAGGTTGTATGTGTGTAGCCTGTAGCAGTTTTACAGTTAGAACATAAAGAAACTGACATAACAAAACTGTACTCTACTGTACTTTATTTAGCTTCTGTGAATCAGAGTTTGGAACATAACAGTTTACGAACAGAGAAAGGGAGGGTCTGAATGGAGAGCGTGAAAGTCATTAGCTGTATTTATTGCAGCCTCTGCGCTCCAGCTGCACCAGCGTGTGCCAACAGCAATAAAATAGCCTTAACCCCACGTTTAAAATGATAGTTTAATCTTTACAGGGAGGAAATTAGTAATTTCCTAAGAATTAAAGGAGAAGAAAGGACTGACGGGAGAGAATGAAGGATCGAGGAGCAGAAGAGGTGAACGATTCATTAAAGATTTCCAATTATATTCTGCTCCGTCATTAATTCCATGACCATTCATTTTGGAAAGTCACTGGTGACAGGTAGTTCATTCATTACACTGCACGCCTTTGATATTCAACAGAGATATGATTTTACATTTACATTTATGCATTTGGCAGACGCTTTTATCCAAAGCGACTTACATTGCATTCAAGGTACACATTTTACATTTTGTCAGTTATTGCTTTCCCTGGGAAAAGAAACCCATGACCTTGGCGTTGCTAGCGCCATGCTCTACTGTTTGAGCTACAGGAAAACTATTTTATTCAATACATCATGCTTGGGCTGCCAGCTTTGGTGTTGAAATCAAATTGCATTAGATCAACAGCTTAGGCTATTGTGTACGGTATATTTTATTTTATTATGTATGTTTTAGAAACATTTGGAAGATGCTGTTGACCATTGCACCAGATTCAAGGTATAGATTTGTATAGGGGTTGGTGTTGTGAAACTTGCATTCAGTCTTTGCTCTACACTGCACATTCAAAGTCTGAAATATACTTTTTTTTGTATTGTTTTAGTGTTAAAAATGTAAGAAATATAGCATAAGTGCATGATGCCATTCAGCGTTTTTTAAGGTTTCAGGATTACTTCCATGGCTGAAAATAGCTGTGCATTACTAAGATGGCCGCCAAGCAGGGGTAGAAAAAGTACTGAAAAAATGTATTCAAGTAAAAGTTCCATTACTTTACAAAAAAATGTAGTGTGTGTAGTAAAAATTACTTGTCCCACATAATCACCACTTTTCACTTTCGTTAAAATAGTCCATGTGACTACAGGGCTGGACTGGGGCTAAATTTTTTTGATGGGATTTGGGCCTTAAATTGGAGTAAATAAATAAATGATGGATATTATCGAATTTCCTGCAAAAACAGATAACAAACTTAATATTGCACTTTTGTCACACAGAAATGCACTTGACAGTAAAGCACTGATTTTGAGCTAGGATGCAGTAAAGTAAATTTACTGCTTTTAAATTCTGTCATCATTTACTCACTCTCATGTCATTCCAAACCTGTATGACTCTCTTCCATGAAACACAAAAGAAGATATTTTTAAGAATGTTGGCAACTGAACCATAGTCTACCATTGAATATTGTATGGACGAAAAAACAGACTCAAATGATTTTCTTTGTTACACAGAAAGAAATTCATTCAGGTTTGGGTTGAACTACTCCTTTAAATACCCTAATGGCATTTTAACTGAGTTTAATTATAGTTAAATTTCATTTAACTATAAGATCATTGTAGTCACAGGTAAAACCATGCTCCTCATTACCATGGCTATATGGTTTCTAAAATAAACTATTGAATGTGTAATACTTTTTTTTGTTGAAAATACGAAAACAGCCTCTATAAAAGTGATTTATATTGCGCAATATATAATGTAAGTAATAATAGCAACATGTTTAAAGGTCCCATGGCATTGCATTTTTCTATTATTTTATAGTGTTTATAGTTATAGTGTTTTCTGAGGTGTACTTATATTGTTAGTATGATTTTTACATCATAAAATGTCATAATTTAGAAATAAAAGGCATTTTTTCAATACTAATGTTTGCCCTGTGGCTGAATGCCCTGCTTCAAGAGGCGTGTCTGCTGTGAGACTTCAGTAAAAACGCCCACTGTTGTGATTGGCTGACATCTTTGCATTTTAAATGAGCGGAGGGGGCGTGGTTTAACGAGGCACGAGCAGGCACGAGTCTGCCAGAGACGGATGGACCTGTGTTCACTTCTCATCAGTTCTCAGCATGTCTCGGTTCAGGGTGAACTGTTGTAGTTACTAGAATATACTTCAGGTTATTAGTTTATTTCTAGTCGGAGGGACTGTCACTCATGTCCAGGGCTTAAAAACGGAAAAAAATATCAATCGGTTCACTCCGAGCAGAATCGATATTATAGCGTTTCGGTTTTTGCGTTCCTCAATAAACATTACTGTTCCGAAAACGGTTTGATATGAAAAAATACCGGTTAATAACGTTATTTTAATTAAGCCTATACTTTAAACAAATATGTATAAATTTTAAACAAATATGTATAAATAGACTTATTTTCACTCAATAATAATATAACACATGGTAATTCAACTTGAATATTTATTTAATAACATTTTTAAAACCAGAAATACATGCATTAATTACAAGGCATAAACAGCGGACCTGTTTTAATGGAGCGTTAGACAATCGAAAGTGGCCTCTAATGCCGAATTATTTTCAGAAGAGTGATAACATTCTTTGTACATAACTTTTTTTCAACACGACTTGTTTTAAAAAATGCATGAATAAAGAATAAATAAACTGGATAATCATTGCTCTTTTAATGCACCGTCAACTGCTAATTTCAAAGCAAACACTGCGCAACCCGTCCTTGCATCACATAATCAAATTCAGTCAGCTAATAAAGCTTAATCATTTAATGCAATATAACATACCATTTAATACGAAGCATCAACCGTCTATATAGAAAACATTGACCTGTCCTGTATTGGCAATCTGAAAGACTATAGGAAAAATGTTTGATAGATGCTATAGCCTACTTGGATAGGCTTAAACGGAATCCATAAACTATCCTAAATCAGTCTATTTGAGCTTAAAGTCCGTACTGCTTATTTAAACGTTCGAAAAGAATGTCCTCCAATACCTGCACATTCATTGTAGACCTCAGCGGGGAAAGAAATGTAGCTACTTGAGGCATGAAAATGCGCGCTCACACTGACTTGCGTTACCGGTAGATTCATAGATGATGGTGCGCGGGCATTTCACTCAAGCTTGATCCGTCAACGTCACATGCTGTACTACTCATTTCATGATTGGTCACTGCCAAATTAAAATATTAAAGAGAACGATAAAATAACGTTATTAACCGGTTAATGGTCATTTCAAATGAACGTTTCTGTTCAGAACGATTCAAATTGATTTTGATTTCGTTTCCGTTTTTGTTCCTCTTAAAATTTCGTTCGTTTCCGGTTTTCGTTTTCGTTCCTTGAACCGGTTCAGAGCCCTGCTCATGTCAGAAAGTTAGTAACTTTAGTAAATTATGGATCAGCGCTGACTCGAGACGCGAACCGTTTAGAACAATTCAGTCCGATTTGGTGAACTGGTTCGGTTCACTAAAAAGAACCGATTCAAAAGAATGATTAGTTTGCGAACCGGACATCATGGAGACGAAGCGATTGCTAACAAAGTTATTTATAGTAACTTCTGAGTTATGAGAGCGCTGTCAGTCAGCGCGAGTTTATTGTGTTTGTATCTGAGAGTTCTGAATAAACATGAGTCCCAGTCACACCGAGTCCGTCTTCATCATTATTACCAACTTTGTAACACATGCAATGTACCATTACAGCTGTCGAGATGAACGAGTTAGTAAGTGTTGAGTATAGCATTATTTCTAGATATGTTCCAATCATATGAATAGCATCAGTGACGCGCATTGAGTAACGTTACACAGCACAAACAAAGACACAACAGCAGTAATCGAATGTAATCCAGTTTATTGTGGGGAAATCTGGCTAGCCTAGCCCAGATATTCTCACGCTTACCCCCTTCTGCTTAATCTCACGCCGCGTTTGGTGCCTCCGCTGTGGGCCAGATGCAGTACTGGGGGTCGGGGATGTTGGAGGCCAACGGGCAGTGCAGCCCGAGCTTCGGCGTGTGTGAGGTTTATCTCTAAAGATGTGACTGCTGATGTTAAACAGAAAAGACTGTATGCACATTTTAGAACCGGTAGACGCGACGAGGACGTACAAAAACACTGACTCACAAGATAGAAAACACGAAAACACCGTTCTGTCGGGAGAGAGAGAAGCTGCAGTGTGTGCACGAATAATAAATAATTAGCTACACATAAAAAAATCAATGATCACAGATCAGAAGGAACTGAAGAAAGACTTCTGTTTTCATTTGTACATCCAAACACTGAGAAACTGCCAGCGTTCACTCGTTCACAAGTAACGTTAATGATCTCGAGTGTTTGCATGGGCGTGCCAGATTCTCTGGGCGGAGGAAAGGGAGGTAACCGTTCCTGCTTGGACGTCAAAACAGGAGACTTCAGGATTGGCTCGTCTGGCCTGTCATTTTCTCAAAGGCAGAGAGAGACAGCCAGAACTCGGGTTTACACCGATCAACATTTCTATCCACATGGGGACAATATTCAGGCTAGGGGAACTCATATTAATGTTGAAAAACCTCATAAAATGAAAATTTCATGCCATGGGACCTTTAATAAATAAATTTCTGCCAAAGCACCATATTCCTTCAGTGAGTAGCTGCAAGGTAAATTGTGGTTGTGCTAGAGTGACAAATTTGTAGTTGTGTGTATTGCTGTTTTCCAATTTATCTCGTCATATTTACATGATCGCGGCTGTTTTCAGCTAGATTCACCACAGAACCTGTAATGTTCCCATATTACACGATTGTATTAAACTAAATTCGGAGTCATAGTGACGGTTCATCGCTTCATAGAGCAGCAGAAACGAAGCGCACGTTCGTCAGCGGCAGCACTGTGCGGATATTCACCTTTTGCAGTTTCATGCGCCCAAATAAAAAAACAGCATCTAATATGGACACAGTCTATGAATATGGAGGAGGGATGGTCTCTCTCGCTTTTGCCTGTCAATTCAGAAGACAAACCAATGGGCCGCTGTCCCTGCATGATGGGCCAGTCCCTGTAAATAAATAACCTTGTATCGGCCCCAAAGTGCCTCGACCCACCGGGAAAATGCCCGGTATGCCAGATTACCAGTCCATCCCTGGTTTCAACCTTAAAGGGTTACTTCAGCGATTTAGCATTAAGCTGTGTATCAGCAGAAACCCGGTAGTATTTTCAAATTATGGTACTTTCACCCCTCATATCCCCCTGAGACGAGAGAATTATGCATTTTATTTCTGGAAAAAATCCTCCGATGGCAGAAATGAAAAAATGACGTTATTTGCGTCATCGGAGGTTTTAAAATCTGCAGCCAGTAGTAGGAGCTAGTTCTGCATGTTATCAAGGGTGGGATCTCACTCACAGAATGTGAATGCTCACGGCCACTCGGATCGGGCATTAATAGTGGAGCGATGTGAAGCAAAGTGAGTGTTTAAATTTTTCAATGAATTCCTATGAAAGTTTAGCTTCCATATGCGATCTGAAAATGCGCCAGACTGGACACGCGCTGAGAATGACTGCCGCGCTTACCTTAGGTCTGCTCATCTCTTACTTCGTTCTCGTGATGAATGAAATCTGACTCCTGCTGCGTTTGTCCCGTGACTTTCGTTCGGTTCACTCACACTTAATTGAAAAGACACGTTCAGTTTTTAATTGTAGTGTCTATTCTCTAACTGAACAAAATTATTGTATTATTATGACGATCAAAACGACGGTGGCGGTGTAGGGAGTGGCATCGTAGGGCAGCGAAGCAAGTGCATTCTGGGAGTTGTTGTCTTTCATCCACATGAGACGAAAATAAAATTTCTGTCTTTTCTAAGTCTAGAAGGCACCAACTTCAAAAATAATTTCACATTTCTACTACATAAATTACCCAGTTTAAATACACATTCATCTTCCCAGCGCTGAAGTACCCCTTTAATTTTATAAAGCGACGAGAATTACTTTTTGTCCACAAAAAACAAACAAAAATAACAACTTTATTAAACAATTTCTCCTCTTCATTGTAAGTATCCGATGCTGTTCACGTGAGCGCCACGATGCATGCATGTGATGCTGACACACAAAGCGGACAATAATGAACCGGCGTGAACATGAATAACATTCTAACATGAATAGCGCTAGAGACTGACACAGAAGAGACACAGAATAAATTATTTTTTTGTGCACGAAAAGTATTCTTATTCTCTAATTTTTGGGTGAACTAACCCTTGTAAACAAACATTCTACTCCTGCTATTTCTGCCACATATGGAAGAAACGATAAGAGTAGTATGCTAGTATGCAATTGACCCTTTTCACATTTCCAGGTTTCTCAGAAGCGGAGAATGAGAGACTACATTAAATTATATTTTTTGTTTTCCCATTTTTCCAATAGCAAAAGGAAAACTCTTAGGTTTTCATAATTTGATGCAAAGGTAATATAATACAAAGTATAGTGGTATACATGTACTTATATTTACAAAAATGCATCATCACAGTCTGTGAAAAGGGTCCATGTAGGATCCTCAACACTAGTGTGCATTGTCATGGTGACGTAGAGAGCAAGGTTATTATAGTTTTGCATTTTTAAATGAGTTTTTATTTCATTATAGTTTTCAATTTTGCTTTAAATTTCAGTTTAGGTTTAGTTAGTTTAATAAATTCTTTTGCTAGTTTTAGTATAGTTTTTATTTTGTAAACACATTTCTATTTATTTTTTATATATTTCGTTTCAGTTTTAGTAATTATAGTTTAGCAGAACGAAGTGTAGCGACCAAATCAAGATTTTTAATTTCAGCAAAGTTTAATGTTTGCACAGATTAGAGTTTACTCTTATGCAGACATCTTAATAATAATAATAATAATAAAAAAAATAATGGAATACAGATTGTTTTATTGCATTATATTCATGGCATTTTATTCTAATGCCATGTTAGTATCTAAGGCTATATTCATGGCAAAAATTAAATTACAAAAATACAAATATCATATACACTCACCTAAAGGATTATTATTGAACACCTGTTCAATTTCTCATTAATGCAATTATCTAATCAACCAATCACATGGCAGTTGCTTCAATGCATTTAGGGGTGTGGTCCTGGTCAAGACAATCTCCTGAACTCCAAACTGAATGTCAGAATGGGAAAGAAAGGTGATTTAAGCTATTTTGAGCGTGGCATTTGTTGTTGGTGCCGGTCAGAGTATTTCAGAATCTGCTCAGTTACTGGGATTTTCACGCACAACCATTTTTAGGGTTTACAAAGAATGGTGTGAAAAGGGAAAAACATCCAGTATGCGGCAGTCCTGTGGGCGAAAATGCCTTGTTGATGCTAGAGGTCAGATGAGAATGGGCCGACTGATTCAAGCTGATAGAAGAGCAACTTTGACTGAAATAACCACTCGTTACAACCGAGGTATGCAGCAAAGCATTTGTGAAGCCACAACACGCACATCCTTGAGGCGGATGGGCTACAACAGCAGAAGACCCCACCGGGTAACACTCATCTCCACTACAAATAGGAAAAAAAGGCTACAATTTGCACAAGCTCACCAAAATTGGACAGTTGAAGACTGCAAAAATGTTGCCTGGTCTGATGAGTCTCGATTTCTGTTGAGACATTCAGATGGAGACAGTCAGAATTTGGCGTAAACAGAATGAGAACATGGATCCATCATGCCTTGTTACCATTGTGTGGTGGTGTAGTGGTGTGGGGGATGTTTTCGTGGCACACTTTAGGCCCCTTAGTGCCAATTGGGCATTGTTTAAATGCCACAGCCTACCTGAGCATTGTTTCTGACCATGTCCATCCCTTTATGACCACCATGTACCCATCCTCTGATGGCTACTTCCAGCAGGATAATGCACCATGTCACAAAGCTCGAATCATTTCAAATTGGTTTCTTGAACATGACAATGAGTTCACTGTACTAAAATGGCCCCCACAGTCACCAGATCTCAACCCAACAGAGCATCTTTGGGATGTGGTGGAACGGGAGCTTTGTGCCCTGGATGTGCATCCCACAAATCTCCATCAACTGCAAGATGCTATCCTATCAATATGGGCCAACATTTCTAAAGAATGCTTTCAGCACCTTGTTGAATCAATGCCAGGTAGAATTAAGGCAGTTCTGAAGGCGAAAGGGGGTCGAACACAGTATTAGTTTGGTGTTCCTAATAATCCCTATTGAGTGTATATTCAATAAAACCAAGCAAACAAACACAACAAGTGTACATATTATACAAGATTTTTAAAATCAATTTATGATTTAAAAAAATTCCAAAACCTTTTCATTCATAATCTTACTAAATAAGTCCTTAAGTGAAATAACTTAAGCATTCTTGTTTTAACCCAGGACAGTCCAACAAAATATGTTTAACGGAGAGGGGAATCTACAAAACATGCATAAAGTTGGGTCTTCACCTTTAAGCAAAAAAGCTTGAGTCAAACTATGACCTATACGACAAACAATGGTCTGAGATTGAACAAAGAACCAAATAAATGCAATGTAAAAATATAAAAGTAAAAATGATAAATTCCAGACAAACTCATTAAAGATGAAATATTATTGAACAATTAAAAGCTTATTTTAATTTCTTCAGTAGTACAATGTAGGCTAGCAGTGTGACCACAGCTAAAAGTCATCTGAATACAGCCAACACAAACGAAGACAGTGTGATTAAATAATGAAGTGTGTGTGGGTGTGTGTCCTGGTATTCCCTACTTTGTGGGGAAATGTCTCCACACAGATAATAATATTATTATTATTATTAGTAAATGATTTGTAAGAACAATGATAACACCTTTGAGCCTGTCAATATTACGCAAACATGAAACAGTTGTACTACTATAAACTACTATAGTTGCTGTTGCACCTGCGTCTCTCGTCGCGTATGAAACGGCGTTCTAAAAGCAGTGAAATTAAGTTCAGAGAGGTTCAACGTGAGTCTCATTACCTTGTGTCATTTCCTATTTCACTGCCACCAACACATTCTTTGTGAACAGCCGTTTAGGACTGACGATGTGTTCACTGCACGCACAGGACAGCGGTTAATCTCCTCAACTCAATTCACGTGCAGTAGCGCCATATACAGACACTCCCTCAATCGCCACAAGTCAGATTTTCTGCCACAGAGAGCTTATTAATTACGAAAACAAATATTTATTTTTGCTAATTATTATTTTATTTCAGTTAGTTTTTCAGTAAGAGTTGTTAGTTTCGTTTAGTTTTAGTTTTTCATTTATTATGATTTTTACATTTTATTTCAGTTTACGAAAATGTTTTTTGACCAATAGTTTTAGTCTTAGTTTCAGTTTTCGTTTACGAAAATAACCTTGGTAGAGAGAACATTACGAAGATTGTTTAGAGGATACACTTTAATTGCTCTACATCAACAGGCTATCCACTATAATCACTCCTGCAGTTACCATGGGAGTAATAGAGCTAATGCAGCTGCCTCTCATAGTTATGAGGTCATACTGATACCCTGAGAGGGGATAATGGGGTAAAGGGTGTGTTCATGTGTACTCAGTAGCCATGGCAACATACTCGATTAGGAGGAACACCTGGGATTCTAAAAATATGTCCAAAATACACACACACACACACACATGCTGAAAACCGAGACCATATGGTTTGAGACCCTGGAGCTGGGCACACTAACATATCAAAGGCCTGCTGCTGTTTTCTGGTCAGGTGTGACAAACAAAAGAAAATTAACTAAATGCAGTATCTCTTTGAGATAAATCAATGGTGAAATGAAAAGGAAATCATGTTTACATTGATCCTCTGATTAACAATTCATGCGTGCATGTCTGTATTGAATAGAGACAGACCAAATGAACAAGAAACTGTAACCAGACCATTGCATAGCATCTTTTTAAAATCAACATGAAATCAAAATGAACACCATGTACTTCTTTTAATGCAATCCGGTCTTCCTATCTTGTAAATGATTTGTTGATGTATGTTATTAAAACGTTTTGATATTCATAGTTATCAAAATAACACATTTTCAGACTTAACCACACGTTTTTCTCACCCAATAACATGTTTCACTTGGAAATACGTCCCATTTCAGTAGTAAAATTGGTTATGAGTGGATTCATTGTATTAAAATTACCCATAATACTTTAGAACAATGGTGTGAAGTACATACCCTTTCATTATATGTTCTTTTGAACATTTCAAGTTGTATGTCGTATCATACTACAACTACTGTGCTATAATTTCTATTTGTTTTGTATCACTTATATCAAGGTAACCTGGCCAACTGTGCAACTAACCTCTTGTGCATCACAAAGGACTAAGCAATGAGTCATATGGCTATTGTCAATGTTATTTTTTCTTTTGTTATGAATCATTTCATCCAACAGGTGGGTTCAAAAAGCCAGAACTTTCTCTTATACACTAACTGATCAAATCCATCTAGTTTCTTATCTCTATTTCACTTAACTCCCAGTAAAGCCCAAATTTGAAATGGAATGGCTTATTTTACTTTTACATTCTTATGGAAGGGAGAAAAAACACACAAGGGAGGAAAGGAACACAGGATAAGCTCTATAATTATCAATTCCCTGACTCGGTTATGAGACAAGAGATTCAGTCTGCTCTCAGCCTCTTAATAATTTGTGTGTTGTGAATATGAGCGAAGTGGAGAACACCGCCGTGTCACAAATGGAACATGAATACTGGCTAAGCAGAACATGAAAAGAGCTCTGAAAATATTAAGGAAATAAGACAAGACTTAACTGTTAAAAGACACAAAGAGCATGGTTTTATATCCATATAATGAGCAAAACTCATTAGGAGTTGTAGTAGCACTGTGGGCAATCACTGTAATGTAGATGCATGTTTCATATTTCTTCCTAATGGCGTCTCTATCCAGATGGATAGAGATGTTTCGAGATGGGCAGTGTCTCTCATCTTCAGTCGTCTAGAGGTTTTACAGTATGTGGCCTCTTGGCTGAAATATGATCTGTTTTCGAAATGTGAAATTGGCAAGAGGTCTAATACTTACTAGGGGGAAAAAAATCTGTTGCTGTTAAGAGAGGCATTTTTTTTTTCTTTTTTTTTTTTTTTTTGCAGATCGAGGGCCACATTCATCTCTTCATCAAACGCTAGTTTTAACATTAAGTGAAAGTCAAACTGATTTTAGGTCAAATTAGAATGAAAACTTATTCCAACTTCCTCTGATGGATTCAAACGGAACATTTAGAGAACTCTAGAGGCTGGATTCACACAACATTCAGAATAAGAACATCTCATTTCAAATAGCAGTTAAGAATAATTTTAAGACATTTTTTGAGAACAATTTTTGAACAATTGCACTTTGGAACATTACAACCTTCTTTGGAATTTATCTTAAGACATTTCTTGACTTCTTTCTTAAGAAAATTTGTTTGTGAATTTTGCCCCTGGCCACCAAATAACCACATTGCCAAAATCAGTCCAATCTATTCTTCCCATGAATAAAGATGTTTTATGTTATAACATATGCTATCAACATTTGGGTTCTATTTACAATTTTTTTTTTATTTTAACAAAAAATTATTTGATATCACATGGAGTGAAATTCAGTAATATATTTCAATTTGTGTCTTTTTGATGTGTTCTTATCTCAGATCAGCAAGCAGCACCTCCAGACAGTGAAAGATCGTTTCCAGGCCTTCCTGAATGGAGAGACTCAGATTGTAGCCGATGAAGCCTTCATCAACGCTGTTCAAAGCTACTATGAGGTTAGGCTCATTTTATTCATCAATGCAACCAGTCTGGGGAAACATTATTGCAATTTAAAAACTATATATATATATATATATATATAATCAGCAGTCTTTACTCCAGTCTTCAGTGTCACATGATCTTTCAGAAATAATTATATATTATGCTGATTCAATTTTAATTATTATCGTTGTTGAAAAATAATGCTGCCTAATATTTTTGTGGAAACCAGGATTCTTTGGTGAATAGAAAGTTTAAAAGAACAGCATTTAAAAAAATAAAAAAATAATAATAGTAATAATAATTGTATTAATAATAATAATAATAAGTATTAATTAATACATTTTACTTTTGAATGGTCGTTCATATCAGATCTCTCTTAAGAGTGCAGATTGAAGAACATACAATATATTTTGATGAATAATGTTGACACTGGATCAACTTTTAAATTTTTCTTTTTTTCTGTTTGATATAAAAGGACAATAACCTATTTTGATTTGATAAAACAGTGCTGGTGCAGACAAACAAGATTTCTACTTTTCATTCAATCTTGTAATTGCAGCAACACTTTAAAAGTCACTTTAAAATATGTAACATTTATTTTAGATCTGTGCGTTACAGTAGGTGTTAATATATGGCCTCATTGTTGTTTATCAAACAATTGTGGTGTCATGGAAAAAATGTTGAATATATATATATATATATATATATATATATATATATATATATATATATATATATATATATGTTATTTTCCTATAAATATTTGGTGTTGACTTTGGTGTTAACTTGGCTTTTCTCAAAATTGACTTTGCTAACTCTATCGACCTCGCATGTAAGAACAAATTATATCAGGGATAAAAAAAGCTATTTTATTCTACATAAAAGTGGTCTGTCATGTTTGTATTATGACATCATGACCAGTTGACTACTGCTCACTTTTATCTTTGTACCCCCCCCCCCCCCCCCATTAACTTTTAGTAGCATAATAAATACATCCTAGATTAAAAAAAATATGCTTGAAACACATTTGTGCGATGGCATTAGCAACTAAAAATGCTTTTTCACGATGTTGCACACCAATAAGTCCAGGGTGATTGTGTCGGTTGTTTAAAGGCGAATGAAAGTTAGCACACAAACACAAACCGCAAAGAAATGCCTGTTTAAGCCACATTATATTGTATGCAGGTAAAAGTGCTTTTAAATAATGGTGCTGTTGAAAGTCTTGGTTAGGTACCACTGGTTAACTTTTGAGGACATCTAAATTAATCCTTTGTATTTCCCATTACTATAATGCAGTTTAAAGGGGATTGTTTAGAAATGCTAAGCTGTTTGCTTTATGCTGATTTGATGAGCAGAGTAATCCATATATGTGCATATATTAAATATTTAAGCAATCGTCCTGTTAAATGTTAGAAGTTACAAAATGAGAGGATAGAGGAAATAAATCTTGCAGAATTTTATAAAACTTTGCCTTGCTGATAAATAAGTAATCTCAAAGTGATATATACTTTCCTGGTATTTAAGGTGATATGTAATCGTTTATGACCTAGAAAAGGTGAATTGGGAATAAATTGCAGCACAGGCTAGAGTACTGGGTGAAAAGGAGATTGCTCTCAGTATGGGTGGTAATTTAATGAGGTGAAACTAATGAGCGAAATGCCTTTTGTATTCTGTCACAGCCAAAGCTAGCTTTTTCAATTCAATTAAACCCTGATACTCTTATTGAATTTGTGCTGGATGTTCCCTCTCTGTCAACTCATCTCCCCTGCTTATCCAGGCACGTTAAGGGAATTGTGCCCACTGGAGAGAGGTAGACTGAGGTTAAAAATATGAGAGGTGATTGGTGAGAGAATTCAAAAAATAAAAATGGTGAAAGAATAGATGATCATTAAATAAATATAAGCTTAAACCCTTCTACACACTGTCAGCCAGGTTCTGCGCTGCCAGATTCGCACCAATTTTGTCTTGTTATGAATCAGGACTCGACTCTGCACTGTATGACACAGGGAAAATCTTGTCTAATTTAAGACGAAGTACTTTTCAAGTGTCTTGATCACCATTTAACAAGGTTGCGCTGACCTGCAGACAATGATTTTACACTCTGTAAAATTGCTTTGGTTGGAATGGAGAGAAACTATCTTGGTCTCTGATTTTCTGAGTCCATCCACACTTTGGGGGTTGTATGTTTTAATAAGCCTTATTCCAGACATATCTTAAATATACCTTTGTGTATACAGTTATGTAATATACAATATCGATGTTGTTCTATAAGGGAATACAGAAGTTTTCATTCATTCATTTTGATCAACAAAACCTAAAATAAAAAATATATAAATATAAGTTTTCCATAGCTTAGGATGTTGCATTGTGCATAAAAAGAATTATAAAAAATTATATTATTATGGCACAAAATTTTGAGGTACATTTTAGTACAACCCAAATTGAGAATATGTGAATCTAAATATAATGTGAACTACATATATTTATGGTATATAAATCTATAAAAAATGACAATAACATCATATATCCAATAATGAGCCTCAAGCAGACTGCTGTTGCTATGGTCACTTCCTCTGGCGATTATGTTATCTGTTTGAGACTACACTGTACTATTTTTGCTCAGTAAGATCTTTTTTTTTTTAAAGAAAAAAATACTTGAATTCAGCAAGAATGCATTAAATTGATTAAAAGACAGTAAAGATTTCTATTTCAAATAAATGCTGTTATTTTGAACATTCTATTCATCAAATAATCCTCAAAAATGTATATAAAATGTATTATGGTTTCCGCAAAAAAATATTAAGCAGGGCAACTGATTTCAGCATTGATAATAATAAGAAATGTTTTTGAGCACCAGTCAGCATATTATAATGATTTCTGAAGACATAAGACTGGAGCTTCTGAAAATTCAGCTTTGCCATCAATAAAATACACAAAAATATAAATCAGTTGTTTTACATTGTAATTTTATTTCACAATATTACTGTTTTTACTGCATTTTATATCAAATAAATGCCTGGTTTATTACTGTAACAAGATTTATGTTTGATCACAGATTTTCCTTAAAAGTGACCGTGTTTCACGCATGGTCCAAAGCGGCGGTTGCTCGGCCAGTGACTCCCGTGAGGTCTTCAAGAAGCATATTGAGAAGCGTGTCCGCAGCCTGCCCGAGATCGATGGTTTGAGCAAGGAGACGGTCCTCAGCTCGTGGATGGCCAAGTTTGATACCATCTACAGGGGAGAGGAGGACCCACGCAAGCACCAGCAGCGCATGACAGCCAGCGCTGCCTCTGAGCTCATTCTCAGCAAGGACCAGCTGTATGAGATGTTCCAACAGATTCTTGGAATTAAGAAGTTTGAGCACCAGCTGCTGTATAATGCTTGTCAGGTAAGCAAGGGACACGTATGCAAGGCTGTTCAGTGTTAAGAAAGTGCACCCTTGTATCTGCTACAGGATATGGAAAAAAATTGAGATATATGTAATTATGGTAGTCTGTGTTTGGCTCTGTAATTAGATTTTTGCCATGCTTTTCTCTTTTTTTTGGTGAAGATGACTAAACCCGAGAGTTGGCTTGAAAGAAAGAGTAATTATATGTCATTTCAAATTGCTTGAAACCAGTCTAGAAAGCATCTGCAGTAACCAGAAAAGCACCTGTCAAGCTTCCTGCAGCAGACTGAGGGAAAGTGATAGTGCCTTTTCTGAGAGGGTGTGAATTTGCAAATCATCCTTCAGTTAGAAAGGCTTTTTTTTATTTTATTAGAATCGCTGCAGAGATGTGCACATTTTAAACACAAGTCAGATTGGTGCCCACATGACATGAAATCTATGGAATCTGGGCAAGGGCGTAGTTTTGGTTGGGGGGTTTGAAGTGTGAACCGTTTAGCAGAGTCCCAGGGCATGCTTCCTCATGAGATTTATTTATCTGTTTGTTTAATTTAGCAAAACGGTCTTTTGTGGTATCATCCACACATGCGTTGATAACATAAACGCAAAAAAGTAATAGCCTAGTTAACAATTACTTGTTTACATATGAATGGTGTATTTATTTTATTTAAGTACCTAAAACGTATCAGTTTTACAGAATTGTCTAAATTAAAGTGCTATGATGGGTCAAACTAAATGTACTTAAAATGTTCTTATATTGAAAATGTTCATTTCCTGTCATCTTTTGGAATATCTGAAAGCCAGGTTTACCTAATATCTGTCATTATTAGCAGAACACATTTTACACATGGAGAAGACCAATTGTTTAGTCAATAATTCAAGAAGATCCTCTTGATTATAATGCACTTGGCCTGGGCTGGGGGCATAATTTTACTATCCTAATATTGTGTTGGTTCCACTTTTGCTGCCAAAACAGCCCTGACCCTTCGAGGCATGGACTCCACTAGACCCCTGAAGGTGTACTGTGGTATCTGGCACCAAGATGTTAGCAGCAGATCCTTTAAGGCCTATAAGTTGCGAGGTAGGACCTCCATGGATCAGACTTGTTTGTTCATCACATCCCACAGATGCTTGATTGGATTGACATCTGGGGAATTTGGAGGTCAAGTCAACACCTCAAACTGTTGTGCTCCTCAAACCATTCCTGAACCATTTTTGCTTTGTGGCAGGGCGCATTATCCTGCTGAAAGAGACCACAGCCACCAGGGAATACTGTTTCCATGAAAGGGTGTACATGGTCTGCAACAATGCTTAGGTAGCTGGTACATGTCAAAGTAACATCCACATGGATGGCAGGACCCAAGGTTTCCCAGCAGAACATTGCCCAAAGCATCACACTGCCTCCTCCGGCTTGCCTTCTTCCCATAGTGCATCCTGGTGCCATGTGTTCCCCAGGTAAGCGCACACGCACCCGGCCATCCACGTGATGTAAAAGAAAACGTGATTCATTAGACCAGGCCACCTTCTTCCATTGCTCCGTGGTCCAATTCTGATGCTCACGTCCCCACTGTTGGCACTTTCGGCGGTGGACAGGGGTCAGCATGGGCACTCTGACTGGTCTGCGGCTATGTAGCCCCATACGCAACAAACTGCGATGCACTGTATTCTGGCACCTTTCTATCAGAATCAGCATTGACTTCTTGAGCAATTTGAGCTACAGTAGCTTGTCTGTTCGATCAGACCACCCGGGCATTCGCTCCCCACGTGCATCACGCCCATGACCCTGTCACCGGTTCACCACTGTTCCTTCCTTGGGCCACTTTTGATAGATACTGACCACCGCAGACTGGGAACACCCCACAAAAGCTGCAGTTTTGGAGATGCTCTGACCATGTCATCAAGCCATCCCAATTTGGCCCTTGTCAAACTCGCTCAAATCTTTATGCTTGCCCATTTTTTCTGCTTCTAACACATTAACTTTGAGGGCAAAATGTTCGCTTGCTGCCTAATATATCCCACCCACTAACAAGTGGCGTGATGAAGAGATAATCAGTCACTTCACCTCACTGGTCATAATGTTATGCCTGATTGGTGTACATTTAGGTCTTTATGATAGCAACATTTTTGGTATCATTGAAAAAAAATCTTTCTTTCTCAACTGTTTACGTTCACTTAAGACACGAATGACTGTATTTACAAGGATACTTGTCAAGACTTGCCATTTTGGCACATAAGTATGTGTATTTAACCGTTCAATAAAGCGGCAAAAAGGACTCAGTTCTTAAAACCATGTCTCAGACAGCACGCGCATAGCCTAGGAAGGCAATGTTGTAAGACCATTTCAAAAGGTTTGCAGCCAAATTAGTAAAATATTTAATCCAAAATTACGTGAAAAATGAGAATTCTGTTCATTATCGGACTGTAAAGAACGATAGTTGAATATTATATTCCCCACCCCTACAATACACAACAGAATGAAATGAATTGATATGGTGCTGTCAGATTCATCCCATAATCCATGCATGGTCATTTCCTGTTCGACTTCAGATAAATGAAATGATTGGAAACCAGTAATGCGCAAGGTTTATGGAAAAGCTCTTTACAATGAGATAGTGAATCATTGACTTTTTTTCAGGCAACAAGAAATGGTGTAGAATGCCACAGTAGTGGCTGTAGACGGAAGAAAGGCAATGAGTGGGTTCCAGAACAATACAGACAGAAAGAGAAAAACAAATAAAGGAACGCAGAGGAGTGTTCAACTGTCACATTTCTAGAGGGTAATCAGAAGCTCTATTCCAAAAGTCAAGTGAAGTCAAGTCACCTTTATTTAGTATATAGTGCTTTATACAATATAGATTGATTGTTTCAAAGCAGCTTTACAGTGATAAGAGGAAAATTGACTAAATGATGCAAACAAACGAGTTCAGTCGTACAGCAGCTGTAAAAGAAAGTCTCATTGTTCAGTTGGAGTCAGTTCAGTGTGGATTCAGTTCCATTGTAAAGATCATCAATTATTATATTAATTCATTTCATCTATAAAACAGTTCTGCAAAAAACAGTGATAGACTATGGAGACAGAATAGACTCATTAATAATTCACGCAAAAAACAAGATGCACACATGTGTAACCAATTTCACATGCATGAAACCAAATTCACGTGCACAAAAAACAATTCACGTGCGCAAAATAAAATTATATATTCATAAAATACATTTCACAAATGCAAAACACGACTCGTAGATTTACAACTGTGCACAAAAACTTTTGAATGTTTAAAATTTACACATTCATCCTGTAATGCGAATGTGCAAATCGTCATTCACGTGTGTGAATTGCCTTGGATGTGTGTGTGTGTTTTTGAAACTTTCCTGGCAGCGCAATCCTCCCTGCACAGAGGAGTCGTACTCTTTAGCCAATCAGATTTAAGCTCATCAATCGGCCAATCATAACCGCGTGAGGGCGGGCCCACCTGAATGTTACGTCATCAGCGTTCGACCGCAGTTTAGAGATCATGGCTAAGCAGCAGAGGTGTGTATGTGAGGTTTGATCGGTTCATTTCTGTGTTTACTGAAACTAAGAACTTAGAGATCAGTTGAAGTGATAGTTTATTCAATATTAACAGATGTAAGCAACTGATGTGGTAATCAGATGTCTCATATGAAGAAGAAATTATGCTTGTTTTGTTGTATTTTAGCTGCAGGTACAGAGACAGACATCTCTCTCAGTTAACAATAATCTGGGTGGCCAATAGCTCCCATTTAGCACTGGCCTCATCAAGATATTTTTTCCCTATGTACAATTTTTTTTTATGAGCACTCATTATTTAGTGATGAAGATATTTTGCCATTTGTGCAACAGTATACAGTGTTAAATTGTTATTACACACGTATTGTTCATGTGTATTTTTCAGGATTACACACCTTTGGCGTGACATCTGGATAGCAGTCACAAACATCTAAATTCATGTTTCCTTATTCTCTTTTTTAATTTGTATTAATGTCTTAATCTATTCAGTACACATGTACTTTCATGTTCTGTGCTGTATTGTCATCTCAAGGCTTTTAATGTCACAGCACAATGTTGTGAAGCATTCATTTTACTTTGCCTGGCAAAAAAGCATTTTTATGCTGATCAGACAAAGATGCAATTAACATCATACTACTAAGATTACTCAGTAAACTATATTAAATGATATTACCATCACTTCATCTCCTGCTTCCTGCTCTTCCTCTGTCTGCAGCTCTTGTACTACGTGCTGACTGCTGTAAATATCAAACCAAAATCTGATGTGTTCTGACAGAGAAAGGGCTAGTGGCGGCTAGATTGAACACATTTCATTTGTTAACTTTCACCTGATGTATTGCACTTAAATGTATCATTTGGAGATAAACATTTATCTACTTTAAAAGAAAAGAAGACACTGACTGGAACACTACCAACATCCCTGACCAGCCATGCAATGACATTGTGCTTCCAGTGCCCTGTGACTGAAGAACTAACCCAGCTTCAAACTGTTAATCAGCCAATCTCACAACTACGAAATATATTTATATACAATGTTTTATATATATATATATATATATATATATATATGCATGTAGTACAGAGAAATATATTTTTACTCACTTTTACTCACCCTCAAGTTGTTCCAAACCTGTACTGAGTTTTGTTTGTTCTGCTGAACACAAAGGAAGTTATTTAGAAGAATGTAACAAAGCAAATCCCTGCAGCCATTGACTAACATAGTATTTTTCTCCCTAATATGTTAGTCAATGGCTGCAGAGATGTGCTTTGTTACAAACATTCTTACAAATATCTTCCTTTGTGTTCAGCAGAACAGAAATTCATATAGGTTTGGAACAACTTGAGGGTGAGTAAATGAATAAAAAAAAATTTTTTGGGTAAACTCTCTTTAATCATGGCCAAGTCATTTCATATAGGTTTTATTCCCAAAGGATTCAGAAACTTTCAAATTAATAAACCGTATACATCAACTGTAGCAAATATCTTTGAATCTTTTAATTCTGACATAAAACAAGAACATTTAATAATGCAAAGCAGGGCTTAATTCCTTGAGTGTGAACATTAATACAGTAACAATGCATGACTTTCAGCCTCTTGTTGAAACAACAGTCAAAATGAAGGGATGCAACATGACTGTTTTGAAAGAGTTACAGTAGGAATGGTAAGGTAACGGTACTGGTCTCTGCAACTTCATACATCATCTGTCTGGGAAATCTGAAACAATAAAACTGCATATATGTGCAGCTTAAAGTTAAAACAAAGCATAGATTAAATATAAATGGTCTCCAATGTACCGGTATGCACTTCATTACATAAATGATCATCATCAGTTGAATGTGTGGTGGACATGTCATGCAGGTACAAACACTGTTGTGACTGCTCTTTCCTAATTAAATAATAGTTAAATAAAAGACCACGTGAAAAATATCTATTTATCTAATTCGTCTATTTATATACACTATCTCTCATCATTCAAACCATTGTTATGCTTTCTATGGAGTTTATGAATCTAAAATCCTACATTTGTATGGTGTGCATATGCATAATTCTTTATGAAGTAAACATAAGAATCCATCAATACTACTGATAGAAATCTATCAAAAAGGCCATACTTATATGAATGTGATGTAGATTAAAATGATGAGGATAATGTGGGTGATTAACTAAAGAGTTAATGCTGAGATGTACATAAAAACCTATCAACTACTAAATGTTTATTTTCACACAGAGATCAGTTGAAGTGATAGTTTCTAAACTGCTAAGTTCTTAGTTTCAGTAAACACAGAAATGAACCGATCAAACCTCACATACACACCTCTGCTGCTTAGCCATGAGCTCTAACTGCGGTCGAACGCTGATGACGTAACATTCAGGTGGGCCCGCCCTCACGCGGTTATGATTGGCCGATTGATGAGCTTAAATCTGATTGGCTAAAGAGTACGACTCCTCTGTGCAGGGAGGATTGCGCTGCCAGGAAAGTCTCAAAAACACACACACACATCCAAGGCAATTCACACACGTGAATGACGATTTGCACATTCGCATTACAGGATGAATGTGTAAATTTTAAACATTCAAAAGTTTTTGTGCACAGTTGTAAATCTACGAGTTGTGTTTTGCATTTGTGAAATGTATTTTATGAATATATAATTTTATTTTGCACACGTGAATTGTTTTTTGTGCACGTGAATTTGGTTTCATGCATGTGAAATTGGTTACACATGTGTGCATCTTGTTTTTTGCGTGAATTATTAATGAGTCTATTCTGTCTCCATAGACTGCCTATGAAGGCAGTATTTTAAGACTATTCCAAAATGTATGCAACCAAATTAGTAAAATAAATCCAAAATACTGGAAAGGGTGAGAATTCTCTGTTCATTATCGGACTGTAAAGAATGAGACCCGAATATTTTTTTCGTTTAGCTATTTCAACTTCGTTAAAAAACTGAAAGGGTTCAGTTCAGTTGCTGTTCTACTGAAATTCTGATAAAAAAGAATGGGAAACACCTCCATAGAGAATTCTGCAGATTTTGGGCAATTGTGGGATTTGTGACCAGTGGGAAAACAAAAGCACCGGATCCGGAGGAGGTGTCAATGTAGGAGTCTGCTATTCATCATCATCATGCCACTGTCTGCGTTCACACTGGAGCCAAGCGAGTCGATTTGAGCATGTGCCATTTTGATTATCTTTCTATTACGCCTCATGAATTCTACTTACTGTGTGCGGATGGTAATATTCCTGTAACCGTAGCAACGACGGACACTCCGGCCGGATCTTACCTCAAATCATACCCTCAAATCAAACCCAAAGACATCACAGTCTTGTGGTTACAAACGCTGGCATATTTGTCTCTTTATTTAGCTTAGCTTCTCTTTCATTGTCACTGCTAGTTTATGCAGGATGCTTAAGTTTATTTTTATTTTTCACAGCAGGTCGTTATTTCTTCCAAGCCCCTTCCTGCTTTTTAAATTAAATCTTGTTGATAGACAGAGTCTGTGTTAAACAGCTGTGTCGACTGTGTGTGCTTGTGTCTATGTGTTAAAAAGCATTCAGTATCAGTGCATTGGCTGTCTCCTGGGTAGTAGGAGTTTAATCCAATCTATCGACTATTTCCTGAGGGCATTTCAAGATACCAGTTGCGGATGGCAAGTGACTGACAGGCAATTAAAATCGATAGAAAACGCTGGAACACAGATGAGTCAATCAGTGAAAATCAAGAACCTATTAATTTTGGGTCCTTAACTCACTCTAGTGCCACTATAGCAACTGTTGCATAGGTCAGTTATACATCATTTTAGGGGTGTTTATTTAAATGTTAATTTATAATCGATTAAAAAAAAAATAATTGAATTTATTTATTGGCTATTTTCTCACATTCTTTTCAGCATCTCACCTCCATGAGCTTTGTGTCTTAAAGGGTTAGTTCACCAAAAAATGAAAATTGTCATTAATAACTCACCCTGTAAGACCTTCGTTTATCTTCGGAACACAAATTAAGATATTTTTTATGAAATCGGAGAGCTCTCTGACCCCTCCATAGGCAGCAACGTCATTGCAACTTTCAAGGTCCAGAAAGATAGTAAAGACATTGTTAAAATTGTCCATGTGATAGTCAGTGGTTCAACCTTAATGTTATGAAGCGACGAGAATACTTTTTGTGCGCAAAAAAACAAAATAATGACTTTATTCAACAATTTCTTCTCGTCATTCTCCTATGTTGTTGACGTAGTGTAAACAGTGCAACGCTTCCGTGTTCCACGTCAGAACGCCGGCTCTACCATTGGCCGATGCTGTTCACGTGAGCATTACGAAGCATGTGTGATGATATAGAGAATAGTTCAAGCAATAGCAAAAAGGTAAAATTCTCTCATCATTTTTAATTCACTTTTTTTTCATTCAACTGGCCGCTGCACTGCACTGGTTTTTCTATGTAAATACACTCTAGACAGACGTGTTTCACCATTGTGCTTGTATCTTGTGTCTTTTGCATTACACAGCATTCTAAAATGAGGCTCTCAAGATATAATAAGTTCAAAAATGCGTTTCTACACCTTGCTTTTTTTTTTTTTCGTTCCACTGACCTGCATCTTGCATAAAATACGTGTTCTGTGTGAATGGCCTTTAAGTCCGTCAAACAAAATGACAATGTAAGTTGGCTTGTACCTCATGATTTTGGAATAAACTGTATTTGATTTAATTTTTCATAGTTTATTATTGTGCAACAAATCTGAAAGCACAAGAAAATTGTAAAATTACAAGAGGAAATCCACCCAACTGTCAAGAAGTTAGACAGTCAACATGTCCTAAACATTGACATTAACACACAGGAAAAAGATGCGAATGGGTAAATAACGTGTTTCTTTGTTTGTTTTAGCCAAAGTTAACTTTGGCTGTGTGGCACATTATTACCTATCAGAGCACAGAAATGTTGAAACCGGAGATTCATGCCGGAATCCAATCAGCATGCTTGGTTTTTTGTTCGTTTTTTATAATAAAACCAAATAATCCATGCATAAGATGAACACGTATCATTGATGAAGCCCATTTTGCATTTAGTAAACAGAAGTTGGCTGTAACTGTATATAGAGATTTACAGAGGAAATAAACCAAATATCCTCCTCATTATCTGACGATAAAACATTCTGCCATATAAAAATCGTCTTTTTATTCAATGGAGAACATCATAAAATCACTAAATCATATATTCATTCAAGTCTAAACTGAATGAAGATCAGTGTAATTAAAATTTTTTTATAAAAAAAGTCTGATCCAATGCTGCATATTTCAAGATTACTGGCTTATTTCAGGAATGGAGTAAAAATTCCATTATAGCCGTACCTATCTGAATTAAAGCCCTGATATACTTCTCGCCAGTTTGTTCTTCAATTTTGCTTGATGTCATTGCGAAAAAAAAAGTCAGGCCAAAACAAAGTTTGTTTGGAGTTTGTTTCGGAATAGCTTGCCAAAGTAAACACCTTCTGTCAGGTCCCTGGGCTGATCTGTCAGTTTTTCCTTGTCTTTGTCGTGTGTGTTTGTGTTAGTGTTTGTTTGGAGCATGTGAGTTCGGTTTGACAGTTTGCCATGTGCTTCGCTGTCATTGTCTGATCCCACTCCCCTTGTTTTTCCATTCCTTACGTCGTTATTGTTTCACTCCCTTCACATGTTCAGTATCAATTAAATCCTTACTCCCCTATTAAGTCCCCACTTGTGTGCTGTCTTGTGCCAGATTGTTGTTTGTGGGCGTGTTGTGTGGATTCTATGCCAGTTTTGTTTTCATCTTTTAGTTTTTGTTGTGGTTGTTCACATGTGGTTCCCCATTGCATTCAGCCCTGGTCTCGCTCTCGATCTTCGGTCTTGCAGTGTTGCCATTCCCACTTATAATAAGCGTTATTGGGATTTTTGATACTTTAAAGTAATGTTAGTGAAATTATATTAAATTAACATTACTATATGTATAATGTGTTAAATATAGATATTTCTTGTTTTACAAAAACCCATCGGTTCACTTCAGAAGGCCTTTATTAACCCCCCGGAACCATGTGGATTACTTTTATAATGGATGGATACACTTTTTTGGGCTTCAAATTTTGGACTGCCATTCACTGCCATATAATGCTTGAATTAGCCAGGACATTTTTAATATAAACCCGACTGTATTTGTCTGAAAGAAGAATGTCATAAACAGCTAGGATGGCTTGAGGGTGAGTAAATCATTAGGTTATTTTCATGGGGTAATTTTCACTTTCTGGGGCTTGAAAGTGAGAGTTGCGTAGGCTGTTAATGGATGGACTGAAAGCTCTCAAATTTCATTAAAAAGATCTTTTATTTGTGTTAAATACGAAGATGAATGAAAGTATTACTAGTTTGGCACGACAAGATGTTGCGTAATTAATAGCCGCGTTTCCACTGTCGGACTAGTGCGAGCCAGGGCTTTCAACGGGCCGGGGTGGGCTAATAGCCTCGGACCTGTAGCACAGAGCCCAAAACCACGCTGCGTTCCACAGTCGGGCTAGAAGCTCCGCGGTTCTTCACTAAAACCCACCCGTAACACGCTTCTCTGGAACAACGTCACACAAACCAGTCCTTCCAGAAAAATGTGGCTTTTTTTTGTGATTGTTGCGGGCAAAAATCCTTGATTATGCGGCATGTTTTCTTAAAAAATGCGATGAAAAATGTGGGATATTTATGCAATTTTATGCGATGAAATTGCAGGAACTTGCAAAAACTGCGGTTTGATGAAAAAGAGAAAAAAGCACTACATCACAGAAAGTGCTGGGAATATTTAAGTTCCCATCTTGTTTTATTGAAGACCTTAATAAACACATGGCTCAAATTTACAAAACATTGAGTCAAACAAGTTCTGTAGCTTTACAAAAGGAATATGCTAAAACTTCTGAAAAATGAATAAATAACTTCCTGTTTTACAGAGGTAGCTATACAAAACAGACATCTGAGTGCTTCCAATGCACAAAGTGCAATCTCTTAAAGGGTTAGTACATCCAAAAATTCTAAATTCTGTCATTAATGACGTCCCCTCATGTCGTTGGACACCCGTAAGACCTCCGTTCGTCTCTAAATAACGACTTATATAGTGATGACCGATTTCAAAACACAGCATCATGATGCTATGAATCAGTGAGTCGATTCATGATTCGAACCGCTGAATCGACTCATTGATTCATAACGCTTCAAAGCTTCATGATGCTGTGTTTTGAAATCGGTCAACACACCGGGAAACTGCTTTGCGCTGTCTTTTGCTGTTATTTTTGTTGGCAAATGGGAGTTTGCACTTCATCATGGTTTCACCGATATCTATGGTTTCACCACGGGGGTTTGCAGCTTTTCGATGATGTTCATGTCGGGTAATTACGTCACTTCAAAACGTTCCCATGGCAATAGGCGGAAATGGCGGCTCGTGTGAAGTAAACGAACATTTTTCAACTTTCTGCTAATATATATATGACTTTTTTTGCAACGAAAATGCAGGGATTATGAAATCATGCTAGCCCCGCATATTTTGCACGCGGAAATATGCGGACTTTCGCTGATTATGCGTTAAATCACGCGATCGCATAATCACGTTTTTCTGGAGGGACTGACAAACCCAACATTTCACCAACAAATGGAAGTTTTATCAGAAAACTACTGATTTCTTTAGAAAGAAATCACTGGAAACTAGCGAGATCGCAAAACCAACATGATAAAAGTGACGCGACACACACACTAGCGCGCCCATTTTTGGCCTGACAGTGGAAACGCAGCTAATGACAGACTTTTCTTTTTTGGGTGAACTAACCCTTTAAAGCAGCACTAGGTAGGTTTTGCTCTCGGGGTCCCCCTACAGTTGGGAAACAGTATTGTCCTCTACTACTGTCGTAAACTCTGTCATCCTGCATCAGGGGATGCATCGCACGTGCATTTGTTGACATGACGCATGCGCGAGAATATGACGTAGCGCCGGCGTTCGGGAATCCATGAAATGCACACTTTATTCCCATTTTGAGCACTACGCCGAGACCTAAAGCACGATCAATGTAGAATTCAACAGCTTAGATACGGCGCCTCTTCCTCTTCCTCTTGTAAACACATCTCCTCCTCGCTTCTGGGTTATGTGTCCGAACGCCGGATCTACGTAATATTCTCGCGCATGCGTCATGGTGCTTCATGAGTTCACGGCAGAGGCCAAAGTTTGTGTTGAATAAAGTCGTTATTTAGATTTTTTTTTTGTACACAAAAACTATTGTCGTCGCTTTGTAAAATTATTGTAGCGCCACTGTAGTGAGATGGACTTTGTAATGACGTGTTTAGTGCCTTTTATGGGTCTTGTGAGTGTAAATGTACTGAATCCCTATGGAGGGCTTGCTGAGGCCTTTCTCAGTCATCAGCTTTCAACAAAAATATCTTATTTTGCGTTGCGAAGATGAACGGAGGTCTTACGGGTGTCGAACGACATGAGGGTGAGTAATTAAAAAATCATATATTGTGATTTCTAGATTTTTTTTTTAGATTATGTCTCTCACAGTGGACATGCACTTACGATGACAATTTCAGACCCCTCCATGATTTCTAAGTGGGAGACTTGCAAAAGCGCAGGGTGTTCAAATACTTATTTTCCTCACTGTAATTTTCATTTTGGGGTGAACTAACCCTTTAAGGAAGTGCTATAAAGCAGTCGAATTTTGTAGTTCTTTTTTTTCTCGGGTTACTACCCGAAACCCGAAGTTTAAAAGCGATACAGACCCCGTCAGGCTATGGCAGACGTGCCATTCAACATATTGTAAGTCGATCATGTATCATCACAAGAGTCTTGAAAATATATTATGAAGGTTGAAAAGTTACATAGTGCTGCTTTAAAGCTTGACGAACAAAATGACAGATAGCTTCTCAGTGCTGCAGTTTGATCTATTGTAAGATCAATTCAAATTAGACTAGACAGATATGTCATAATTTCAGAAAGCTTTACAGTGAACACAAAGCAATAGCTTGACAATAGTCTCCTCAAGCATATGTCATACAGGATCAGATCCATTAACGATGTCCACTGAGGGTGATAGGATGATGCATCCACCTCACAGAAGGAACCTTCTTCAACTCCATGTCAGTCGTGACCCAAGTGTCACACTGTGCAGGAGGGGACCCTGGGAATCTCATCAAAAGAGCGCACTGCTAGCCTACAGTCTCTTTCCCTCTTTCCCATCATAATTTCAATGGTATTGATTAACAAATGCATTTTACCCTGCAATGATGACTATAAATGCAACAAATTGGATTTCAGCCATTCACTCAGGATATGCGTTTTGGTGTGGGCGTCTTGATGTAGGAAGTATTATTCTGTTGAATGAGATTTGTCTTCCTGGCCCCGTCTTTGGTTAATGAAAGCCCAATCTGATGTAATTGGCATGAATAGGAGATACAACAGGAGCAGCAAGGTGACTTGACCATGATGTTCGCTCTTTGGTTGATTGCTGTTATAGTGAATATAAACTAGAGACCAATCAGCGGTGGTTCTGCACAGGCACACATGCATTTTAACAAATGGCATTCCTACTTGAATACATTCAGAGACACACTACGCATAACCAAAAGTCAACACAGAAATGGCTAAACAACTACAAAGCATTTTCAAAGGCTTTTCTTTAGACGGCTCTTAAATGAGCAGACGCTGGTGGCACGAGGACAGCTGTTGCCACTCATTTACTCTCATCAAACCTCATTGTACTATCTTTATTCTCTGAAATGCAGATAACACAATGAGCTTTGAAAGCTTTGAAAATAAATACCATGTACGTGATTGCGTTTTGCTTTGCCGAATCCTTTTGCGGCCATGATGTGTGTGTGTGTGTGTGTGTGTGTGTGTGTGCTTTGTGGTCCGTGTTTGATGTCTGCAGTTTGGCTATGCATTTCTGAAGTTCCGTGCGTGTAAAGCCGCTTGCTGTTTGACAGAAACCACCCCAGCACCCTTTGTGTGACCCAAGGTAGTTGTCATGGAGACCGTAAACACACAGGGATTTTAAACACTCTCTTGCCCATCAGCTGTTCTTCTCATGAATACATTACAGGCTGTAACCTTATAATTACCTTTCTCTGTCTCTACCCCCGCCCTCTCTTTTTCTTTGTGTCAATCACCTGAGCTGTCACTATGAAAACCCCCAACATATTAAGGATTGAGTGAGCCCTCAAGCTTCTCAAAATAGAAAGTGACTGTAAGAAGATAGTTATAGCATTGAAAAATCCAACATAAGGGAAACAATTCGCCAGTGTTGGGAGTAACGCATTACAAAAGTAATGCATTACCGTAACGTATTACTTTTTGCTGTAACGCAGTAGTGTAAGGTATTACTAATACATTTTCAGTAATATTTTACTCGGTACATGTTAAGTAACGCTTGCATTACAACACACTTTTAGCCCAAAATGTAATTGTTCAACAAAAAAAAGCCAACAAAAAAACAACAGCAAGACCGCGAGACATTAACGAAGAAAAATACAAGTAAGTTATTACCTGTTCGTGGTGGTGTCTAAGTTTGTAAATAAAGACTAAATGACAGCTTCTGATATATTTGTATATCTCCCTATTGCTGGTGTATCTTTTGCAGGGCTGTCAAGTGTCACGCATTGAGCGTGACAGTCACTCATTTCGGTCTTTTGTCATGCACTCCCGCCACACATTGTATTTCTCGCAGAAAAACTATTTATCATATATTTAATATGCCAAAGCGCCCAAAATCTATCTGGCCGCGCCGCTCACTCTATGGAACCGGGCAGGAATCAAGCGCGTCTCCCCTGGAGTTCTTAGTGGAGCCTGCCACTTATTAGCCAATCAAAAAAAAAAGAAAGAGGCTACACAATAGCCAATCAGAAAACAGCATTATTGTATCTGGGTAAGATTTAACGCAACAACCAATGAGAAAAAAGCATATCATCGTTCACCCACAGAGAAGCCACTGGAGCTCCGAGCATCACTTTGAGTCATGATCTCCTGTTTTAATGTTACAACGAATTCACAACTTGTTTGACACAAACAATGGCAACTTGACTGCTGTTTCCCAGATAATCAGCGTCAGTTTTTCATGAGTGTCTGTAACTTAGCCAGCAGTTTTACAGCCTGTTCACTGACAACACCTGCTCAGAACAAAAGTAGTCTAGTCCTAGTTATTTTTTCGTTATCACACGATGACTGACATTTTGTCATAATAAACATCTCTCTCTCCAAATAGGCTTAATAATTTTATTAGCACTAAATAAATTAAAGTGTATTGCATTGTCGATGTTATACGATGCTCTCTCTCTCACTCACTCACACACAAAGGGAAATTTAAGTCTGGTCTTGTTTTAAAGAAGACACTCAGCAGATTATTGCTGAAGTGAAAGCAATTCAAAATATGAAAGTATGAAAAAGTTATGGAAGTTTAAGTTGACTTTAAATGAAAAATACTGTACTAAATATTTTAGATTTTATATAAAATATATATTTTACAAAAATGTTTTACTTTAAAATTACTATAAAATCAAAGCCATACGTCTAACCAAGTTGTGTTCCAAATTTGAAGTTGATATCATAAGTTCCCATGAGATTTTGTTTAGGTGCTGTACCAAAAATAACCACCGGGGTGTCATCCACATTCCATTTGTAGTTTTTTTTGATGCATTTTCCTGTAAATTTCTGTCCAAATGTCACTTCCATAACAAAACAGTCACCAAATACCAGTCACCAGACCTTTCCGATGATAAGTGTTTTGTCAAGATTAGAAAAGACTTTGATTATAAAGTAGTTAAAATACATTTTGTAATATGAAATATGACACCGCCCACTAGGGGAGGAGCCCGCTAGGATAATTTAGAGTACCGTTTCCATGGTAACGCAACGTCCGATTTCAAAACGGTTTTCACAGAATGAATTTTGAGTTTGTAAGCTTTCGAATGATACCTAATTTATGATAATTACTCAAATATATGATACGAAAAAAAGGTGATCAATAAAAGAGCGCCAGGCGTCCCGCCAATTGTGTTCAGTGATCCTTACCAAACACAACAACACTACCATTGTTCTGTTTGGGTGGGGGGTTGGAGATGTCACTCTTGCCTGTCTTCAAAACTTGAGAGCCCTGCTTTTGTATTGTGTGACATAGTCCAGTGAAGGCATTTTTAGGGCGGGTTTTTACAGGAGTGTAGCAAGGCATGATATCTTCCTCTGTGCTCGCGCTGGCCAGTGGAAAAGCGGCTAATGGGTGAAGATGGCAGAAGAAGACTGTACATTCGCGAGATGGACGTATGCGCATTACTTCCGAGTTTGTCAGAGATAAGGACAAGAAGAACGTAATAGTCAAATGCAACCTTTGTCTAAAACTGAAAGAACTATCGACATCGCAATTTTGTCATCCTTTCTTGCATTGTCTTGAGCCTTCACTTTGCCAATTATATGCTATATTATTAGTAGCCTGGATAGCCCACAGTCATTGTTGCATCATATCGCCTTCTACTGGATGTAAAATGCTCTGTAGTACATTTTGTTATTTTAGAATGTTAAGTTACTTCTGTAGTTATTTTGGTGAAAGTAACTCAGAAGTAATACAGGAGTAATGTAACGCATTTCAATTCTGAGACAGTAATATTGTAAGGTAAAGAATTACTTAAAAATAACAGTAACAAGTAATCTATAATGTATTACAGTTTGGAAGTAACTTGCACCACAATGCAATTGACCTATCTATCGGTAAGCCCCGCTCCCCTTAGTTACTGTTGCTAACTTGGAAAATAATGTAATTGTCTTGCAATGACAGCTGTCAGTGTGAAAACCTTGTGCCAAGAAATTTTTGGACACAGAATGTAGTGGACCCTGTCTGAATGATGGCCAAACTTTACTGATGGTTTATGAACTACATTGCGTCTTTTTTCACTCCAAAAAAATCACCGTAAGTGCTGAACAAACAAAGCATAAGAAGTGCGCATTAACGTCCATTCAAAAATTCTCTCTCCGTTGCATTATCATTAACATACACTGCAAATTAAATAAAAACACTCACAGTAAACAAACAAATACAGACCTAAAACATATTTAAACAGAAATATAAAAAATGTATACAAAAACAAATTAGAAGATACATCACAATAAAGTCTGTTACACAGAAGGGCCCGGGGAGCATTCACCTGGGACTTAAATATGCCATGGAGGGATATATAAAAGATTTTAAAATAAATATGGTGGGAGATTAATTTGGAAGCTTACAGATCACAATGCCTCATGGTCGTCACGATCGCAGATGACAACATTCAGGATCAACGCTGTTCATGTACCGCAGGGTAAAATTAATTTTACATTTAACCCGTTTAATATGGAGAGGCACTGAAAAGTAGACCTTTGTTTATGTGTTTTTGACCTAACGTTACACTGTTACATGACGTGAGCTATTAGCTATTGACGTTTGTACCTATCACTGACTTTAATCATAACTTAATGAGAGTATGACAACCAGAAAATCCTCTCAGGATACCTGGAATCAGTGTTACAGTACATCGTTTGACCATTTTTGTAGCATAAACACCATCAAACCTATGACAGTTTCGGACCGTCCAAAATATCTCTATGACACTGAAACCTAAAGATGTCTGAGTTTCGGTCCCTGTGCAACTGATACTCAACTGCCATTAGCTCATCTGCGTTCGAGGGTAGGGGCTTACCGATAGGTCAGTTATCTAGAGATGTTACATTAACATACAGATGTGCCTGTCTTGGGGTCACAAAGCCTCAAAATATATATCAAACTCTACCTACATCACCACATGTTGCTTCGGAGGGTTTCAAGGGAAAAAAATAATCTGCACTCATCCAAAAATAAATCCTGGAACAACATTCCAATCAACCAATCAGATTTGAGGGATAGGCTTACAGTTTATGTAAAGTTTAGGCTTAAAACAAGGGTTAGGGGCATCTAATTTTATGGATACATAATGGTAGGATTAGGTTTAGGGGTAAATATAGGGTCAGGACTATGTTTTTGTATTAAAGGTCCCGTTCTTCGTGATCCCACTGTTCAAACTTTAGTTAGTGTGTAATGTTGCTGTTAGAGCATAAATAATACCTGTTAAATTATAAAGCTCAAAGTTCAATGCCAAGCGAGATATTTAATTTAACAGAAGTTCCCTTTCAAAGCCTACAGCGAACGGCTGGCTTGGACTACATCCTGGTACTTCCTTCATAAATGACGTCGGTAGAACAGTAGAACAGACAAACCTCCGCCCACAAGAATACGTGAAAAAGGGGGCGTGGTCTTGTTGCTGTCCCACGTGGAGAAGAGGACATGTCGCGTGGAGAAAAGGAAGTGCTGCGTTTCAGTGTGTTTGTCGCCATGTCGTCGAGACGCTGTTATTTTCATCCCGGAGTCAAATCACGTTTGTTTGGCTTTCCCAGGGACGCTGTAGAGATCATTAAGCGCATATATATCTCCCGTTAAGAGGTGTGACCTTTCCACGTGCGCTAAGCTGCTGTCCAATAACAACACAGGAACCGGGCCACGTTCGCTAAGCTGCTGTCCAATCACAACACGGGAACCGCTGGCACAATCAGAACTCGTTACGTATTTCTGAAGGAGGGACTTCATAGAATAAAGGAAGTCATCAGCCGTTTTCAGGACAGTGAATACAGCGGTATACAGATAAGTAAATTGTGTTAAAAATACTGTTTATTTTTTACACGCGAAACATGAACACATGTTATATTGCACACTGTAAACACAATCAAAGCTTCAAAAAGACACGAAGAACGGGACCTTATGTTTGTATGTTTGTCAAGTTGTTCCTGGATCAACAGAACATGTCTTACTTGGCAAAATCATGACGCAGAACGGTGGCAAAATACTCTGTCATTTGTGCCATAAGCATTTTTGTTTGTGCTGCTTCAGTTTTGTATATGTATGTATGTCAATATATATATAGGTCATTCTGAGGTCGCTCAGCCCCCCCCATGCTCCAAATTGTTTGTGCTGGTTTGTGCCATTTAAAAGTGTTGTTTATGCTGCTTCGGTTTTTAAAATATTAGACATTGAATTATAAGTGATGACGTTGGATCGGCAACAGGGGGTTTCACATTGCATGACTTTACAACTGGAAGAATTGCCGACTACACTCTGTCTGGTCAGCAAACTACATTTTACAACCAAACACATGAGAAGTGATGAGAAAATAACGCATGTGTGAGACCGGAATTGTTATTAAAAATTAATAAATAATGTGATCCAAACTGTCTGTTCGCTGATTTGCAAAGAGAAAAAGGAAAAGCGTATATAGGTTTGGGGAGATGCAGCGTTCAAGGATTGTGTGTTCTGCAAAGAGATTTGGATGTAATAAATGATTTTACAATGTGCTGCCATTGCGACAGGTCAAGCAAATGTTTGTGTTTGATATAATTGTAAATAATATCTATTAAAATACTGATATTCTGGTCTATAACTCCTCAGCGAACATTCCTGCTGCCCTATATCTTGCTCTCTCATTGGCTGTAGGTCATCGCCGATGTAATTCTCAGTCAGGACACGTTCCACACATCCAGATATTTAGCATGCCAAATCTCATGGGCGTCAACGACTCGTCTGTGATTCTCTCAGATTGCATCTTTAATAATTCGCACAGTTTTGCCTTCAATTTCAGGCATTTGTCGGCGATTTTACAAAACCTGTCAGCGAGTGAAAATCGGGGTGAGCGACTCAAATCGTGTAAACTCTGCATTAGCTCCCCCACATGCTCCAAATTCACCCAAAATAGTCTTGTTTGTTTGTGCCGTAAAAATGTTTGCTTGAGCTGCTTCCTTTTTTTGAGATATTAGACATTGAATTATAAGTCATAATGTCACTCAGCAACCCCACATCAGCCATTAAATTATAGGTGATGACATCAGTATGCTGGTTGACCTGCGTGTAGTTGGCCCCCCACCCAACACAAAATGTCGGCAAAATTGTTAATATTTCATCAGTGTTTGAAAAACGCTCTTAATAAACACATTTATATTTGTAAGTGTAGTATAAATACAGTATATCACTCTGGACTGTTGCATTATTAAACTTTAATGCCAACACAAGGTTTAACATCCTCTCAGAAACTTGCACTGATACTGAGAGGAACCAAATGGTTAAATGGTAAGAGACCCATTTTGCAAAAGGCTCTTGTTGACCATGGAAGCCATTTGCTGTAGCCACAGGAAGACCAGTCACCAGGTTCTATTAGAGGAAATGTACAGTAATCACATAATTGAGCTGACATGAAAGCAGCACAGCCTTTGCTTTCTTGCACTCTGACACATTTGGTTGTCTATATCACGACCTGCAAGTACATATCAGCTCCAGGCTGGATTATGGGATCATGTCTGAGTATAGTGATTTTATTAATTGAACAGGAACCCTTGTGGCTCCCATAGTTCATAAAAATAAATTATTTACAGATCTAGAAAATGAGTTGTCTTGATTATGGAGATGGACATGTTCTGTAAGTGTGCGTGTGTTTCTTCCACCCATGATTGTACATTCCCGCCGCTCATCTGCATAAAGACAGGTCTGTCTGCTCTCTGTTTCTCTTTCTGTATCTTAACAAGCTGCCACTCCTGATTGCAATGGTGAAGAGTAATTAACTGAGGAGATAGAGAGAGATTGTTCAAAGTGTGTTATCTGCTCTCTCGCCATCTGAAATCTGTGGCCTGATTAATGGGATTGAATTGGCTATTCACCATGGCAGAACTACAGTAAATACTTAGAATATTAAAAAGTGCCAGGTAAGCTGCATAGCCGACAGGGATTACATGCAGATTTGTGGTGCCAAAGCCTCCATAAGGGGTTGCACTCTCAACCACCATGCAAAAGTTTTGATCTTTGTAAGGGATTATATTTTCCCAACAGCATCACCGTTGTGACATGAAACAAGGCTCAAACACAAATGTGCACTTTATATTCTACAGTAACGTTTTGGCACTTATTGTTTTGGGCGAATAAACATTATTACTGTCATCCTATTGGCTTCTTGTGAACTAGGACGGTTCAGTTTTATGAATTTGACTATTAATGCCACACAAAAAAAAAATTAAGTTAAATTATATTACTGTTCAAAAGTTTGGTTCAGTAAGATTTTATTTTTTTTAAGAATTATTACTTTTATTCAGCAAGGACGCATTACATTGATCAAAAGCGACAGTAAAGGCATTTATAATGTTACAAAACTTCCTATTTCAAATAAATTATTTTCTATTGATCAAAGTTATTAGCCTGACAAGCCAGACCCACATCAAGATGTTGGGTCTGGGAACTCAATCCGAGGGGCAGGACAAACGGTTGTCTTTCAAATTCCCTCTGCGCGCAATTGGATAGCGCTACAACCAACCAGAGAGCAACGTGAAGTGGAGCTAGTTGATGGATTAAACTTTTGCCGTATCCGGTCGGCAAAACTCCGAACACATCTTCCTTTCTCAAGAATGACTTCAGTGCCGTTCTTTTCTCAAAGAAAAGCTTAACTCAAAGTCTTCCAGAGTCATGGCCAAAGCTGATTCGCAAGACCGCCGTTCGCCAGCTTCTTCGTTTACGAGTAGCACGCGTGGAACCACCGCAACTCTTGTCGTCATTATGTTAAGCCCGCCTACAGACTCTATACACGATGTGATTGGCCTGACCAGAGTTTGGTTTTTCCAGCTCGCAGGTCTACCGAGAGTTGCTAGACTACACTCGTGGCAAATTAGATTTGCTGCCGCTAGGGTGCTAAGTTATCACAGAAATTTCCGCAAAAATATTAAGTAGCCAACCACAACTGTTTTCACCATTGATAATGGTAAAAAATGTTTCTTGAGCAGCAAATCATATTAGAATGATTCTGAAGGATCATGTGAACCTGAAGACTGGAGTAATGATGCTGAACATTTAGCTTTAACATCAAATTAATACATAATACATACTTTTCATTTTAAAGGGGGCATTAACTTTTTATTATAATGTTCACTGAGGTCCACTTATAATGTTATCAAGATTTTTACATCACAAAATCCTAATTTAGAAGTAATAAGATATTTTCTATCATGTTCACCTTTCGAACACTCAGTTTTGATGGGCGTGCCACATACAAGACTTGGAAGTAAACATCAATTGCTATGATTGGGTTACAGCTTGCATGTTAAAATTAGTATAAGTACTCAGAGTTACAGTTATAGATGACAAAGGATGACTTGCAGTGTTTTGAAAACGTAAATATGAATGAACCATTGTTTGTCGCACTGTCATTCTTAAGAGCTATTCATAGTTCATCCTTTTCGAGTGAAAAATGCATACATTGTCATTTGCATTGTGGTGTTTTAAATCAAACGAAACATGTAATATCTTACTGATGAGAAAACAGAAGCTTTTATTCAGGATTACAGCAAATGGCTTAGATCAAAACAATAACAGAAGCAACTTTATCTACATGCTTTCTTTTGTATCCCCTAATCCAACGCATTAACCATATTGTAACAGATTTTCAGATATGTGTGTCATTTTCATGGACTTTTAGTTAGTTTATGTTTTCCTTTGTTTAGTTTTCCTGCCACTTTTTAGCTGTCATGGTTTCTGATATGATTAGTTCAGTTCAGTTCAGTTCAGCTGTGTATCGTTAATTAACCTTATTTGCCTTCGTCCTTAAGTTCCTGTGTTTTCAGTGTTCATTTTCCGGTCTCATCTATGAATGTTGCCTGTGCTTGCTGCCTTCAGTTATATTACCTTCTGTAGTATTATTAAAGACTGTGTTTATGTTCTGTCTTTATCATCGTGTGTTCTTCTTGCAACCGCGTGTCACACCCATGAATGTCTAAGCAAAGGAAAGAACAGCAAATCACAACCATCACAACTATTCAGTGTGACTGTGGTGCTACAGTATAAATACTCGGTACATATCAAACGATCTGTAACAGACAAACCAATAGTGACACATGGTAAAAGCACTGTTACTCACACAACATTACTGTCGGATACAATATTGTTGGCACTGCATCATCTTTTATTTTCAGTCTCTCTGTGTCTTGTTTAAAAATAATTAGTAGTAAAATGAAGCAAACAAACAAACAGTGTCTTACTGACGCAATCTGACTGAAACTTTGTTAAAAATAAAGTTTATCCACACTTTCTTAATGTTGGAATCACAAGGATGGCAATGCAAAGACAACTTGGCATTTCAAAATGCCATAATATATTTTTCTACTGTAAATCCACGGACTCTTTATTTTGGAGGTCTTAGCTGAAATATTTAATATATATTGTATAGCTAGGGTATAAATCTCCCAGTTGGTTTTTATGTGCTGGATGCTGCATTTTATGTGCTTCTGGGATGTGGCCTTTCATTACACAGATTCTAAAGTATATTACTATCCCATATTTTCAGAAATATGCTCATAATTTATAGGGTTCAAATAAGAAACCTTGTCCCATGTATACGTATATGATATATGCCTCATGCATATGTATGTATGTCTGTATGCGTGTGTGTGTATGTGTATATATATATATATATATATATATATATATATATTAGGGGTGGCACGGTTCACAAAACCCACGGTTCGTTTTTGTATCACGCTTTTAGGGTCACGGTTTTCGGTTCTGTACGGTTCTTGTTGTTGTTGTTTTTTTATCGTTAACACTCAAGAAATTTACTTCAGCATATGATATTTAGCTTAATCATCCACAATTAGGATACAGTATTAAAAAATTGTTATATCATGTAGAAGTTGTTTCTTAACTGGCTGTCTACAGAGTCCGACACATTGGCGTAACATTTTTCATGTTAATCATGTCAATTTTGATCAGAACAATGCACTGTGGCTTTAATTCAGCTGACCTGATTAACACATTTCACCATGAAGTGTTCCGTGTGTTTCACAATCACCATATGACATCCAGCGCTGTGAAAAGAAAAAAAAATACACGAAAACACAACACTGCCAGAAGTTTTTGGATACATTGCGCATGCGTCGAAACCGTGGGACGCACACGCTCCGAACCGAGACAAGCGAACCGATTCATGTACCGTGCCACCCCTAATATATATATATATATATATATATATATATATATATATATATATATATATATATATATATATATATATATATATATATATATATATATATATATATAGATATATATATATATATATATATATATATATATATATAGATATATATATATATATATATATATATATATATATATATAGATATATATATATATATATATATATATAGATATATATATACAGTGAGGAAAATAAGTATTTGAACACCCTGCTATTTTGCAAGTTCTCCCACTTAGAAATCATGGAGGGGTCTGAAATTGTCATCGTAGGTGCATGCCCACTGTGAGAGACATAATCTAAAAAAAAAATCCAGAAATCACAATGTATGATTTTTTTTACTATTTATTTGTATGATACAGCTGCAAATAAGTATTTGAACACCTGAGAAAATCAATGTTAATATTTGGTACAGTAGCCTTTGTTTGCAATTACAGAGGTCAAATGTTTCCTGTAGTTTTTCACCAGGTTTGCACACACTGCAGGAGGGATTTTGGCCCACTCCTCCACACAGATCTTCTCTAGATCAGTCAGGTTTCTGGCCTGTCGCTGAGAAACACGGAGTTTGAGCTCCCTCCAAAGATTCTCTATTGGGTTTAGGTCTGCGTGTGCGTCGCACGGTTTCGACTTTTTTTTTTTTTTTCATCTCCTCACCCCTCCTTACCTCTCCTCATGTTATGCTGTATTCTTCTGTCCAACTAAAGGAGGCGCCGCAGAATGGCGACTCGGTGTGACTCGCACAACACCAAAACAAATTCCGTGTATGTGCAAAAATGTACTTGGCAATAAAGCTCCTTGAATCCTTGGAGACTGGCTAGGCCACGCCAGAACCTTGATATGCTTCTTACAGAGCCACTCCTTGATTATCCTGGCTGTGTGCTTCGGGTCATTGTCATGTTGGAAGACCCAGCCTCGACCCATCTTCAATGCTCTAACTGAGGGAAGGAGGTTGTTCCCCAAAATCTCACAATACATGGCCCCGGTCATCCTCTCCTTAATACAGTGCAGTCACCTTGTCCCATGTGCAGAAAAACACCCCAAAGCATGATTCTACCACCCCCATGCTTCACAGTAGGGATGGTGTTCTTGGGATGGTACTCATCATTCTTCTTCCTCCAAACACGTTTAGTGGAATTATGACCAAAACGTTCTATTTTGGTCTCATCTGACCACATGACTTTCTCCCATGACTCCTCTGGATCATCCAAATGGTCATTGGCAAACTTAAGACGGGCCTTGACATGTGCTGGTTTAAGCAGGGGAACCTTCCATGCCATGCATGATTTCAAACCATGACGTCTTAGTGTATTACCAACAGTAACCTTGGAAATGGTGGTCCCAGCTCTTTTCAGGTCATTGACCAGCTCCTCCCGTGTAGTTCTGGGCTGATTTCTCACCTTTCTTAGGATCATTGAGACCCCACGAGGTGAGATCTTGCATGGAGCCCCAGTCCGAGGGAGATTGACAGTCATGTTTAGCTTCTTCCGTTTTCTAATGATTGCTCCAACAGTGGACCTTTTTTCACCAAGCTGCTTGGCAATTTCCCCGTAGCCCTTTCCAGCCTTGTGGAGGTGTACAATTTTGTCTCTAGTGTCTTTGGACAGCTCTTTGGTCTTGGCCATGTTAGTAGTTGGATTCTTACTGATTGTATGGGGTGGACAGGTGTCTTTATGCAGCTAACGACCTCAAACAGGTGCATCTAATTTAGGATAATAAATGGAGTGGAGGTGGACATTTTAAAGGCAGACTAACAGGTCTTTGAGGGTCAGAATTCTAGCTGATAGACAGGTGTTCAAATACTTATTTTCAGCTGTATCATACAAATAAATAGTTAAAAAAAACATATATTGTGATTACTGGATTTTTTTTTTTAGATTATGTCTCTCACAGTGGACATGCACCTATGAAGACAAATTTCAGACCCCTCCATGATTTGTATATATATTTATGTATATATATATATGGCACTACCTAAAATGGCACTAAGGGGCCATTTTAGTACAGTGAACTCATTGTCATGTTCAAGAAATCAATTTGAAATGAATCGAGCTTTGTGACATGGTGCATTATCCTGCTGGAAGTAGCCATCAGAGGATGGGTACATGGTGGTCATAAAGGGATGGACATGGTCAGAAACAATGCTCAGGTAGGCCGTGGCATTTAAACGATGCCCAATTGGCACTAAGGGGCCTAAAGTGTGCCAAGAAAACATCCCCCACACCATTACACCACCACCACCAGCCTGCACAGTGGTAACAAGGCATGATGGATCCATGTTCTCATTCTGTTTACACCAAATTATGACTCTACCATCTGAATGTCTCAACAGAAATTGAGACTCATCAGACTAGGCAACATTTTTCCAGTCTAAAAACTGTCCAATTTTGGTGAGCTTGTGCAAATTGTAGCCTCTTTTTCCTATTTGTAGTGGAGATATGTTGTACCCGGTGGGGTCTTCTGCTGTTGTAGCCCATCCTCCTCAAGGTGTTTTTGCTTCACATATGCTTTGCTGCATACCTCGGTTGTAACGAGTGGTTATTTCAATCAAAGTTGCTCTTCTATCAGCTTGAATCAGTCTGCCCATTTTCGCCCACAGGACTGCCGCATACTGGTTGTTTTTCCCTTTTCACACCATTATTTGTAAATCCTAGAAATGGTTGTGCGTGAAAATCCCAGTAACTGAGCAGATTGTGAAATACTCAGACCAGCCCGTCTGGCACCAACAACCATGCCACGCTCAAAATTGCTTGCTTTCCCATTCTGACATTCAGTTTGGAGTTCAGGAGATTGTCTTGACCAGGACCACACCCCTAAATGCATTGAAGCAACTGCCATGTGATTGGTTGATTAGATAATTGCATTAATGAGAAATTGAACAGGTGTTCCTAATAATCCTTTATGTGAGTGTATATATACAGTGGGGAGAACAAGTATTTGATACACTGACAATTTTGCAGGTTTGCCCACTTACAAACCATGTAGAAGTCTGTAATTTTTATCATAGTTACTCTTCCACTGTGAGTGATGGAATCTAAAACAAAAATCCAGAAATCACATTGTATTATTTTTAAGTAATTAATTTGCATTTTATTGCACGTTATAAGTATTTGATACATCAGAAAAGCAGAACTTAATATTTGGTACAGAAACCTTTGTTTGCAATTACAGAGATCATACGTTTCCTGTAGTTCTTGACTAGGTTTGCAGCAGGGATTTTGGCCCACTCCTCCATACAGACCATCTCCAGATCCTTCAGGTTTCGGGGCTGTCGCTGGGCAAAACGGACTTTAAGCTCCCTCCAAAGGGTTCAGGTCTGGAGACTGGCTAGGCCACTCCAGGACCTTGAGATGCTTCTTACAGAGCCACTCCTTAGTTGCCCTGACTGTGTGTTTTCGGTTCGTTGCCATGCTGGAAGACCCAGCCTCGACCCATCTTCAATGCTCTTACTGAGGGAAGATCTCGCGATACATGGCCCTATCCATCCTCCCTTCAATACGATGCAGTCGTTCTGTCCCCTTTTCAGAAAAGCATCCTGCTCATTTTAATCCATGACGGCGTAGTGTGTTACTAATGGTTTTCTTTGAGACTGTGGTCCCAGCTCTCTTCAGGTCATTGACCAGGTCCTGCCGTGTAGTTCTGGGCTGATCCCTCACCTTCCTCATGATCATTGATGCCCCACGAGGTGAGATCTTGCATGGTGCCCCAGACCCCGGGAGATTGACCGTCATCTTAAACTTCTTCCATTTTCTAATAATTGCACCAACAGTTGTTGCCTTCTCACCAAGCTGCTTGCCTATTGTCCTGTAGCCAATCCCAGCCTTGTGCAGGTCTACAATTTTATCCCTGATGTCCTTACACAGCTCTCTGGTCTTGGCCATTGTGGAGAGGTTGGAGTCTGTTAGATTGAGTGTGTGGACAGGTGTCTTTTATACAGGTAATGAGTTCAAACAGGTGCAGTTAATACAGGTAATGAGTGGAGAACAGGAGGGCTTCTTAAAGAAAAAATCAGGTCTGTGAAAGCCGGAATTCTTACTAGTTGGTAGGTAATAAAATACTTATGTCTAGGGCTGTAATCAACCAAAGAAAATCTTGGTCGACTGAAGTCCTGAAATTTAAGACTAAAAATCGACTAAAAATTACGTTAGGAAAAAAAAACATTAAATGAATTAGCTGCGCACTGTGTGCAGTACTTGGTGGCCTTGTTGTCTGCCTAAATGAATTATAAATAAACATAAAAAAACTAGTAGGCTATTTGCAGTATATTAAATTGTTTTTGACCTGATTATTTTGCACTGAAATGAGTCTGTCTGTCGGCTCTGACAGCGTTGCATCACGTGCACCTGCGCAATATCATAGTAGGCCTACTATATTTTCGGAAATCATAGGCTATGTTGTCAACTAGTGATATCATCACAAGAACTTTTGAGGAATATGCAACATAATTTAGACAATTGTTTTTGTCATATGTATTATAATAACTGACAGACACTATCATTTCAGCCACTCTGTGCAGTTCGAAACAGGATCAGCTCAGCTTTGCGGCTAAGACACGAATAGACTATTAACTTAAAGCTTTTACTCTTAAACACAAAAGGCACGTACACTTGAATAAAAAAGGAATATTTATTAAACAAGTCAGATCAAGAGCAGAAAAAACGCTCTCACAATAAAATAAATAATATACAGCAAACTAACCTTCTTCAATCTGTCTATCTTCTCCAGCGGGTTGGGCTAATCCAAAATAAGTGAAAACCAGGGGGGTGTTCTGAAGACAGACTGTTACCTGTGAAACAGGGGTGCTCTGAAAACACCCCCATTAGCAATTAATGCTTTCCACCTGATGAAATGAACGCGGTAAAACTGACAGTACAGACCCACTTTTGCAGCACTACTGAAGCGTGGTGTTGTGTGACGCTTCCCCTCATGTGTATGTTGAATTGTGAATACCGCTGCCTCTCTCCCGGACGAGCTAAACACCTTTTATGCTCACTTTGAGGAAACTAACACCGCCCTCGCGGAGCGAGAGCTCGTGGCTGAAGATGCAGAGGTTAGTTCACTCTCTGTATCTGTAGCGGATGTAACCCGATCCTTCCGGCGGGTGAACATCCGTAAAGCCGCGGGTCCAGACGGCATTCCGGGCCGCGTAATCAGAGCGTGCACGAACCAACTGGCTGGAGTTTTCACGGACATCTTTAACCTGTCCCTCTCCCTGTCCGTGGTCCCCACATGCTTCAAAACGTCCACCATTGTGCCTGTACCGAAGCAATCAAAAATCATCTGCTTAAACGACTGGCGTCCTGTTGCTCTGACCCCCATCATCAGCAAATGCTTTGAGAGAATAAGAAACCACATCTGCTCTGTTCTCCCTCCCTTACTGGACCCACTGCAGTTTGCATACCGCACAAACCGCTCCACTGATGATGCCATTTCATCCACTATACACACTGCTCTCTCCCACCTGGAAAAGAGGAACACATATGTGAGAATACTGTTTGTAGACTACAGCTCAGCATTCAACACCATTGTGCCCTCCATACTTGACATGAAACTCCGGGCTCTAGGCTTAAACAGCTTGCTATGCAGCTGGATCCTGGACTTCCTGTCAAACAGATGCCAGGTGGTCAGAATGGGCAGCAACATCTCCTCATCACTGACTCTCAACACTGGAGCCCCTCAGGGCTGTGTTCTCAGCCCACTCCTGTACTCCTTGTACACACATGACTGTGTGGCAACCCACAGCTCCAATACCATCATCAAGTTTGCTGACGATACGACGGTGGTAGGTCTCATCACTGACAATGATGAAACGGCCTACAGAGAGGAGGTGCACTCTCTGACACGGTGGTGTCAGGAGCACAACCTCTCCCTCAACATCAGCAAGACCAAGGAGCTGGTGGTCGACTTCAGGAGGAATGAGAGAGAACACCGCCCCATCACCATCAATCAGTTCCTCGGTGTCCACATCACAGAGGAACTCTCATGGTCCGTCCACACCGAGGCCGTTGTGAAGAAGGCTCATCAGCGCCTTTTCTTCCTGCGACGGCTGAGGAGGTTTGGAATGAACCGCCACATCCTCACACGCTTCTACACCAGCACCATAGAGAGCCTGCTGACTGGCTGCATCACCACCTGGTACGGCAACAGTACCACCCGCAGCCGCAAAGCCCTGCAAAGGGTAGTGCGCACGGCCAGCTGCATCATCAGAGGTGAGCTTCCCTCCCTCCAGGACATTTATGCCAGGCGGTGTGTGAAGAGAGCTCAGAGAATCATCAGAGACTCTAGCCACCCGAGCCATGGGCTGCTCTCACTGCTGCCATCAGGCAGGCGATACCGCAGCATCAGAACACACATCAGCCGACTCCAGAACAGCTTCTTCCCACAAACAATTAGACTCCTTAACTCCTGATCCATCAGGATCATAACACACACTGGACAGAATATCACTCAGCACAACCCACTGTAGATACACACACATTATATACACATTTATTTATCATATAGCATCTACTGTACATTGGATTTCTATTGTGAATAATATTGTATACTGTACATTGTATATTATTATTATTATTATTATTATTATAATAGCGTAATGTATATTGTTTAATGCTTGTTTAGTGTATATTGTTTAAAGTATATGTATATTGTAAGTATGTGTATATTGTTAAAGCTGTGAGAACTACACTCACATTGTCTAAATTATTTATTGTTTATTGTGGTGTATACTGTGCTGTGAGTAATTGTGGGCGCATCAGATGATGTAATCTGATGTTGCTTTAAATGTTGTACATGTCATGTCATGACTACTATGTTGCTCGGAACTGCACCTAAGAATTTCACCTACTGTTGCACTTGTGTATATGGTTGAGTGACAATAAAGTGATTTGATTTGATTTGATTTTTGACATGCATATACATGTACACGCGTGTGTGCATGCGTGCGCGCACATAGAATGCATCATAAACTAAATAAACAAAGATGCAGATTTAAAGGGAACAGTAGAGTGCTTTTATAAATCAATTAGATTAGAGTGCTTTATTACAAGAGAATGTGTGCACCTCTGTGTATAATGTGCTTTCTTGCCCATAGCCGTGTTCCTCTTGCACTAACCCATGCTTCTATAATTGTCTTCATGCACGGATTCATCACATGCATTTTTGATATGAAGATGGCAGCCATTTTCCTCTCTTTCATCATAATAATAGAACAAGGCTCGTCATGATCCACGTTCCCCTCACCTGTGCTCAGTATCAGCATAGATCACTTCTTATAACCCATCTCCTCCACTATTGATCAGAAGCAGCGCCTTTGGCAATAAGACCAGGGTTTTTATCCTATAGCTAGAATAATTTGCTCTGTCGTTAGATCTTGAGAGTGTTCTGTTCTCTGACTTTCTTCCTCTGGTGGTTTTTCTCAGTCTGTAATGGTGATTAATCCTGTGACCCCGTCTTAAACTATCTTCCTGCCCTCAAAAGCAGGATGACACCGGAATATTGATTCAATTAAACTTATAGCGGTTCTGTCCATTTTCTTTATGTGAAACTGGTAAAGACTAACCAAATTTTTGCTGCCTAGTGGTTGGAGAAGCAAAGAGCTTTAAAGATTTTCCTCCGTTTAAAGATAGCAGCTGCAGAGATGTTTACAATAAAACGCTGTATGACTTTGCTTTAATTTTACAGTTTTTGTTGTGGGTGTAACACTGTGCCTTGAAATCAGAAAAAAATGAAATCAGATGTCTAGCAGTAAAGTTCTCCCCCTGCTAGTTTTGTACGCCTCCATCATGCGGTGTTGGACGCTAACCACGTTACACCTACACTAATCAGCCCTCCACTGAGTTTCCTCCATCCCAGAAGAACTAACTTCACCAAACAGACTAAATATTTAACTAACACAGTTTAGGAAGCACTCTTGAACATTCTGAGTGCACAGAAGATCATTTTAGTTTTATCCATGGAGAGATGCTGACTGTGTTGTCAGTGTGTTAGATTGAAGCAAATGCTATAAAATACAGTACTATGGTACACTGAACACAATGATAGCTTGACACTTTTAAGTATAAATCTTTTTTTTTTGTGTAATTGTATGTCAGATCATATAACCAAAACCAGAAGCTAGAAGTACTAATCATTTCTAGTCTTTCAGGTACCTCACAAGCTAACCATTTTAGCCCCCAGCCCCAAACCAGTTAAGTCACTGGTCCAGAGTCTGGTCCAGAGTGCGGGTGCGGGATCAGGAATCAGGCAGGACCTAGGCAGCTGAGGTACAGAATAAAAATAGTATTAAGTGTTCTGTTAAGAACTACGGGTGTGGGGCAGTTACGGGTTTACCAAACAGGACCTGTGACTCTGCAGTGGTCATGTCAATCACAGTGCTGATTGCATACACAACGCTTAACCTAATATGAACCCCTTATTTAACCCTTAACCTTAGTTTAGCTTTGGGGAAGATAGATTGTTTTTCAAGCTCATATTCATCCATGATTTTTCCAAAGTCTGAACTTTTATTGACAGATGACCACTTTTTTTATTGTTGAAATGAAACTAAAATGATAAAAAAAAAAAAAAAAAAAAATCAAATTTATTATGGACGAGCTGCTATATTTTTGTAATAAAGTTTAATAGCTGATATTAAAATCTACCACCTTTACATTATCTTCGTCTGCCTGGCCCAACCTGGCCAAACTACTTTTATTGTAAGTATTATACGTTTTATTATTTTTCTGTAATTTAGTTAGTTATAATAAAACAATAGTGGATTTAACATCAAAATTTTACATCTAATGTTAAAATGTATGGGTTTTTTTTATGTAACCTTCTCCCTTTGGTCAGTTCAAGAATAATTTATGATATGATTTATTTATAATTTATTTATTTGAAACAATTAAAAGCAGCTTCATGTCTATCCTTGTATTGTTCAGATGGTTGAAAGTAATTTAGAAAGTAATTATTAATAAGTAATGCATTGATTTTTAGAGAGAGTAATTAGTGTAGTAATCTACTGGCGCTTTTCCATTATCAGTACCAGCTCAACTCGACTCGCCTCGCCTCGTTTTCCATTGCAGATAGTACCTCCACAATAGTACCTGGATGTCATAGTGACGCCGCAGGAAACTTTTTCGTCCTCGTTGCCCCATCAAGCTCTCGCTGGATCCTCTCTTCGGCAACAAAACAAAGGAAACCTCCTTGTTTGACCACGGCATATTCTTCCGAGTTGCCATAATAGTAATGGGTATATCACGAACAAATGGGTTATTCCCATAGACAGTAAAAATTAACGCAGAAATGGACACAGTGACCCCATAGATTTCAACGGAGAGATTTGAAGTCAGTTAGCACTCACTTCCTGATGGCTAAGCTAGATGAGCGTAGATGTGATGTGAGCAACCTGTCTGACAGTTGTAAGCCATCTAGTAGTTGTGCAAAGTGAATTCTGAATCACCTAATCTTGTAGAGACAGAGAGAGTGAGCAGGAGCAACTTTTGATGAATGAAGCAGGATTTGTGACATCTCTATCGGCGTATCCCCGATTGCCTCATAGACCGTAAAAGATTGCCTGCGAGCTTCTCCTCTGTCTATACGGTACAGCATGACAGAGTCGCATGGTTATGACACAATCGTTAGCCTACTTTTTACAAAAATGGCTTCTACAGGGTGATAGTGTAAGATACTAGGTAATGGAGCATTTTATACATTGTCGTGTTTGTTTAGAAATAAAAAATGGACAAATGTAAAGTTCAAAGGCCTCAGATGTAAAGTTATTCACTGTCAAAGTGAGGCCAAAATGAATGGGAGTCATTGGGATGCTAACAGCATGGTGGCTTGGTTAGCAATGGCTGCCCCTATCAAAGGAAAAAAACTACCTGGAAGCAGGTACAGATACAAATTTTACACAGTGGAAAACCAAACAAAGGTGAGTCGAGTCAAGGCGAGCTGGTACTGTGTAGTGGAAAAGCGCCATAATTACACTGCTGAAGATATAATTAGTAGCTAGTAATTAATTACTTTGTTAGAGTAACTTACCCAACAGTGATGGCAAGAGCTGCAATGTCATCCTCTTTATGGATCTTACTAGTTTGGAACAACATGAGAGTGTCTAAATAATGACAGAATTTCAATTTTGGGTTGATTTTATTTTTTAAATTTGAGTTAAATTTGTTTCTCATAACACTGTCTGGCTCTCAGTTGGTCTCACCTTTCACTCACATGATGACATCAACACACACACAGGCCAATCAATCTGTCTGCCTTGACTGGCTTAGATTAGCCACATTAATTGAATTACACATGTCTTGTTTACACCAAATCTGATTATCATCAGGCAATGACATCACAGATTGCTCCCTTGCTCGTGCATGAAAATCTCAACAAAGTTATGATGTGTCATGGCACTCCTGATTATTTGTTTATTTTCGCCTGAAGGCCTTGTTTGGCAGAACCTGTCTTTTATCAACCTCCATTGACTTGATAATAGCCTCTCTAAATCTGGTTCCAAGGTGGAGCAAAGGTGTCACGATAGAGTGGTTGGTGTCTTAAAACAATGCCATACATCTAGTTTACATTTGTTTTCACTTTAAGATCAGCCTAGCTCAAAACCACAGCAGATAATTCAATTTAGACCTAATCAAAAGCCTCGCTCGCAGAGAAGTTAAATGGCCGTGGTGGCAGTTTCTTTCTTGTTAGCTGGTTTGTCATCGCAATGTCAACACAAAGAGAGGCAGCAGAGACATGAGGCATGTGAGAGAGACTGAACGCTGGTTCATCTTTAGCATTGACAGGCTCAGTCTACCAGTGCAGCAGGAGGAGAACCATGCTGTGCTGCTCGGTCTCAGCTTGAAAAGCTAATATCACTGTTAGCATGTTTGTCACCGGACTCAAAAATGCCATTTAGGGGTTACAGTATCATTCCATGCCAAGAAATGGCCAGTGGTCAGAGCAGTACACACTTGTAATGGAATATAACGTATAATATTTTTTAGAATGATTGTTGCCATGTTACATCTTATACGCGCTGCGTACACACGAGAGCACTGAAACCGCCTCAAAACAATGTAGTATACATGCCAGGCCAGTGTGTGGCGCTGTAATTCTGCCACAGAAATACACTAAAAACGGAGAAAAAGGGTTGTGGCTAGAAGGGGTACAGCAATCATAGATATCCATAATAAAGGCTAGATGTCTTACGGCGGAGTCTCTAACGTCATCACCGGCGGCCATCTTGTCACAGGCAGGGCTCTGTGGTACCTGATGTAAGGCTAGTGATCTGCATGAACACAAATACTCTTATCTCACTGAAATCTTGACGGATTTACAAATGGTTTGGTTTCTTACAAACGTTATTAACGTGGCTATAATTATGGATGCTTGAACAAATTATGAATACTTTTTCATAAGTATGCAGTGTCATTACTACATCTCTGACGTTTATAACAAACCAAACAGTTTGAAAATCGGTAGAAAATTTAGCAAGTTATGGTTATTTAAAAAGTGCAACCACCCATGAAAACAATGTTACGAGTGAGCGAGCTGACTGTGACAAGATGGCCACCAGGTGTGGACGTTTACCTCCATTGGCCAGCAGCGCGGACGAGACATCTAGACTTTATTATGGATATCTATGACAGCAATGGTAGGAAGTGAGGCAAAATCTCACAATAAAATAATAAATAAATGTTCTACTTGCCAGATTGTGTTTTATTAATGCCTACACCTACACCTACCCCAACCCTAAACCTACCCTTACAATAATGCAAATACAGTAATTAAATGACGCAATATTGATGTGCGCATGCCCTGTATCCGTAGTTGTATCCCTTTCTAGTCTTTCCTGTGTTGGACGTGGTGTGATGACATCACCGTTTCACAAAATATACGGATTGGCTGTACACACAAAAACGCAAGGGTGTCGTTTTCAGATTTATCCACTATGGGACCCGGTTTAAAAAATAACAGTTTCATGCTCCCAAAACGTTGGATCCGTGTGGACAAAACGCTGATACGGTACAAAATGTTTACGTATACAGCTAAACGCATCTCAGTGTGGACCGGGCATTAGTTTTTCCGCCACTAGTTTGTACCTATGGTTACCCTCAGTAATTAATTTGTCCCAGCTGTGTCTTGTTAATCATCTTGATTCTGTTCTCTACTTAAAGCAGCACTAGGTAACTTTTCAACCTTCATAATATATTTTCAAGACTCTTGTGATGATACATCGACTTACACTAGGTTGAATGACACGTCTGCCATAGCCTGACGGGGTCTGTATCGTTTTTAATCGTACTTTTAAACTTCGGGTTTCGGGTAGTAACCCGAGAAAAAAAAGAACTACAAAATTCGACTGCTTTACGGCATATACGTCACTTCCTTAAATTCGGACGTGGGAGGGTTAGGGTTAGCCTATGTAAGTCTATGTTTAAACGGCGTGTACAAGTTTGGTAGGGGCTACATTCTCGCAAGTAAATACATAAGACGTACAAAATCATATTTTAGGATACTGTAACGCGTGTGTCCGGGTGAAAAATACGGATAGCTCACTCAACGCAACTGGAGTCGCTGCAAACACGGAGGCGATTGACATCAAATAGCCCGCACTTTATTCCCTGCAGAACCCCCACAAGAGTCCGGCACAAACTTCACTTCCGTCCACAGCATTACCCACCAAAACAAAAATAAATGAATGTTTGCAACAGAAGACAAAAAATAATCCGCACACATGGGAGCTCGAGGCGCAGTGTTCACACACACACACACACACACACACACACATACGGGTTTATGTGGTTTATGAGGACACTTCAGCCCAAACCAGTTGTTTGGTGTATTATGGGGACACCCCTTTCCACTTGCTCTACAGTGATGTGGAGGGTATCAAAAATTTTGTTCTGAGCCATACAACACAGATTTCACTTCAGAATTTGTATACACACAACACAACTTATAATATAACAACCTGACTATATACTTAATTATGAGGACACCTTAATTAAGTGTCTAAGCCCCGCCTATGACAAAACCAAAATTATAAGGACAGTGGATACACACACACACAAATGACATTAATGTGTATTAGAGGGACAAACATGAATTAATGGGACATGGCAATACACAAACACAAACGTGAAGGCATTGTGCATTATAAGGACACACCTGATTTATGAGGACAAATGAACACAAACACATCCTCACCTGTGGCTCAGACTCCAACACTCAAGGACCGGCTATTTGTGTGGTCACATGACCATATGACATTTGAACAGACATGAGGACATATAACAGTACACACCTTCAGAGAATAAGAAGTTTATTAGTACTTGTTTACAACATTACAGCTGTTGCCCTGACAATATTACATAAATCACAAGATACACTAATGCATGGAGATGAAGAACTTGAAACCTTTCATAAACATAATTATTAACAAAAATTACTGAACATAAATTAATGGTACAGTTGACCCAATAATGAAAAATAATTGTCATACCGTAAAGTTTTTCTAAACCTTTATGAGTTTCTTTGTTCTGCTGAACCCAAAGGAAGATAGTTTGAAGAATGTTGGTGATCAGACGAGTTCCACAGCACAGAAAAAACACTTACATTCTTCAAAATATCTTCTGCTCTGTCAAAAAGATGAAAGAGAATCACAGGTTATGAGTAAATGAGGACAATTTAAATATCCATTTAAAGCTTTCAACACAAGTTTAAGACATTCCATACATTATATCAAAACTAAATGACCAGCAGCAGCAAAACAAAACAAAACATGGGTAACACTTTATAATAACGTTCAGTTATAAGTTATTAGATAATGAACTAATCATTTACAAAACATGACATTCATACATGATTATTAAGTGATATGCTAACCATTTACAAATGTGCTGTTTATTATCGAACAATTGTAAATCATGAAATAAATCAAAACAGATCAATAGTAGATGTTTGAGTTATTAGTTGATGCACTATTTATCACTTATAAATTAATGGAGTATTTATGTCAAACTTCTTTTAGTGTCGTCTCAATAAACAATGGGTAATCTTGAACAAATGATGAACAGACCATTAGTCAATGATCAGTAATTTATCGATGCATCTTTAAGTTTTCAGCTGGTCTGTGTTCAAAAGCACACACACATGCAGGATGATTGAGAAGATGATTAGTTTTGAAGCTGATAATCATGTGTAAATGCCTGTGAAGCGGTTTGATCAGGTGCTGTAGAGCGGTTAAAGAGGAGACAGTGCTCTAACCCTCAGCGCTCAACACTTACACTAGTGTTCAACACCTGTGCAACTCATTTACAACACTTTCTGCATCCCCTAAAGTCTACACTACACTTATATATGAATACATGCTATAGCATACCACTAATCATTTATGAATGTATTAACCAATAACTTCTAAATGACTGATAACTGAATTAACAAAACATTCACAAAATGTTAGCATATTACTTAGTCATTTATGAATGTCATGTTTTGTAAATGATTAGATCATCATTATCTAATAACTTATAACTGAACATTATTATAAAGTGTTACCCAAACATTTTGCAACAATTTCCTCTTTATTGCTAATCCCCGAATCCTGCCAAAGTCTGGTCTGTTTTGCGGAGTGTGAGAAGCTAAAGCAGGACTCCTGCTCCGCAGTTTACCCACTGAAATGTGCTCAGTTCTGCAGAGATTCTCCTGGAGATCATATCTGTGGTTTTCTTCTCACCTCGCCCCTTTCAGAAGATTCAACAATCACTACAAAAGAGGAAATAAGGAGCTTTAAAAAGAATCACATATTAAATTGCAATATTGGAAGAAAAATCCGATTAGATTATTTTCCAAACTCGTTCAGCCCCAATTTAAATGTTATCCAAGGTAATGTTCCTGTTCTTTTATGCATTATAGTATGTCAGGTGTGTGTGGCTTACACCTGGTTTATGAGGACACGTGTTTTATGAGGACATCATAAGATGTTCCTGATGTTTTACTTGACTGAAGAATCTCAGTGTGTGTGTGTGTGTGTGTGTGTGGCTTACACCTGGTTTATGAGGACATGTGTTTTATGAGGACATCATAAGATGTTCCTGATGTTTGACTTGACTGAAGAATCTCAGTGTGTGTGTGTGTGTGTGGCTTACACCTGGTTTATGAGGACATGTGTTTTATGAGGACACGTGTTTTATGAGGACATCATAAGAAGATGTTCCTGATGTTTGACTTGACTGAAGAATCTCAGTGTGTGTGTGTGTGGCTTACACCTGGTTTATGAGGACACGTTACAGGGATATGGAATAACACACTTTAACACAACTCATGGTTGACTCAAAGTGCTGTACAATACACGTGAAGTCAAACATAATAGAAAGACAATACAAACAATACAGTAGATAAGTTATACCTGGTTATAAGCTAACCCTAAAAAACTCTAACCCTAGTAAACGATATAGTAAACCTATAGTCTGGCGGCCCACCAGTTTCATAATGAACCAAACATATTTTTCTGGTGTTTTCAGCGTATCAGTTCACAGTAAGTGCAGTGAACTCCATCTCTGCATGTGCTGTGAGTTTAATGTGCATTTGGGAATGCAACGCCACCAGTTACGCTTTGTCATATGTACATCATTTCCAACACTTTTGTGGACTGATTATTACTGTATTTATTTCCCCAGCTCAAATATGAGTCTTCTATATCGGTAATGGCCACAGTGAGCTGAGAATTATGGGTTATCAGTATCAATTCTAATATTCCTTATCAGTGCACCAGTGTCCTTGTAATAACATGTGTCCTCATAAACCTGGTGTAAGACACACACACACACACACACACACACAACACTGAGATTCTTCAGTCAAGTCAAACATCAGGAACATCTTATGATGATGTCCTCATAAAACATGTGTAAGCCACACACACCTGACATACTGTGATGCATAAAAAGACAGGAACATTACCTTGGATAACATAAACCGTTAAAATAATCTAACAAATGCTAAATAGGTTATGTAAGGTTTTCCGTACCGTGCATTTCCTTGGCCACTCAGAATCACTGTAATTATATGTGATCTCTTCATCAGGACAGATGCTCCTTACAGCAAATAAGCATAGGTGAAGTTTTTCCTATCCACACGGATCGTCTTCATCCAGCTGTTTGGGTTCATATGGTCAGAGATCATCCAAGGGAACCGCCATCTCGGCTGATTGACACTAAATAAATGACAATTCAACTTTCAATTAAGAATTCTTATTCCTGTTAGACACACAAAAAAGACAATATTAGAGCTGAAAATCTAATAACAAATATTCAAATATATTCTTTGTGATCACCAATTATTTAATAGTTTAATAGCTTTTGGTATTAAGATGTGTTTTGGTCGATCGGATCACAAGTGGATGATGCTAAATACAGGTGTAAATGGAGTCTAAAACATTTTGAGCTCGTCAACTTTCAACCACTTCCAGGAGTTGGAAAATGCATTCAACCGGATTGCTTTCGTAGTGTAAACGTCTGTGGTAGAATGTGTTCGAACAGTCACAAAAGACCGCCTGCTCTCCGCCGACTGACCTAATGTGGAAACTAGAGATGCTCCGATACCAGTATTGATATTCGTGTGTAGTGTTTGCGTCCAGACAAAGAAACACAGACAACAGAGCAAACACAGAGCACAATGTGAATATCAGAGAAAGATGAAGAAAATGTATCTAATAAACAGAATATTAAACAAATGAAATATCCATACTATAGCTGCTGTGCACGAAATTATCGCTGGAAATTATGGCCCATAATTATACAGACTTCTGTTGCATGCTCTTGACTGCTGACCTTTAACTATTACATGATTTTTGTATAATTAGTGGTTCTTTGTGTTATTACAGGAAGGCGGTACAGTTATCACAAAGTTTTCAAGAAGTTTTCAGTGGGCAAACATCCAAAGCACGCGCCCAAAAAGCTGCCTCTTAGACACTGCGCAAATGTCTTTCATATCTTCTTGCACTTGAACAGACCAAATTATTCAAACAAAATTGTCAAAATAAAACCTAGTCGATTATGTCTTAAGTGAACGTAAACAACCGAAAGAAAAACACGTGTGTAACAGCATGTTGGATATGTGCAGCTCTTAAAGTGATAGCAGCCTAATAAACCTGCTGGTAATCTAATCAATGGTAATCTAACAACAAAAGACAGCTCTACATATTCACTATTAAATTAAAGATAAAATATGATTCAGCAGGCCCAGTGCTCTCTCCCATCTCATGGCCATAGTGTGGCAGAAATGTCACCAGAATGTGTGAAAAACAATCTATTTAATGAGTTCTTGAACCGCTGTGTCTCCGAGCAACACTGTTTTATTTCTCAAAGAATCAACGTATTTGAACGAATCAGATGAGTAAAATTATTTATTTAAGCTACCCATTCATAAATAAAGTTTGCAATTTGAACAAATCGGTTGAATGAAGGATTCAACTCACTCAATACAGCACCATGATGGCCATTTTAATTTCAGATTTAAAAAGTAGCCTATTATTTAATTAATTATTAGCTAGACTAATCAGGCTACATCTTCAAACGTGTAATTAGATTACTTTACCATTTACTCTCTTTCTAAAAACCATTCCATTACTTGTTATTACTAAGTAGCCAACTTTCTAAAGCCCATATCAACCTCGACCAGTTGAACAATATAAATATAGACATGATACTGCTCTTTTAATTCTATCAAATAAATAATATAAAACTGCATAAATTATTATTGAACTGACCAAAGTGTTTAAAGGGTGAAGGTTACATTACATTTTAACAAAAGATGTAAAATTTTGATCTGACATAAGAGGACACAGATATGGCATTTAATGCATTTAAAAATACTGTTCATCTCTGGCTTCATTGCTCAGTGTTATTTCAGGGTTTTGATCTTTCCTCGACTCTGGCGAGGCTAGGCATTAAGGGTGTGAACCTACACTGGTCTCACGGTTCAGTTACGATTATCATGCCATCGATTCGGTTCGGTTCAATATCACGATGCCTCACAATGCATTGACGTTGCACTTTATCCTCATGTATATAATTTTGTCAGTCAGTTAAATGAACTGAACCTTTAATTTTACCTGCTCAAAGAAAACATGCTTCTTGAATGTATCAAACAAAACTCAAGTCTGGGCACAGAAGACAACAGGAGCGTTTAGAACAAATACACAAAACTAAAAGCCACTTCAGGAGGAGGTCTGGGCCGCATTACAGTGAAAGCTAAAGTATAAATGCATCTGGTTGTGGAAACAATTTACTCCTCCCAACAATGTTAAAAAATAAACGTGTGAGAGCGTGTTATGGGCTATATGTTATAGCCAGATATGACAGCGCTACTAAAGCACACATCGCAGCAGACGAGCAGCTGAGTATCTCTTTATCAAGCCAGTGCACACACTACCGCAAATAAAACCGAAAGCAAGTCGCAGGTGCTCAACAACATACAATCATATTCATTAAAAGTAAAGAAACCGAATGATCTCACCAGCGCTGTTGCCGCACTCGCTCATATTGCGGTCTTTGATTGTGAAATTAGCTGATGATTAATAAAATGCAGCTCATATCTGTTGATTTCAGTAACATTAACTACATTAAATCTGCATATTGTGCGGGAATTGGAGATCGGATTAATATCCGTTTTGCGGAGATACAGTTATGTGACCAAGTGTAAATGAAATAATTTTGATAAATCAGATAGATATCTGATCTGTAAAATCGCATGACCAGGTGTAAACAGGCCCTTTAAGAACTCTAACATTGATATAATTTGATCTATTTTGGCAGAGCTGAGTCCGCTTGGCACTGACAGGCGTTAACAGCTCACGATGAAAACGGCTGACGTGGTTTCTCAAGTTAGTGGTATTACCCCATGCACATTTGATTTGTGCGTGACATGATTTACACACAGCGCGTGTCTTCTCCAGGTCGTGCTTACCAGGTTGTTCATAAAAGCCGAAATGTGCCCAGATGTCTGCTTTTACAGTAGTTGGAGCATTTTTAACTACTCATACTTGCGTCTCGCCTCCATCTACCATTGTATGCTACCACAACAACACATGTACGTGACAAATGATGGCAGAAAAGCATCAGTACATTATAATCGGTTATGGTCTATTACCTTACCGATACCGAATCGTCCTCATCTGCATCACGATGCATCGAAGAAACGATTAATTCCGACACCCCTACTAGGCATGTTGCATATTAATTGCTCTAGGAACCTCAGAGTTTTTTTCATTTTTGTGTATTTTGTGCTACTCTATAATGATGTTGTAGTTGAGGTTATTTGTAGCGTATAGGGCCCAAACATAAACTCAAGCCCAGAGCCCCTAGTCCTACCCTGATTCTATTTATTTGTGCTACTGCTTGCATTTAGCCCTGCAAATATAGAGTTCCTTTCAAGTCCTGCCTCTTTTGTTATAAAATGTAGTTGTTATGGGGAAAAATAATGTTAAAAGTCTGGGCCCACCAGGAATTTCAATTGGCCCATCCTGCATCTCAAAGCTGGAGCCGGGCCTGTGATACAGCAATAGAATGAACAGTGGAAGTAACAGTAGCTCCTATAATACAGTTTAACAGGCATAATTAGGCATGAAAATAACTGAAGGATATCTATTTGCTAAGCCAACTCAATTTGATTAATATTCTCTACCCAATATTTTTTTTAATTAAAAGGGCAATGAAAATACAAGGTATTGGTACTATCGGTAAGTCGGTAAGTACTAAAAATGAAAGTATTGTATCGGATTCGTTCTGGAAAAAGTGGTATCGGTTCATCCCTAGCGTAAACATTATGGGAAGTGTGCAAGACAGACGTGATTTAAACTTTGTCAGCTAATTACCCAAGTTTGGTATGAAGAGGAAAAACGTAAAGTACAATGTTCTCTCTCAGCATTCCTGATTTCTAACACACATTCACCGTGTTCGGCTGGTCTCCGCTCGCATTCATATGTAAATTGTGCGAGTTGTCGTATAACATTATAACAGTATACACACTAATGTAATTAGTTATAAAGTCTTCGGGTTTAGTTGTCGTGTTTCATAGGAAGAGCGCTATTCTGACTACATTAGATTAGATTAAACTTTATTGTCATTACACAAGTACAGGTACAAGGCAACGAAATGCAGTTTAGATCTAACCAGAAGTGCAATAGCAGCAAGTGCAGGATATACAACGGTTGCATAAGTGCAGGACATGGATATGTACTGAATATATATATAAATATGTTCAGTACATATCCATTATGCAACCGTTGTATATCCTGCACTTGCTGCTATTGCACTTCTGGTTAGATCTAAACTGCATTTCGTTGCCTTGTACCTGTACTTGTGTAATACCACATAACTTAGATAATAGATTTTGTGCAAATATAAGTTGCAATATCATGTTGATATTTTTTAAATATCTGCATTATCGTATAAAGGATGCGTTCTGTTGAGTTAATAACCTTCTAGCAAAGCGCTTCAGTTTATGGGTCATTCTCTTCAGCAGAGCTCAAACAAGTTATTTAAGTCATATTAAAGAGGTTTACCATCACTGTAATATTAAAATTGTTTCATTTAAAAATATATACAGTATATAAAGCATTGATGCATTATTATTAATAACTGGCACCTTTATTGTTCTCGCATTATTTTAATCAACAATATGGTTTGATTTAAATCATTTTCTTATTCTCCGTGCGGAGACTTATCCATGGCACAGGCATTTTGATTCTTTATATGTAGCCTAAGTCATGTTGGCCAATGACTTGTTTGCATTATTTAGGTATTAGGGCTGGGCGATAAAACGATAACTATATGTATCGCGATAGACACGTAATCGATATCAATAAAAAATGTGTTCGATAATTTTTTTTTCTTCGTTGGAAGAAACCAGAGGTTGCGAAGCAAGTTTGGTTGCATGAACAAAGGCACTCGCTCTATGGTAACCTAGCAACATAGGGAGTGACAGGCTAACAGCCAATCATGTAACAGTATCAGTTTGGTTGACCACCTCCGCTGACAGTGTGTTCGTTTGGGGACGTGTTTATACTCGACGCGCTCGCCGTTGAGCTATTCTTCAGCTGAATCCGAAATCGCCCCCTAAACCCTCAAATCACTATTCCCTACTTTAGTCCACTGATACAGTTCACTTGAAGGAGTGAATGAGAACGAGTGAGTGATTTCGGACAGTGTGTACATCGGCTGTACACTCGTTATTGCGGTGCATTGTGGGATAGAATGAGTGCACTCAATAACGTCCACTATGGTTTTGGAAACCACTACAGATGGCTGTCCCTTCAAATACTGCCCTATTTAAGGGTATAGGGGGCGATTTCAGAGTCAGCCTTTGAAACACATGCAGAGGTGATGTTAATCTGCATCACTGCCTTATGACAAAACATCTAAACGCTAACAGTTACAAATAAATAACGGAACCACTGCACCTTAATGTTAAGAGACAACTGTTAAGTGTTCATTGTGATTTTAGACTTGTTTATATTTTAATTATTTGAGTGTTTTCTATGGTTGTGTTGACATTTCTGCCTTTATAACTGAGGGGATTATAATCAGAGGAAGGTTACGTTTAAAATAAAAAGATTTAAATGTATCATATTTTTCTCCTGGTCCTTATTTTAAACAGGTCATAATAAATATAAATAATTATCGATATCGACCGATATGAAACACTTATATCGTGATACAGTTTTCAGCCATATCGCCCAGCCCTATTAGGTTTTATTTTGTTTTTGTCAGGCAGTGGGTTTTTTGGTAACACTTACAATATGGTCTCATTTGTTGATGCATTTACTAACATGAACCAATATAAAGCAATAACCTTTGTTAATGGTAGTTAATATATAATTTGTGTTCATGTTAGTTCACAGTGCATTGACTAATGTTAACAGATCCGAGGCTGGATATGAAAATGTTGAGATTAAGTGATAATAAGGAAATAATAAGGAAAAGTGATATAAAGAATTATCAGTATTGGGCAAAATGTTAATGTCGGTGCATCCCTACTGTAAACAGGGCCAGAATTATAAACTTGCATACACATCAAACACTTACCAGAGGAGTTTTCCATCATAACGAAACTCAAACATGAACACTTTCAGGGCATCATGAAGATATGTTCTTTGCCTCCACTCTCCTTCTTCTTTGCTTATGAGTCTCCAGCAGGAAATCTCCTTTCTTAAACTCAGCACAACTGAACAACAGAAGAAAAATCATCACTGTAAACAACATATGTACCTGGCACAGCTTTATTAAACAGATTAATTTCACTTAAACTTAGCTCTATCAGACCATTCTTTTTTCTGAAGAGAACTTTACGGCCTCCTCCAGTGGCTTGAGCTTTCTCATTTCAGCCATTATCCGATGTGTCTGCTGTCATAGAGAAAAACATCAATAATTATGAGCATTGCATTTAATTTGACATTCTTCAGCAAGATTGTTTTCATAATAAACATTAATACTTACAGTTCTATTGGTACAGAGTATATTTTATTACATTCAGGAGGAATAAAAGCATATTTTGATCTCTTTGTTTCTTAATAATATAATAATAATACCTTTAAACCAAGCTAACGTTAAACTGCAGTAATATTTAACAACAGTAGCATGTCAGGATACTGTATGCCCTTCACAGACTGTAACTTAGTCATGACAATGCATTGTTACGATGGCTAGACTGATTTATGTGCTCAAAATAAGTTATTTACAATTATATTGGAATCTAAAACAAGTTAAATCTGACAAGCATCTCTGAATCTCTCCTGACAGTGGGATCAGAATGACTAACGTTATGCTAGCGCCGTTAGCATCAGGCGCTAGCTGCTTTCTGACTGTAAACCGAGCAGAAAAGAGCTTATAAAACACACACAAACAAGCCAAACTTAGCCACAAGAGATTAAACTGCAGATTAACTTACCTTTCTTTTAATAGTTGCTGCAGACAGGTCCAAATCACAGATGTTTTCTCAGGTGCTGTTTCTATCCGGTCCAACGAGGAAATTAACTGATTATATAATATTATATGATATTTAAGGATTACATTTCATTCAAGGATCACTCTACGTTTATAAATATGTTTTACGATTGATCAATTGTAGACAATAATGTTTAAATAACGAGTAAATTGAATAAACCCACTTGTACACAGTGGACCTGACAAAATCTGACATTACGAGGACTTCAGGCGATCAGCCAATCAGAAGCTGCGATTCATACACGGAGCGAATATTCATGAGGGGCGCAGTACCGCGGACCCACGTCCAGGGGCGCTGTGGCGATACACAGCTGATACACAAAATCAGGTCATTGTGTATTATGGAGACTTCGGCTGAAATTCAGGATTTGAGCTCCCCCTATGTATAGAAACACTTCTACACTGTTAGTATTATGAGGACACCGGCCCTGTCCTCATAATTGAAAATGTCCTCATAATGTGGTGTGTATTCAGGTCAAATGTCCCCGTAAATCACATAGACAAACACACACACACACACACACACACACACACACACACACACACACACACACACACACACACACACACACACACACACACACACACACACACACACACACACACACACACACACACACAGAACGCAGGCGCTCCAACCGGGGGCGAACGCTCTAAAAGGGGCCACACTATTTTCCTACTCGTTACAATACCTAACATGTCTGTGATATTTGTTTATTTGTCTTGCCTCAAGCTATAATGCAAATCGACTTTTCAAATTTGAAGATTCATCTATGGTAGCTTGATATTATATTGACGATATATGGTTATTACCTACCACTCAAACATTGAATTGAAGTATCATAGATTCTGTAAAACGGTAACCAATAGACTAGACTACTATAATGACGCTGGCTTGTAAACGTGAGCATCGCAATCATTTGGCGTTTGAAAAAAAAAATTAAACCCATGAAATGATATTCATATGACATGCTGAAACATATGTCACTGTACCTGGGATGAAGACATTTCACACGCGACGCAAGCAGAACACCTGCATGTGAACTCCTCCTGCAGTGTTCAGGGCTATCATAGTTGTCATGTCACAAATGCACGTGCTATGCATCCCCTGATGTAGGATGACAGAGTTTATGACAGTAGTAGAGGACAATACTGTTTCCCAACTGTAGGGGGACCCCGAGAGCAAAAGTTACCTAGTGCTGCTTTAAGGCCCCGTCCACACGGGGACGCGTTTAGCTATATACGTAACAATTTTGTACCGTATCAGCGTTTCGTCCAGATGGATCCGGCGTTTCGGGAGCATGAATCCGATTTTTTTTAAACCGGGTCCCAGAGTGGATAAATCTGAAAACGACACCCTTGCGTTCAAAAGTGACAGTAAAGACATTTATAATGTTACAAAAAATTGTATTTAAAATGCAATACTGTTGTTTTGCACTTTCTATTCATCAAATAAACTTGAAAAAAGTGTTTTACACAACTGCTTTCAACATAATCATGCTGATTTGATGCTCAAGAAACCTTTATATTATAATGATTTCTGAAGGATCATTTGACACTGAAGACTGGAGTAATGTGCCGAAAATTTGCTTTGCCATCCCAGAAATAAATTACATTTTAAAATACACTCACCTAAAGGATTATTAGGAACACCTGTTCAATTTCTCATTAATGCAATTATCTAATCAACCAATCACATGGCAGTTGCTTCAATGCATTTAGGGGTGTGGTCCTGGTCAAGACAATCTCCTGAACTCCAAACTGAATGTCAGAATGGGAAAGAAAGGTGATTTAAGCAATTTTGAGCGTGGCATGGTTGTTGGTGCCAGACGGGCCGGTCTGAGTGTTTCATAGTCTGCTCAGTTACTGGGATTTTCACGCACAACCATTTCTAGGGTTTACAAAGAATGGTGTGAAAAGGGAAAAACATCCAGTATGCTGTAGTCCTGTGAGCGAAAATGCCTTGTTGATGCTAGAGGTCAGAGGAGAATGGGCCGACTGATTCAAGCTGATAGAAGAGCAACTTTGACTGAAATAACCACTTGTTACAACCGAGGTATGCAGCAAAGCATTTGTGAAGCCACAACACGCACAACCTTGAGGCGGATGGGCTACAACAGCAGAAGACCCCACCGGGTACCACTCATCTCCACTACAAATAGGAAAAAGAGGCTACAATTTGCATGAGCTCACCAAAATTGGACAGTTGAAGACTGGAAAAATGTTGCCTGGTCTGATGAGTCTCGATTTCTGTTGAGACATTCAGATGGTAGTCAGAATTTGGCGTAAACTGAATGAGAACATGGATCCATCATGCCTTGTTACCACTGTGCAGGCTGGTGGTGGTGGTGTAATAGTGTGGGGGATGTTTTCTTGGCACACTTTAGGCCCTTTAGTGCCAATTGGGCATCGTTTAAATGCCACGGCCTACCTGAGCATTGTTTCTGACCATGTCCATCCCTTTATGACCACCCTGTACCCATCCTCTGATGGCTACTTCCAGCAGGATAATGCACCATGTCACAAAGCTCGAATCATTTCAAATTGGTTTCTTGAACATGACAATGAGTTCACTGTACTAAAATGGCCCCCACAGTCACCAGATCTCAACCCAATAGAGCATCTTTGGGATGTGGTGGAACGAGAGCTTCGTGCCCTAGATGTGCACCCCACAAATCTCCATCAATTGCAAGATGCTATCCTATCAATATGGGCCAACATTTCTAAAGATCAAACACAGTATTAGTATGGTGTTCCTAATAATCCTTTAGGTGAGTGTATATTCAAATAGAAAACAGTTATTTTACATTTTAATAATATTTCACAATATTACTGTTTTTTTGTATTTTTAATTAAATAAATGCTGCCTTGGTGAGCATAAGAGACTTCTTCTAAAAACTTTAAAAAATCTTACAGATCAAAAAATGTATTATTTCTCTATTGAAATTAGCTTTGTTGCATGAATAAAATACAATATGTGCCTGATTTTCTGTCAATTATCAAAAGTTTATAGATTTATGGAGCAGACTGGAGTCCTGCATGATTTTATTCATGCCATTATTGGACATGAAATAAGAAAAAATAAATCAATGTGAAAAACAATGTGTTTGGACCACATTGACTTTCAGATAGTCAATCAAACAGGTTTGGAACAGCATGACTCCATCATCTGATAAACCTGAAATTGCTGATTTCTAGTAACACAGGTGTATTCTCTACGGATAATATTTTTGATCTTGAATGAGTCTTGCACACACATCCTTTTGTTCTGCTGTAACATTAGGCATTTACTTATGAAAACACCCACTCATTGGCATCATGCATGTTAGTGTGTGTGAACATGCTGACAGAATGTGTACATGAATTTATGCATGTGTGATGTGAGCATGTGTTTGAATTGTGTGTGCCTGCACAATTATATGCACTCATTATTCTGTGCATTGGTGTGTGTACACTCACTTGTGTGTGGGAATCCTCATGGAAAGGTGTCGGTGTTTGTAGCTTTTTGAGTACTGAATTTAGCCCAGCTGGAGTCAGGAAGGGGGACACCGTGGCCACAGTCTGTCCAGATGGCCCTCCACCCAACAACCCAACTGACTGGCCAATTCCTCCTCTGTAAGGCTCTGAACTCACATTAGTTCAGAACCCTTTAGCATGGAACATGCAGGGTATTTAAAGTCCTTTGGTCTTGAATCATAAACCGATACGTTTGTCGGATGAAAAGCTGGGCCTGAAATGATGGAAATACAATACTTGCTAATTAAAAATAAATACTTAGGTACATCCTATTCTTAGCAAGGATGGTTTTTCTGACTTGGAGAGCTAACGGGATAGTTCAGCCAAAAATTACAATTGAATTCTGTCATCTTTTACTCGCCCTCAAGTTCCAAACCTGAATTAATTTCTTTCTTCCATTGAACACAAAAGGTGATATTTTTAAGAATGTAACCAAACAGTTGATGTGACCCCATTGACTTCCATAGTATATCATACCGTGTCTGCTAGCTTTATGTGTATATGCCTATAAATGTATGCCGATATCTGTGTATAAATTTATAAGCATGTGTATTTTGTCATATTAAATATTACAAATAGCTTGTGACGTAAGCGTACTTTAATCTTGTTTTATATTAGTGTCAGGATCCGAAGTTCATGCTTCTATTTTTAACAGATTCGGAAGTCACCTTCTCCCAGTGACATGATGGATTTTGGTCTCTAATCTAATAACAGCCCTGCTAGAAAGGGCTAATGAAGGCTTTCAAATGGACAGAGCTGTGCATGCATGGGATGGAGGCTTGCAGAAAGCCACATTCAGATATTAAATAGTGTTTGCTTGAGGTTTATTTGGTATGGTACATCTAACAAAATGTAACGATTTATGATTAATTTAATTCAAGATGCATTCTCTGCAAACAAGTCTTGGTATCTTATGCAGTTTTAATTTATTGCATACACTACTGTTCAAGAGATTTTAAAAATGTTTTTTAAAGAAGTCTCTTGTGATCCCCAAGGCTGCCTTTACTAAAAAAATACAATAAAACATTTTGACATTTTGTTAGACATTTGACATTCTGTTTTATATTTGAATATATTTTAAAATGCAATTTATTCCTGTAATGTCAAGGCTGAATTTTCAGCATCATTACTCCAGTCTTCAGTGTCACATGATCCTTCAGAAATCATTTTTATACACTGATTTGGTGCTCAAGAAACATTTCACATTATTATCAATGTGGAAAACAGTTGTGCTGCTTAATATTTTTGTGGAAACGTGATAATTGTTTTTTTTTTTTTCTCCAGAATTCTTATTTTTTTCTGGCTGTGATCTATATTGGTCTTTTGAGAATGTTTAATAAACTGTTCATGTATACACAGTAAATGTGAGCATTGGAAGATGTTGGCCTTTCAGTTGAACTGAGATTTGGCACTATTTATTGTAACGGTGAACGTTAGATTTATCCTGTAACCGAGGAAAAGTGATTGGAATGCCAGTTTAAATACATTAAAATGTCTCTGTTCTACAGCTGGATAATCCTGATGAACAGGCTGCCCAGATTAGAAGAGAGCTGGATGGACGACTCCAAATGGCTGATCAATTCACAAAAGTATGTGTCCAATCTCATACAATTAAGCATGAAGCTGACGGATACTGTTCTTTTCAGGCTTATAAACTAGCCTTTTCCAAGGCACAAAATATCCCATTGTCTTGTTTTATCCCTCTTGGCCAGAATTGTTTTCTCTCTCTTTAACACCTTGAATAGGCTGGCAGGTTCCCTAAGTTTGTGTCCAGGGACATGGAGGCCATGTACATTGAGGAGCTGAAATCATCAGTGAACCTGCTGATGGCCAATCTGGAGAGCATGCCAGTGTCTAAAGGTGGAGAGTTCAAACTGCAGAAGCTCAAGAGAGGCCACAACACCTCCATCATTGACATGGGCCAAGAGGACGAGAATCAGCTCTCCAAGTCTGACGTAGTTTTGTCTTTCACTCTGGAGGTACTTGTTCCTGCTTAACATTTCGGCCTGAATCAGAATGTAGCTTGTTCAAATAATGTTGAGGTCGAAACATGATCTCTTGAAAATCCAAATCATTATTTGGATGGGCTTAGTTTCTTTTCAATGACTTTAAGGGCCATTCAGTTTCTGGAATCAAACTCTCTTGATGAATTTTTTTCTTTATGCCTCCTTTAAATTCAGCTGTAGTTAATGTAAATCACAAAGGACTAAATAAAATAAAAAAAGTTTTAAAAATAATATACTTTCACATATTTAGATATTCCTATTGAGGTGTAATTAGATTTATCAAAGGACCCCTGAGAAAAACAAATTTAGGTAATGAGGTAATTTCCTAATTTTTATTCTCTTAAACCAAAGTCGTGTTTGAAAAACAGATGTTTCATTCAAGTAAAATCATGACGTGCACCTGTGAAATGCAAAATACACGTTCGAATAGGGTTTGTACACACTATATTGCCAAAAGTATTAGGACACCCCTCCAAATAATTGAATTGAGGTGTTCCAATCACTTCCATGGCCACAGGCGTGTAAAATCAAGCACTTAGACATGCAGACGCTTCTACAAACTGGTCACTCTCAGGAGCTCAGTGAATGCAAGCATACCGTGATAGGTTGCCACCTGTGAAATAAGTTCATTTGTGAAATTTCCTCACTACTAAATACTCCACGGTCAACTGTTAGTGGGATTATAATTAAGTGGAAGCAATTTGGAACAACAGCAACTCAGCCACGAAGTGGTAGGCCACGTAAAATCACAGAGTGGGGTCAGCGCATGCTGAGGCGCACAGTGTGCAGAAGTCGCCAGCTTTCTGCAGAGTCAGTAGTTATAGACCTCCAAACTTCATGTGGCCTTCTGATTAGCTCAAGAACAGTGCATAGAGAGCTTTATGGAAAGGGTTTCCATGGCCTAGCAGCTGCATCCAAGCCTTACATCACCAAGTGCAATGCAAAGCGTCGGATGCAGTGGTGTAAAGCCTTGAAACCTTATTGTAAAGTGTTACCTTTTTTTCTCCTTCATTTTGGCCGGTAACTTAAACATTTAGTAGCCAAATTGGCCAGTGAGTGAAAAAGTTAATTTCAAACCCTTATACACACACAGGGGGGTTTTTGTGAAATGTGGGGACATTCCATAGGCGTAATGGTTTTTATACCGTACAAACCGTATTTTCTATCCCCCTACACTGCCCCTGCCCCTAAACCTACCCATCACAGGAAACTGCACAGTTTACTTTCTGTGAAAAAAACCTCATTCTGTGTGAAATATAAGCATTTTGAAAAGTGAGGACATGGGTAACTAAATGTTTAAGTTCATTGGTTAACATTAGTTAACATGAACTAATAATTAACTGCACTTCTACAACATTTATTAATCTTTGTTCATTTCAACATGTACTAATACATTATTTAAATCAAAAGTTGTATTTGTCAGCATTAGTTAATGCACTGTTGATTAACATGAACAAACAAAGAACAGCTGTTTTTTTTTATTATCTTACGTTAACAAAGATAAACAAATTCAGTAACAAATGTATTGCTCATGGTTAGTTCATGTTAGTTAATATGTTAGTCATTTACTCACCCTCAAGTTGTTCCAAACCTGTATGAGTGTATTTGTTCTGCTGAACACAAAAGAAAGAAGATATTTAGAAGAATGTTTGTAACAAAGCAGATAGAGCAACCATTGACTACCATAGTATTTTTTCCCCTACTATGGTAGTCATTGGTTGCTCTATCTGCTTGGTTACAAACATCGTTCAAAATATCTTCTTTTGTGTTCAGCAGAAGAAAGAAACTCATGCAGGTTTGGAACAACTTGAGGGTGAGTAAATGATGACAGAATTTTCATTTTTGGGTGAACTATCCCTTTAAGGTGGACAAATCAATACAGTACAAAGAACAACGAACACCACGCAAAACAAAACAAACCTGTGGTCTCAGGATAAACCTGGGTCTGCTTTGTTGCTTGGCTTTTTTCACTGGGGTTAATTACCCCGGGATTCGCCACATTATTACATAATTTTTTTAAATCTTTGCTATTGCTTCAATGCAAATCAACAAATGCGGTGTTATTTGTTGCGTAGTGACGTGTATCTTCAAGTAAGCAAGAAATGTGCAGATTCTGTGCAATACGCTGCATGATGACTCACGAGTTGAATATTTGCGCTAAACCTGCGCTGATTTGGCTTACACAAACTTCCCCAGCAAAGTGAGTCAACAAAATGAGTAACCTATATATATATATATAGTTTTGTAAGCGAATGCATCGGTTTTTTTTTTTTTTGTGGGAATGCAATGTTTCTCGGGGGAACGCGAAAAGTATTGAGTTATTATTTTTCCTCCCATCTCAAATGTCTTGCCCATTATTTTTGGCCTTGTTTCAGATCTTTTTATAACACCGAACTTTCAAGAAAACCACATCTCTTTGCCCACACTTAATAAAGGCGAATGTGTATGAGCACAGCATCAACTCTTTCCAATTCACCACCATCTTGTTGTAGCTTGTGATTTGATAGAAATTGATTGGATCATCAGTCCACAACAATGTCCTGATGAAATAATTGAATCTGTGATGGTCTTGACATTCATCACTGACTTGACATAGGATTTCCGTGTTCCCTTTTTATCGGGTGATAATGTAATTTGCACAGCTATTGCTTTGAATATGTCATTACAACATGTTGCATATTGCTGTCAAATATAGCAGACTATGTTGGTGCATTAGTGACATACTGGTCTTTGATTTGCAGAGAGCGACAAATTGAAAATGTCATCTTCTATTCATTGTGCAGGTTTAAAAGAGGACGAGAATTTTGTCTGTGTGTGTGTCTGTGTATAGACAAACCTTACTTAGCACAAGCCACAGAGAAAATCCTGAGTGGCACTGACAGCCTGCTATAAAGCTAGCTTTAATCAAGTGACAGTATCTGAGAGGAGATATTCCCTGAAGAAGAGGGAAATAAAACCATGTGATGTATGTGGTGTGTTAACAGCTCGTTCCCCTTTCACTGATACCTTTGTGATGACTGCTTTATCTGACACATCGCCCATCCTCTCTCCTCATGCACAGCTGCTGTGTGTGCTCAGTGGGTTTGGATGAAGGTTGAACTTATCTCAAACGTCAAAGGATTAGTTCACCCAAAAAATTACAATTATGTGATCATTTTTTCAGCCTCACATTGTTCCAAACCCAAATTACTTTATTTCTACCAGGGAAAATAAATTGAGAAATTCTGAATAATGCGTTTTCCCCATGCAAGTACAATGATTGGGCACTGGAGCTTTTAAACTTAAAAAAAAGATGCAAAAGCATCATAAAAGTATCACAAAAATATTGAACAAACTGAAATGTTCGCTGATAATCCAGTCAGCTTTTAACTGGATCAGTATGATTCATGACTGAATCATTAATTATGGTGAACTTGATGAACTCTCAAAAGATCAGTTTGCTCATAATTCAAATCTCACTTCATTCCCCTCATTTGGAAGTGATCAAAAGTTTACAAGCATTATATCAGAAAATGATTGAATTTACAGTAATGAGTCAATCATATCGCGATGAAGGCAACAGACTCTTCCTAGGTCCCTTTTTCCACCTTTTTATCACTGTTACCCACTCTTACTCACCACAATTTAAGATTCCTGTGAGAAATTGGGAAACATTTGGATTGTAAAAAATATTTGGCAAACTTTAATACAGTGTTTCGTAATATTATTTGATTTTTTTATACTGCAAATTATTTGTAAACCCATTTTTATATTTATTTTTAGTAAATACATGCTAAATGCTTGCTTTGGCCAAAACAAAAATGCCATTTATGGACAATGTGTTTAGATAATATCCACTAAAAAGTTTTATTATTATTATTTTTTTAGCAGCTAGTGCTCTTAGCAGTCGTCTCTATAGCTCTCCTCTTGTTTTCCCCACAGGTGGTAATTATGGAGGTACAGGGTCTGAAGTCTTTAGCTCCAAACCGGATTGTTTACTGCACCATGGAGGTGGAAGGTGGACAGAAACTTCAGACCGACCAGGCGGAAGCTTCCAAACCAACGTAAGTCAAATCTTGTCAAGCATTTTATTTTTGTATGTTCTCTGCATCAATATTATATCGAATCCAGCTTCCCTTCTCAGCAGATGTTCATGCACTGAGGAAGTTTTGAAGAGTCATAACCTCTTACACTCATTTATTAGAGCCTCCAGGCCTTGAAAGTTTCTGATTGGAGTAAATGATTCTCTTTGACTAATTCAATCAGTCAATGTACACTAACATACACAAATCAAAATCAAACAAAAAGCTGGAGGAACTTAATCTCAAATCCAATCAAATGCTGTTTGCTGAAGCTGTGTGTGTGTGTGTGTGTGTGTGTGTGTGTGTGTGTGTGTGTCTACCTGGTATTCCCTACGTTATGGGGACATTATCAAGTTATAAAGGATAGATATTAATACCAGTAAATTTTGACCTTTTGAATTTATTTTTATATAAAAACCATTACGTCTATGGGAAGTCCCCATAAAGCATGGAGACCTGTGTGTGTGATTTAGCTCATTGCATGATCAGTTGATCTTATTATTATGTACACAGTATGCTCATTCTGTTTGTGGTGGGATGTAACGCTTAATGATTAAGTAGCAATTCTGGGCATGTAATCAACACTTACGAAAACCGTACGCTGATCGCATTATTCAACTACACATCACATTTGCTTCTGTGTGAGGAGACTAATACAAGGGTAAGAAAGAGAGGAAACACACACACACACACACACACACACACACACACACACACACACACACACACACACACACACACACACACACACACACACACACACACAGAAAAACAAATTCTCACACCTTCTACTGAACATGCACCCACTCATTTGGTCAGCTCAAACAACTCTTAATCAGTGTGCATGCTGTATGTTTTTTGCCACATTTCTTTTGTCATAGAACAAAGTCTTTTGATAATGAACACTCCCTTTAAGTTAAGATCTTACTATCAAAATTCCCTCTGAAACAAGCAGTCAACTACAAAAAGCCTGCTTCTACCTCAGAGTATATGTAACTATATATCTCACAATTGCAACTTTATTTCTTATAGCTGAGCTTATTTTGCAATGTGACTTTTTATCTCACAGCATGACTTTACAGTATGTCAGAATGTGATCTTGCAGTTGCGACTATTTCTCATAATTTACTTTATATCACAAAATGTGACTTTATATCTTGCAATTTGACTGTCTCAGACTCTCAGAACTGTGACTGCAGTCACAATGCGACTCTATATCACGCATTGGATCTCACAGTTATGACTTTGTTAATTGTTATTGTGACTTTATATCTCACAATGTAGTGCAAATTGTGTTAAATGCTATTTGCACTAAATGACAATCGCAGTATTTTCATACACATTTAGCACATTAAAATACACAATGCTAATTCAAAGTGCTTTACACAAAAAGGAATTAAAAAAATCATACAGATGCATAAGAAATAAAAATAACAATACAAGCAGAGAATAAATTAAATAAATTATTAAACCTAACCTTAAATCTAACCATATTGAACCTGCTGAACAGTAACAGTTATAGTGTCCTCGATGATCCAGGAAGTGGCAAAACACCTATGAGCCAAAACATTATGACCTATAACATTATGAATAATGTAGGTCCTTCGAGCTCCGACAAAATAGAGCAGACCATGGGAAGGGGTCATTCTGACCCGTCTGCAGCTACACAGCCCCTTACGCAGCAGGGCGCAATGTACTGTGTGTTGTGACACTTCATTAACCATCATTAAAATTTTATGTGACTTGTGCCACAGTAGTCGGTTCAGGCCAGTCAGGATAGCTTTTGTTGCTCTCATGCTTCAAAGAATCTTGGATGCTCAACACCCTGTCGCCTGTTAGTGGTTTGTCCCTCCTTGGACCACTGTTAGGGCCCTATCATACACCCTGCGCAATGCAAGTGTTTTTTGCTAGTTTCAGCCTGACACAGCTATCATTTTCACGTCCAGCGCCAAGTTGTTTAAATGGCAAATGCACTCGCGCCGATCTGTTCGCCCATGGGCGTGCTGGTCTGAAAATTAGGTGTGTTCAGGTGCATTGTTGGCACGTTGCTATTTTGAGGCAACTGAAACAATGACTGCGTCATTGACCAACAAAAACCTAGTCTAAACCTGGTGTGTTATTTAAAGGGCACGTTGTACGGGTGTATTACACACACAGAGACGCACAGCAGCACACAAACATTTTTAAATATTAAAAATAAAAGGATTCATCTCTGGAGAAGCGTTCTGTCTTTCCGCTCCTCATATAAATGGCGAATCTGCCATGGTGCAAGTTAGTGGTGGGAAGTTCGGATCATTTTACTGACTCGGATCTTTGAATCTCGTTCAGCAAAATGAACAAATCTTTTTTCAAGTCATTTCGTTCATTTCAGCAGAATCTAATTAAAATGTTACATTTTTCATTTTTCAACACATTTAGTAGCCTACTTTTGGAATAAAAAAATTAACTATAAGCTAATGCAGCCATGGCCAAACTTTGAGAAATAAATTATTAATTAATTGCTTAGCTTGAGTCTATGTATGCAGTCTGTTAGTTCACCTCACCTCCCGATCCAAATCGTTCTTCTTTTTTTTTTTTCAAATCGTTTACCTGTCGTGTCTTCAGGTTCGAGCCGTTAGTTCCGTCATCATGTCTGATGCTCTGATCTGGCCGTGACAGCCGTGTAATACATATGCGTCCGGAAACAGATTTGATTAGTTCATCTCTCGAGTCTCGGGTTTGAGTCATTCGTTCATCAAGTCCCAGCTCCATAGGCAAGGCTGCAGACAGTCACCGGAAACAGAAAAGATTAGTTCATCTCGAGTCTTTTGAGTCGTTCGTTCAAGTCCCCATAGGTTGAATGCAGAAACAAAAATTATAAGTTCATCTCTCGAGTCAGTCTTCGGGTCCTAGTCTCGTTCTTTTGTCACGTGACCGCTTCCCGGGTTCAGTGTCTCGCAACATATACATTACGAACATTACAGTCGTATTATTGACTGTATATTATTTTGTTTAGGAATTATCATACAATTATCAAAAGATATCTGCAACAAAATACATAACACTACAGTTCTATTTTGTTCCTGTTTTTTTAATCAGTAAAAACACAAAAATCATAGCCTAACAGTATATCATTAGAAAAATAAAATTACAGCTGATCCCAAATGGTCTAGTCAATATATTTCCCATATCATGATGATATGGCTTTGCTATTTACTGAAGATTAGAACCCACTGTAAACAAGTCTCAATCTTTGCTTTATCAAAGTGATTTCCCCATCATACAGATAAAGTTTAAAGCATTAACCAACTCTCTTTAATAATATAATTCTGTTATAGAAAAGAACCATCATGACAGATATTCACAAATATATAAAGTGTAAGAAATAAAAAAGGTACAATTTGAGGCCAGAAACCCGCATCAAAAAAAGTCATATGTGAATTATTAACTAATTTCTGCATGCAATACGGCTGTCATGTCACGTGACAAAAGAACGAGACTAGGACCCGAAGACTGATTCGAGAGATGAACTAATCATTTCTGTTTCTGCATTCAGCCTATGGGGATTTGAACGAACGACTCAAAAGACTCGAGATTAGCTAATCTTTTCTATTTCCACCGGTACAGACTGCATATCCGTGCCCTAATATTGGTCTGGGACTTGATGAACGAACGACTCGAGAGATGAACTAATCCTTTCTGATTCCTGTAGTAGCCTATGAGATGTTGCGCAATGCGCATGCGCGGGTCAATACAAAATGAACGACTCGCTCTCTGAGACGACTCGTCGTTCCCGAGTCATATTAAGGATTCGTTCAAAATGAACGACACATCACTAGTGCAAGTGCAACTGGCTTTTAAAGGGAATGTGAGATGAGACTCTGATTAGTTTATTGCACATTACGCCCAAAACACACCCATACTAAGTACAACACTTTTAGCCCATGCGCCTGCCGCACCCCGTTGTTAAACTAGCAAAAGTGGATTCGGACACGCCCTAAGTGCACCTGCACCATGCACTTCAGACCATGCGCTCAGATCGTTAGGGCCCATTAGGTTCTTACCACTGCTGGCCATAACAATTTGGCCCTTGTCAAAGTATCTCAGGTTACTCCTGGACACATTTCTCCTGCATCCAACACGTTGCTTACGAGAACTGATTGTTTGCTTACCAAATAATCAACCCAGACCTTGACATGTTAAATTATGTGTAAATGAGAATGTCAGAATGTGACGGTGAGAGATTGATGATGAAAAATGCCTAGTCAACGCTGTCAATCGTGACCACGTGTATACTGCACAGCCTGACACACAAGACAGTTGATGTGCGCCTTGATTTTTGCCCATGATTTTACTAAGGTCACATCATATAGGCTGACAAGCAACAATTGTAAAATACAGAAGAAAAAAAAAAGTACAGCCGGCTTGACACATACACAAACAAAAATGCTCATATCCACTCTCTTTCAACTGAAAATACACAGTTACTCAGCTCAACAAGCTCTCACATTCACACACACATTTGGCTCACATTTCTCCAGGGCTTGATGTAATGCTAAAAGCCTGCTGGGTCTCAGGGGTAGAGCCGTGGAGGATGGATGAGAAGGAGTCTGGGAAAGCAAAAGAATGATGGGAAACTGCTGGGAGACATGCGTTGCGCACCTGTTTGATCAGACACCTTAAGATTGTGGGGATTGATCCCAACAGATCTCTTTGATTAAAGCACATATGCACGTTTGCGAGTGTTTGAGTGAGAGAAGTAAGGTAGTAGATAAAAACAGGGAAAGAAAGGCTGCTTCGTACGCCTTTGAGTCTGCTTGGGGGTTAGAAGGGTGCTACAAAGACCTGCAGTTTTATGAAAGGGGAGTGGTTATGATGAAGGAAAATAGCTATTTTTCTAATCATATTTCACTCGGATAAAGTCTGCCAGATTGATTCTGTGTTTGGATTTATGGGCTCAGATTGTGCTTTTCAGGCAGCAGTTTTTAGTGATTGAATGCTACCATGACCCACTGTTGAACCAGCCTTATAAAAGTAGGTCAGTTTGTATCAAACTCTGCATTTGTTTGAGGGAAGCAGAACCTTTGATTTTAGTGAGTCTCGACTGGCATTTAGACAATTTTAAATTATGCTAACCATATAATTGAGAGCATAGTTAGGCTAAGCAAAATAAGTGTGCTTAATAAGGGAACAGATTCAGAGTCTGTCACTTGGTATATAGCCAAATTATGCATAAGCCTGCATGGACAGGTTGTTCGACATGCATGACCCAATCAATTAAATGTGAGTTCACCACAATGTGTTTAACTGGGAAATTAGTTTTCTTCATTATTAATAACTTACCATTTAGTGAAATTGCAATATAAAACGTAAACGTATTTGCTTCAAACACAAACCTCTTGTGATTTGAAAAGAAGGCAGTGGTCTTATATGTGACGTTCCTGTTTCTGCTCTCTTGTGTTACAGTATTGTTGCTCTAGGCGCTGTGGATTACATAACTCGGAGAGCTTGGCTGAGGAGTGTTTTGTTGTGTGTCTGTGTGTGTCTGTGTGTGTGTGTGTGTGTGTGTGTGTGTGTGTGTGTGTGTGTGTGTGTGTGTGTGTGTGTGTGTGTGTGTGTGTGTGTGTGTGTGTGTGTGTGTGTGTGTGTGTGTGTGTGTGTGTGTGTGTGTGTGTGTGTGTGTGTACCTGGTATTCCCTACGTTATGGGGACATTATCAAGTTATAAAGGATAGATATTAATACCAGTAAATTTTGACCTTTTGAATTTATTTTTGTGTGTGTGTGCACGTATACTTTGCATGTTTTTTTATAGTGTGTTGTGATATAGATCAGTATAGATTAGTGGGCTTTTAATGCAATGAACCTCTGATCACATTTATCAAATTTTGTGGGTCAGTGTTTATTTCTATGTTTGTTCAGGCAATCATTTGGCAATCACACTTGTGACTCACTCACAGCTACATTGACACTTTATACAAAGACTAATACCATTCTTTGAGTGGAAATTAAATGTTTGTTTACATTAGTTTGAATTAAGATTTAATTAGTATTTTGATTTCTTTTAATTCTTCCAGTGGACAGCTTAGAATAAAGATCTACAAATGTATGATGCTCAAGAATGTGCATCTTTCTATTTGTTTTTGTTTATTGCACAACAATTAGACACAAAAAAAAGTCGTAGGATCCAGGGGCACATAGACATGGTCAGTTTTTGGTGTGTACTGTTTGACTGAAGCTCAAAAGTGAGAATTCTTTTTCATTCTCATTAGGCATCATAAAATATTGATGTGGTGTATATGTACATGTAAGCTCTTCTGCAGCCACCTTAAGACTTTATTAGTACTAGCAGCTCTGTACACTGTGATACAGTGAATTTCATTTACATGCAAATTAATTAAAACATATGGCTCAATCTCTGGCAACACTGATATGACAACTTCTTTATTTAAAATAAAGAAAATGTTACATTGCCGGCTAAATGTGCACTCTAAAAAATGCTGGGTTAAAAACGACCCAAGTTGGGTTGAAAATGGACAAACACAGCAATTGGGTTGTTTTAACCGAGTGAATGGGTTGTTTTAAGCAAACATTTAACGCAACCGCTGGGTTATAACAACCCATTTACTGGGTTAAAACAACCCAATTGCTGTGTGTGTATATTTTCAACCCAACTTGGGTTGTTTTTAACCCAGCATTTTTTAGAGTGTGTCCAAAAATAGTATCGTAAAATATATATATATTTTTTTTTTCTTCGTAAAAGTTTGGAAATATACTCTGATATGGCTAATCTGAGATACCAGAACATTTCAAATGAGACTGCCAAACAGAGCTCAGTGACTTCCACTCCTCCTATTTGTTAATTTCTGAAAGAAACATGCAATTTATGCTGAAATACAGAGATAAAACTTCAGTAATATCTGCCTACTGAGTTTTTATTTGGTCAGGAAAAACAAACATATTAAAAGAATTGGACATTAAACATGAACATTACTGCTTTTATGCTTGAAGTCCCGTTAAAGTAAATTTAAACAGAACATGGGCATTAATAGGACAGTACATTCATCTGTCTTGCTGTCAGGATTTACCCATGTTCCTCTGGGACCTGTTGTTAAAATTAAAATGGTTATCCAATAACAGTGAGATTTTATAATTATTAAATGAACATGTCAGGCCTTGAGCAATTTAAACTGCTCAAAATATGTGCAAGACATGGAGACAGTGCCTGACTGTCTCTGATGTGAGTGCAGTAATGTTCTTCTGTGTGCAAATGGTCACATAGTGATGACTCATTGTGTGTGTGTGTGTGTGTGTGTGTGTGTGTGTGTGTGTGTGTGTGTGTGTGTGTGTGTGTGTGTGTGTGTGTGTGTGTGTGTGTGAGAGAGAGATAGAGAGAGGGAGAGAGAGATAGAGAATATGTGTGTGAGAGAGAGTGTGTGTGTGTGTGTGTGTACCTATATTTTGGGGACAAATTTGTACCTAGAAGTAAGCAAAACCTCACAAAAAGTTGTTTTTTTGTAAAAACAGCATAAAATAAAGTAAATGTGTGAGAGAGAGAGAGAGAGAGAGAGAGAGAGAGAGAGAGAGAGAGAGAGAGAGAGAGAGAGAGAGAGAGAGAGAGAGAGGGAGAGAGAGAGGGAGAGAGAGAGTCAGTCAAAGACATTTACCTTAATAACAGGTTTAATAGCATTCTGAAAGACTCCTCAGTGAGTGGCAGAGCAAGATTTGTTCTCACACATGCACACAGACATTAACAGCTTGTGGCCATATCAATGTCATCAAACAGCTGCTCTGTACTGATGCCAGATTGTTATGTGGACATTCACATTCATGTTTTACCAAATAGACTAACTGAAACCAACACTCCCTGACATCCCAAAAGAGAGGTTCTGTCAACTTCTGGCAAAGACTATGTATTGATTTGTATCAGTGATTTCAGTGTGTGTGTGTGTGTGTGTGTGTGTGTCTGTGCGTGCGTGCGTGCGTGCGTGCGTGTATGTGCAATATGTGTTTGTATTTTCTAGCATATTAGATATTTTTATTTATTTTTAGTTCTTTATTTACTTTTTTTAAGCAAGGATGCATTAAATTGATCAAAAGTGACAGTCAAGATTCTCACATTGTTAAAAAAGGTTTCTATTTCAAATATTTTCAAATGCTATTCTTTTGAACGTTTTTATCATAGTTTCCACAAAAACATATTAAGCAGCAGAATGATTTCTGAAGTATCATGTGACACTGAAGACTGCAGTAAAGGCTGCTGAAAATCCAGCGTTGCGACACAGAAATAAATTACATTTCAAAATATTTAAAAATTAAAAACAGTTATTTTAAATTGTAATAATATTTCACAATATTACTGTTTTTACTGTATTTTTAATCAAACAAATGCAGCCCTGGTGAGCATAGGAGACTAAATAAAATCCTACCAGTGTGTACAGATAGATAGATAGATGGACGGACGGACGGACGGACGGACGGACGGACGGACGGACGGACGGACGGACGGACAGACAGACAGACAGACAGACAGACAGACAGACAGACAGACAGACAGACAGACAGACAGATAGATAGATAGATAGATAGATAGATAGATAGATAGATAGATAGATAGATAGATAGATAGATAGATAGATAGATAGATAGATAGATAGATAGATAGATAGTCTTGAAAAGTGAAATTGATTTGGTAAAATATATCATCTACTGTGCCACAGGCGGCTGCTGATACTAAACAGCAGTTCACAGTACACATGCTGTGCCTAGTGGCTGTAGCCTTCAAGCACACAGCAAGTCCTAGTTTAAAAAAAATAAAAAAATAAATAAAAACCTTTTTCATGATCTTGTATTGATGGCATGCTTGCTAACAGCATTTATTATTTCTTCCAAAGAGTTTGTTTCAATGCCATGAGCAAAATATGCATCAGACATCTCTCCTGAGATGCTGATGCGAAGGAAGGTTGAATGGCACTATACACAGACACAGCAAAGAAACATATACAAACGTACATAAAGACACAGCGTTCATGTACCCTCAGCTTCACCCCAGGCATTCTAGAGGGAGCCAGGCTCAGAAGGGGGTTGCCATGGAGACCTGTTTACTGCTCTCTGTTCCCCCAGTGCACTGTGGCCAGATGATTGCCCCCCTCATCTCAAGGGATCACCACACACACACACACACACACCCCCCAGCAGACTCACATGCTCACACATACACACATGCATGCATCACAAATACTTTCATGTGCACACAGACACATGATCAAAACACACACATACACTGTGAATTGCCACACGAGCCTACAAAGCCATAATACTTGTACTGTATACTTTCTGCACAAAATAAAAGGGAGTGGGCGATCCATTTAGAGTTATTTATGAGACTAGACACGCGTACTACAGTAGCTCAGATTTACCTCAGAATAGTATTTTTTAAGCTTCTTATTGTATTTTTGTTTTGTTATTAATAGGCACAGTAGATTCAGGCCAGATTCAATCCTATGTCTCTCACATAGGTACCACTTCTTAATGTGTGCTCTCCGCAATAGTAATGTAATAATCAATTATAATGACTATAATAATAATGAATTACTATGTTAGACACTCTCAGATTACACACAGACAAACACTGCACACTTACATGTATCTTCATTCCTACTTTATATTAAATGTATTTTAACTACTAACGTTTTGATTAATAATTTGATATAATGAACTTAGTGTGTTGCGTTATTTTTACTTGTATGTATTTACAGCTGTAAATCATTTCTGCAATTACATCTATAATTACACTGTTGTCCCTTCACTTACACCTTAACCCACCCTTAAAGGGATAGTTCACTCAAAAGTGAAAATTAGCCCATAATTTACTCACCCTCAAGTCATCCTAGGTGTATATAACATTCTTCTTTCAGACAAATAAAATCGGAGTTATATTACAAAATTACATCCATAAAAAGTGCATCTGCCCATCAAATAACGTGCTCCACGCGGCTCTGGGGTGTTAATAAAGGCCTTCTGAAGCGAATCAATGCATTTGTGTAAGAAAAATAACCATATTTAAAACTTTATAAAGTAAAGTTTTGACCGACCGCCTTCCCTGTTCAATTTATGGAAAAATTGTTGAAAGTTCCCCTGCCGATCGAAAGACTAACGCGACCAGGTACGCTTGTCATGACGTCACGTACGCATCTTGAGTTTCACTTTCAACATTCAACACTTTTCCACTGAAGGCGGTCGGCCAAAAGTTTACTTGATAAAGTTTTAAATATGGATATTTGTCTTACACAAACGCGTCAATTTGCTTCAGAAGGCCTTTATTAACACCCAGGAGCCGTGTTGAGCACGCTATTTGACGGACAGATGCACTTTTTATGGACTTCAAAAACAGAGCAACTATTACTGCAATTCTAATGCTTGGATTAGCCTGGACTTTTGTAATATAACTCCGATTTTATTCGTCTGAAAGAAGAATGTCATATACACCTAGGATGACTTGAGGGTGAGTAAATTATGGGCTAATTTTCATTTTTGGGTGAACTATCCCTTTAAACCTAACCGTACCACCAAACCTGTCACTAACCTTACTCGTGATCTATCTCATTAGCAGCAAAAGTGTTTTGGATTACACTTTATTTTAAGGTGTCTTTGTTATACTGTAAATATACATTTAAGTACTGAGTAATATTAACTACATAGTGAGAATACATACAATATTTATACAATATGTAACTACATGATCTTGCTATACTGAGGCTTAAGATTAGGGTTTGGTTTATATGTGATACATGCATAATTTATAGTTATTACTATAGTAACTGCATGTAAATTCATAGGTTCACTGCAAAAAAAATCTAAATCTTACCAAATACTTCTTATGTCTAGTCAAAATGTCTAATTTATAAAAATAAAAAAAACTATTTTACTTTTTTATTTTACTTTTTTTTACTTTTATTTGCACTTAAAATAAAAAGTAAATGCTTGAAAAATTACTTCACTTGCCTAAAATTGCCTAAATGTCTTTTTATGGTGATGTTTCTTAACTGTAAAGATTTGTTCTGACCAGAAATGAGGTTATATTTTGCTAGTGTTGGCTAGCTACTTCATCATATCTTGTAGCAAAAAAAGTCAAGTTTAAATACACAGTTTATAATCCCTTTGATTGACTGAAATTACATTTAGTGTCTAGAAAATTTAAGAAATATGAACTCTTACCAGATGAAAACGAATCAAACAGAAGAGCTAATACATCACTTCTGGACATCTGTCTTCCCATGTTTTCTGCCATTTTGTTTGTATCAAAACTGCCTAAGTCAAAGAGATGACTTAGGCAGATAATGTTTTTGGATTCTAATAAGTGTTGTGATTGGCTAAGGACATAGGCAGAAAGGCAGGATGATGCAGCAGTGGTAGGACAGTAAAGTTAGGCAGATATCTCAATTGGGCCAAAAAATGACTTAGGCAATTATGCTATGAGGCTAACGATATGTAACAATGACACTGTAAAATAAAGTGTTGCAGTGTTGCAATACAACATGAACTAAAAAAGTACATTGTACTTAAGTTTTTTATTAAATAATTTTTTTTTATTGATGGAAGTACATGGTAAAGCCACCTAACATAAAGCGTGTTGTTTATTTCTTATTAATCCAATAATACAATTTAAATGATTGAATCAAAAACTCATTAGATAGTAATGAAAAATATTATTTGGTCAACATAATTGACTTTAAGTTTGCAGTCAGTAACATTCAACAAGGAATACAATACATACACTAAATTGCCAGAAGTATTGGGAAACCACTCCAAATCATTGAGTTCAGGTATTCCAATCACTTCCATGGCCACATGGGTATAAAATCAAGCACCTAGGAATGCCGACTGCTTCTTCAAACATTTGTTGTTGTTGTTGTTGTTGAAAGAATTGGTTGCTCTCAGGAGCTCAGTGAATTCAAGCGTGGCAACATGAAAGGTTGCCACCTGTGCAATAAGTCCATTTGTGAAATTTCCTCACTACTAAATACTCCACGGTCAACTGCTGAGATCCATCTTTTCACACTGAGGACAATTGAGGGACTCAAACACAACTACTAAAAAAGGTTGAAACATTCACTGATGCTCCAGAAGGAAACACGATGCATTAAGAGTTGGGGGTGAAAACTTATTGAATTTGAAGATCAAGGTCAATTGTACTCAATTAGTCTTCTGGGAAACTGCACACTTACATGTATCTTCATTCCTACTTTATATTAAATGTATTTTAACTACTAACGTTTTGATTAATAATTACAACTTATGAGAGAGAGAGTGATATAATGAACTTAGTGTGTTGCGTTATTTTTACTTGTATGTATTTACAGCTGTAAATCATTTCTGCAATTACATCTATAATTACACTGTTGTCCCTTCACTTACACCTTAACCCACCCTTAAAGGGATAGTTCACCCAAAAGTGAAAATTAGCCCATAATTTACTCACCCTCAAGTCATCCTAGGTGTATATGACATTCTTCTTTCAGACAAATAAAATCGGAGTTATATTACAAAATTACATCCATAAAAGTGCATCTGCCCATCAAATAACATGCTCCACGCGGCTCTGGGGTGTTAATAAAGGAACTTGAATGGCCTGACCTCAACCCGATAGAACACCTATGTGCCTGACTTCACAAATGTGCTTCTAGAAGAATGGTCAAAAATTCCCGTAAACACACTCCTAAACCTTGTGAAAAGCCTTCCCAGAAGAGAAGAAGCTGTTATAGCTGCAAAGGGTGGGCCAACTCCATATTAAACCCTACGGATTAATAATGGGATATCATTAAAGTACATGTGCATCTAAAGGCAGGCGTCCCAAAACTTTTGGCATTATAGTATACCGGTATATCAAAAGTGATAGTAAAGAAAGACATTTAAATGGTTTCAAAAAATCTCTCTCTCTCTCTCTCTGTCTTTCTCTCTCTGTGTTTAGTTGGGGTACTCAAGGAGACTTCACCACCACCCATCCACTTCCAGCAGTAAAGGTGAAACTCTTCACGGAGAGTACAGGGGTGCTGGCACTGGAGGACAAAGAGCTAGGACGGGTCAGACACACACACACACACACACACACACACACACACACACACACACACACACACACACACACACACACACACTCTGAACCCACCCATCGCAGCTCATACTCGCACAGCTCTTTAAACAGTCAACACTGATCTGAGCTCAGTTCTGCCATCAGGAGGTGATCGGCACTAAAATGATTTTTCTAAGCTCTCCAAAATGAACAGCCCCCCTGCGTGTCTGTGGCTGTTCTAATGGATTTGATCTAGTGCTGAGTCAATGAGGCTTAGGGTCTCTTTTCCTCTCTATCACGCATTCTCTCTAAACAATAAGCCTGCACTGATATAAAAACAGAAAGATAAGGTGCTGATGTCGGCTCTTATGCAAATGATAGATGAAATCAAAGTGAAGTTGGAGATAGAGATAGAGAAAACAATAGGATCCGATGTTTGATGAATCAGAGCACTGGTGGGAATGGATATTACTGGAAAGCTGCTGTGTCCCACTTAATTTAATTTCCCATATTTGAGCTAGCTTTGCAATACATACATTAAGACCTAAAATGAAAATGCTTCTATTTATCACTATTCTAATTTTAAAAAGGTAACACTTTATTTCGATGTTCCACTTTATACATTCTACTAACTAACTTTGCAACTACATGTCAACTACCAACCATTAGAGAATTAATAGACTGTCTGCAAACACTTTATTTTGATGGACCCCATCAGACATTATACTGACTATAAATAACTTTTCAACTACATGTCAACTTATTCAACTAACCCGGACCCCGACACCTAACCCCAACAGTCTATTACAGTCTACTAATACTCTAATGGGAGTTAGTTGACATGTAGTTGACAAGTTACTTAATGGAAGTAGAATGTCTAAAGTAATAAAATGTATGTGAAAAGAATTTCAAATTATATTATCAGCATAACCTAGAGTTAGAAGTTGAGTTAGCATGAATTGCATGTCTTAGTATTTGGTATGTCCCCTTTTCCTTTAATGACAGCCAGTGCAGTGATTGTGTCAGTGATCGTTGTTATCTGTCATAATGTGATTTCAGGTTGTGTTACATCCAACACCCAACAGTCCCAAACAATGTGAGCTCCATAAAATGACTGTTGCCAAAGGTTGCCCAGACGACCTAAAGATCAAATTGGCTGTCCGTATGGACAAACCACAGAACATGAAGCACTGTGGGTAAGTGGCATCTGCATGTTCATTTTTCTTCTTGCTTGTGTGTACTGTAATTAGTTTCTGAAGGAATCTGATAAAACTGAATCAGTTTGAAAGGATTCAATGTACACAGGACAACCCATTCCACTAACACTTTCTTCTGTCTTGGCAGGCAACATTACATTATTTACTCTTGCTGCATCCCAATTCCCATATTGTCCATCCTAAATTGTATTAGAAATTAGAATGAGTGTCCCAAATCGTAGTATATTGAAATGAGTATTCAAAAGACACTTGGATGGTCTTCTAGAATTCGACGATCCGTGCAAACTCTGTGTTGGACGAGGATTCGATTAGAACTACAAACACGAATTAAAAGTGTTAAAAAACTTCTAATATGGCAGACGTGCGAGACTGACAGTAAATGGCTTTTACTGATTAATGATCAGTAAAACTGCATAAATATTTTTTGAATAAACATTTATCAATGTTATCCACATTATTGTTCATCTGTAACAACATTGTGAACTTTTACTGAGATACGTTTGGTCATAAACTTTTACATGCATCCTTATGCGACTGGCAGATTTGATCAGTGACAAGATGATTGACAGGGCAGTTTAAACGGTGACAGAATGCACATAACATAGCGACAGTATGGTCCGTTAAAGACGCAATTATGATGAAGTAGTATGTCTCAAAGCTTGCTACACACTCAAAATTATATACTTTTTCTTCACAAAAACCGTGCATGCTTTTAGGGCATAGAGTAGTCGAAAGTAGGCGAATTGGGATGCTGCATCTGTGTTTGGTCCAATGAGCATGTGACCTCACCTCTATTCTGATCTTATGGCTCCATCTAGTGGACAAAGTAACACAATATCATTATTATTATTATTATTATTATTAATATTATTATTATTAATAATAATTCCATGAAGGATGTGATGAACTTTGAGATCTATGCAGTATATCCTGTATATATATTTGTTTATTTTTCTATTGTACAATATTAATATATTAAGATATATTATCTGTATTATAAGAATAATCTCTGTATTTTGCATTTTTATAGATATAATATGCAAATACTTTTTTAAAACAATAGCTTTACTTAGCAAAATTGTGTTCGATAATGGAACTTTTAAATAATTAATTTATTTCAGTGTATTATTAATTTATTAAATATATTTTTCTTTTTTTGAGCTTGGACTTAAAAAATAAACAAAACAAACAATTTGTCATTTGGGTGAGAAACATTTAATTAAATATATTCTTATATATAGGGCCAGACACGCAATGTAAAATTTGAAAATGCGTGGACAGGGTTATTTTTGCGGTTGACCTTATTGCATATGCATTTGTAGAAGTTCAGACACTCTCTCACATCCTGATAGGAATCAATAATAGAAGTGGTTTAAATATTAAAGCTCGCTATTGTGAGCCTCTCCGAAATAGCCTACCCTACCATTAATCATATTTATCATCAGTCATTGTGACTCTCCCATAAGCTATATATTTTAATAACATAAGCTGAAAATTGTATGCTGTTTCCAGACAGAAGCATAGAACAGTTCAGATGTTCCTACCAAGGCTATTTTGTGGTCTTTGGGGTTTTGGTTCAGTGGCTGTTTTCTGATTGGCTCACACTTGCCCATGTGTGTTCTGCACGGCTCTCTGTGCACCAGGCAGCTTGAAACACTTGTTGCTCCGCAGACACTGCCAAACTATACCTACAGTATGTCTCCCAGAAACTTTATGCATAGCTACTGTTCTACATCACTGTATCGGTTTATTCACACCTCTATTTATTCTTTATAAGACATTAATAAGACATGACGCCAGCAGCGCCAGATCGGAAGTTAGGGCGGTGCTGACCATCGCGTACCCCACCTTAACCTCTAACCCTACTCTTAACTCTAAGCTCTAACTTTACGAACACCCAACCCCACTCAAGCACTAAACCTAATGATGCTATAATCTCAAGCCCAACACTGGTCTGAGACCTGGCGCTGCTGTCCTCAGACTGCTGTGACACATGGCTCATCGGTTCTGCAGTTGGTCATTATTGCACCCAGAGCAGATCAGTGCAATATACTGTTTTGGCCATTAGGGGACACTAAACCTACATCTGAAAATCCATGTCTGTTTCTTTGCTCGTCTTAACTCACTCTACTACTAGCTGAAGGAAGAATATGTCATCCTCTATAAATTAGCATTATGTAGAAGGTGTTCTTTTAAATTTTTAAATGTTAATATTTGTGTTCACTCACATAAAGTGATATATGATTTTTCTGTTTTTTTAAATAAAAAAAAATATTCAATTCAATTCAAATGTTTTTTTTTTTATTATAGCGCTTTTCACAATACATATCATTACAAAGCAGCTTTACAGAAAATGTATTTGTCTACATTACAATTTAGAGTGATCCGTTATCGGAGTTGACTGTGTCCAAGTTATGTATTTCAGAAATGTACATATACAAATCACGCAGCTAGCTAACAATGTATTAATTTAAACAATGTATTAATTACATTATTGTAAAACCAATATACACATATACACTCTCCAAATTTTTTTCACAAAATCTGTCACTGGGATGATACCCTTTAAAAAGGTTCTAATATGTAAAATTTCAGTACTAATATGTACACTTTTGGTACCAATATGAGGTTCTGAGAGTGTACGGTGTTCATGTAGGGAAATATATACTCTATAGCATATCTCAATTGCTTGATTGCATGTATTGTCTCAAAAACTATATTATCTAACCATCCAACTATAAGGTATGGCGATATTAAGATAATATAAACATTAACGGTAACACTTTACAATAAGGTTTCATTAGTTAACATTAGTTATTAACATGAACTAACCATGAGCAGTACATTTGTTACTGTATTTGTTCACCTTTGTTAACGTTATTTAATACAAATACAGCTGTTCATAGTTTGTTCATGTTAGTTCACGGTGCATTATCTAATGTTAACAAGATTTGAATAAAGTATTAGTAAATGTTGAAATTAACATTAACAAAGATAAATAAAGGCTTTATAAGTGCAGTTCATTATTAGTTCATGTTTACTAATGTAGTTAACTAATGTTAATTAATGATTGTAAAGTGTTACTACATTAACAGCATGCTTCTTTTTTTTAAAGCTGCTTTGAAACATTTTCTATTGTGAAAATCTGAAAAACTCTAACTTAAGGAAATAATGTCAAACATTTATTTTATTTTGGGGACTTTATAGCTCAGCCTTGATTTTTTTAACACACATTTTTGTGTCATTAGTTGTAGCATTTGTCTGAATTAAATTATTTTATTTTATTTTATTTGAAAAATCTTATCTTATCCTCAAATAATCAGACAATTCTCATGAGTTTATAGAATATGAATGTTTTTTGAGTCTTATTTTTGTTGATGTTCACTTTTTTGTGAACTTAAATAATGCGTTTAAACATATTTTTAAATATATATATTTAACATTGTAATCTAAAAAAAAGCATCTATGATGTAATTTACTATATTCAAATAATTCTGTGAAGGAAAAATAGAGAGAAAAGCAACAGTAGCCCATTATCACCCAAAATAAGAAGAACACATCCAGCATGCTATATCTTGACACTATGATGCAACACCTGCTCTGCGTCTCTCACAGATACCTTTGGGTGATTGGGAAAAACCTGTGGAAAAGATGGAAGAAGAGATTCTTTGTCTTGGTGCAGGTATGTGCTTTTTCACCTCTTTTGTCACTTCTAATGGAGACTCTTTCCTCCCTGTCTGATTCAGAGTTTTTTTATCAAGTGCTGTGCATTTCCATTTCCATATACGTGTCAGAATTGCATCAGTGAAGTAGACTAGATTCCCAGCTCTTTCTAATCAAGCACTGCGTCAGATATTTCGATGAAGCCTTTTTTTATTTCTGTCCCCATTGTTTGCGGTTCAGTCAGCTCCTCTGTGGTGGGTTGTAACATGTCTGAGAGCTAAAAGTTGACAGGCGGCTTGACAGAGTAAAGGACCAGCACTCGCAGCTAAAAGAGCCCACATCACACACCCACCAGTCGCTCGCAGCTACGGCTACAGCAAGTGACAAACAACAGTCAATACACTGACATTATTTATTTACCTTAGTGTTTGCGTGCATGTGTGTCTGTGTGCTTGTGTGCATGCAAGCGAAAAACATAACGCCCCGTTTGTGTTTTCGAATGTCAGTCTGGGTAAGAAAATATGCCAGAATGCGCTTTTTGTGTCCGTGTTTTGTTTCCTTTTTTGATTTCACACTTTTTATTTGTTTGTTTCCTTTCTGCTTTTTGTTGGGGTTTTTTCTGTTATTCTCGTGCTAAATCCTGTGCAAGTATTCACACAAACGTCAACACATCCATCTGTCTAGTCCTCGTCTTGTAAATGTGAATGTCAACATAAACACACACGTAAACTCCAGAATATATGGCATCTTGCAATTTTGTTTTATTTAGATCTTAGAAATGAATATAATGTTTACGCCACATACACATTCAATATATATTTGGAAATTCTTCCACCTACCTTTTTCACCTGCAAAACAAAATGTATACCCGCATAAACCAATGCAATATCCAAAATAAACCAACATCCCTAGACCTAGATATTGTGACTACACTGTAAACTAGATTTTGTCTCACCTTAAAAGGTACGTCATGCGGTAAGTATCTGAATGAAAAATATTTTTTAACCTGAATAAATCAACCTAATTACATTTCAAAGGGTCAGATAATGATCATCATATTTTAAAATGTAATTTATCCTAAAGCTTAATTTTCAGCATTATTGCTCCAGTCTTGGGTGTCACATGATTCTTCAGCAATAATTGTAATAAGCTGATTTTGGTGCTCAAGAAACATTTCTTAAAATGATTAATGATAAAAACTGTGTGGTTAACATAATGATATATTTTCTCAGGATTCTTTGACAAATAGAAATGTCAAAAGAACAGCATTTTTATTTGAAATTGATTATTTTGTAACAAAATAAAAGTTGTTAATGCAACTTTTCTTCCATTTAATGCATCCTTGCTAAATAAATGTATTAATTTCTTTAAAAAAAAAATTAATTCAATTTAATGTGTTCTTGCTGAATTAAAATATTAATTTCTTTAAGAATTTTTTTGTTAAATATATATTGTGTGCATATATATATATATATATATATATATATATATATATATATATATATATATATATATATATATATATATATATATATATATATATATATACAGTACTGTGCAAAAGTCTTAGGCACGCTATTGGTTTTTACACCCCCAAAAATGGTTAAGCCAGTTATTTATAACTTTTGTAATAGTGTGTCAGTAGGTAATATCAGTTTACATTTTCAAACATTCATTTAGCCATTATTTGTAATAATCCATTCCATTGAGATTTTTGTATGCAGAATGAGTCTGACAACAGAGCTATGATCCACACAGAGATCTGATCTCACCATCATCGAGTCCGTCTGGGATTACATGATGAAACAGAAAAAACTGAGACTAAATCCAGAAGAACTGTGGCAGCGTCTCCAAGACGCTTGAAGAAACCTTCCTGTAAAGCTACAGTACTTAGACACTTGGGTAAAAATGCTGTAAAGTCAAGTCTACTTATGACATTCAAAAATAATGTCATAAGTAGACTGTTAATTTTTTTGATCAATTAACTTCTATTAACTAAATCAAATCAGTTTGTGTGACCACCCTTTGCGTTGAAAACAGCTTTTGTTTTGGGACACTTGCTCATAGTTTTTTAGGGAGCTTTGCAGGAAGGTTTCAGTTCTTCTGGATTTAGTCTCAGTTTTTTCTGTTTCTTCATGTAATCCCAGACGGACTCGATGATGGTGAGATCAGATCTCTGTGTGGATCATAGCTCTGTTGTCAGACTCCTTCTGCATACAAAAATCTCACTGGAATGGATTATTACAATTAATGGCAAAATTAATGTTTGAAAATGTAAACTGATATAACCTACTGACACACTATTACAAAAGTTATAAATAACTGACTTAAAACCATTTTTGGGGGTGAAAATACTAACGTGCCTAAGACTTTTGCACAGTACTGTATATATACTTATTTTGTTACAAAATATGTTGTTACAGTAACTTTTGTTCAATTTAATGCATCCTTGCTGAATAAAAGTATTCATTTCTTTAGAAAATTAATTTTCTACCAAAATGTTATGCCCCAAGTCCTTTCTATGCTGAGTGACCAGTGTTTGATTGACAGGACCTAAATGGCCCAGCATTTAATGTGGGGTTTCTGTTACAGGGTGGGTGCGAGTTCACTGTTGCATTATTCATAAATAATTACCACACCATGTAGACCATTTAGGGCTTCTGTTTGACACAGGCTGGCTTTGAAACTAGGTGTCACAAAAAGGTGGTGACAGAGTTCCCTGTGGCTCCGCCGTGCCATTAACTCTACATAAATACGGAAGTGTTTTATCAATCATCTCCTTTCCTTCACAGAACATAAATCTTTTATAGCCACCAAATCGTCTTCCTTTGTGCCTCCTAAGAGCTTGTGTTGCCCTCTCAGTAAGTTGACAGCATAGCATTATGATTCAAACTGAAGTCTAATTATTTTACGGTTGGTAGGCGACGTGACAAAACATGGTGCAGACGCTCTGTGCTTGCTTCCTCTTTCCCCTCATCTCTTCTCCGATGCTCTGGCTCAGGCATGCAGCCTTCCACATCTGAATATGGTAATGTGTTTTCGAGTGACCCGGAGGGGCTCGGGTTGTGTGTGTGGCGGGGGAATCAGGCTTTATATTTCCACTGCTGCATCTCGCGATCGATTGGCGCTAGCGTTTTTCTCCTGCTCTCTCCATCCACAATGCAGTTTGCAGAGCATCGACAATAACAAAGTTATGTAAAAGAGCAAAAGCATGCAGGGGTAATGAAAGCAAAGTCATTTAAAATCCTTTAACTGTCGGTTTGACAGCGGGTCAATGGCCCCACTAGCGACCGTTCCGGCTTCTGACAGGCCCGAACTTCAGTGGATTGATGGGAGATTGTGTGTGTATGTGTGTGCGGGCGCGTGCCCCGGCGGTGTCCCGAAGGCACCTGGGTGCCACCAAGCCAGATTGGGGCCCTGAAGCCAGCCCAAGTGCCCGTCACACACATGACATTGAATTTATCATGTCACTCGGAGTCGGAGTGAGAGAGGGCTGCCACTTTCAGCAGAGGTGATGGAGGCGCCGGATTGGTGTAATGCTGCGGATGGGGCTGGAGAACGTCTTGACAGCAGCGCGTCTGTGTGTGTAGAACGTGCGAGAACGTGTGTATGACTGGCACCTAACTGCACGACTCACATCCAGAGTGACAGCGTGTCATCCCACACTCTTCTGTCAGTCCTGTTTGATTGGCAGGACAAAACCCAAGTCCAACTCCACCCCGTCAGTGACCAAGACGGTCTCCCTCTGAGATGCCACCCTCCGTTTGAACCCTATCACTAGCCTGCAGTAGATGCTTCGGTCACTCTTTATATTAGGTGTCTTTAACTACTATGTACTAACATTTTTAAGGGTTAGTTCACACAAAAATGAAAATTCTGTAATTAATCACTCACCCTCATGTCATTCCAAACCCGTAAGACCTTCGTTCATCTTCGGAGCACAAATGAAGATATTTGTGATGAAATCCGAGAGCTCTCTGACCCCTCCATAGGCAGCTATTTAATGAACACTTTCAGGGCCCAAAAAAAGGTAGTAAAGACATCGTTAAAATCGTCCATGTGACTACAATGGTTCAACCTTAATTTTATGAAGCGACGAGAATACTTTTTGTGCGCAAAAAACAAACAAAATACCGACTTTATTCAACAATTTCTTGTAGACTCTTAGGTGCAGCACTTCCAGAACGCCGGCTTACCATTGGCCAACGCTGATCAAGTGAGCACCACCACGAGTCGTTCTGCTGCATAACTAGGAAACGCTGTACAGTTTACACTGTAAGCAGCATAAGAGTCTTACACAGGCTAGAAGAAATTGTTGAATAAAGTCGTTATTTTGTTTGAACTAACCCTTTAAATTAATAATTTGATACAATCTTGGGCACATAAAAAGTATAACCATACCACCTCTAACCTTACACTCTAAAAAATGCGGGGTTCAAAACAAACACATGAAAATGGACTAACCCAGCAATTGGGTTGTTTTAGGGTGCTTTCACACCTGCCTCATTTAGTTCGGTTGAATCGTACTAGAGTTCGTTTTCCCCTTTGGTGCGGTTCATTTGGTCAGGTGTGAAAGCAGCAATCGCACTCGGGTGCACACCAAAAGCGGACCAAACAAGCGTACCGAGACCTCCTTGAAGAGGGGGTCTTGGTACGCTTTCAAACGAACTCTGGAGCGGCAAAAGGTTTAACCCGGCACTCAGGTAGAGTTAAATAGTCCGTAATAGGTGCTCTTGGGGTAGGGAAAAATCCAATGACACAAAAAAGGCAGGTCCCAGGCACTCAGTCAGACGTAAAAAGAGGAGAAGGAATGAATTCAAAAGCCTTTATTTGGTATGGCTTAAGTCATCTTTTAAAAAGCTACAAGAGCCAACATGTTTCGACCAACAAAAGGTCTTCTTCAGGGCAAAGCAGCACAAAGCATGAGAATGACACCAACTTATAAGTTGAACCCCACCCATAATCCGAAAGCATTCAATTAGCCTAATAAGGCCTAATAAGGCAAAGAAAAAAGTAAAAAGAAAAAACTCTCCTTCAACGTAGGCTACCTGGATAACGAAGAACTCTGGAGCTGTTCGTTTGTAGTGAGAACGTGATCCGACCTCGAAAAGTACTGACCATTTTTGGATTAAACCAGCTGCCAAGCAAGCGTTTGTTGACAGTTTGCACTTTAGCATGACAAACTTGGAGAAGTGAGGAGGTGCGGAGCCTCAGAAATTTGGTCTGATGACCATATTAGGTCCCAACTTTTGAAAATTCACAAGAACAGCGTGATCTTCGTTGAAGTGACGAGTGATGCACGCTCGCCGTTTACAGTGCATTAGAACGTTGCCGCATCCGCTCTTCATTAAAGAAATGTATTGTTTGCATTATGTGGTGTATACGAACAATGTAATAGATTATGGCCAGGGACAAAACCAGCCCGCGCAGTCGCAGTTTAGGAAATGGCCAATGAGTGATGTGGATGTTGTCATGTGACTGCATTTTGGTTCGTTTCAACTGGTTCGGACCAAAGCAATCAGTTTGGTGTGAAAAGGAACCAAAAAATCTGAAAAATGCTACAATGTATAATTGTTTACCCTTGGTTCGGACCAAATGAACCGAACTAGAGATGTGAAAGCACCCTTAAGCAAACATTTAACCCAACCGCTGGGTTAAAATGACCCATTCACTGGGTTAAAACCAAGCAGCAACCTCCCGCAGTTTCTCTTGAAGCCAATACGGAAGTGACATATACTGCAATTCAACGACTGGCCACTAGAGACAGGCTCCAGAAGGGAGCAGAATCTCATTGAGCCCCATGTTAAAATGCCCAACTTTACAGCAGAATAAAACATGTTTATAGCCTGATACAAATTGGGGTTTTGGTCTATACGGCTAATTTTGCCCTTCGTGACAACTGTGAGGGGGGCAATTTTTTTTATAACTCATTCGTTTACATTATATAAAACATTAAAGTTCTGCATAATTAAGGGCATGGCCACTTCGAATGACAGGTGGATAGCCATTTATCTGCTGTCTGTTATTCTGTTATGCTGCGTTCACACCAAACGCGAATAGAGCGGCAAAATCGCATCTATTTGGACACTTGAACATTTGGAATCCATTCGCGCCATTCACGTCCAATTCACGAAATTGCGTCCATCGCGCTGCGCGAAACGCGTCTATCGCGCCGCAGGACCTCCAGACACATGTCAACGCGCCTTTCCATTGACTTAACATTTAAATCACTCGCTCCTGACGCTCTATTCGCATTTGGTGTGAACGTAGCATTAGCCATCGTGTCACTTCAGCTCCGCCCACGTCCCGCCTTTTTGCCCATTTTATGTTACCCGGGAGTGACGCGCAATGACGCGCTGCCAAGATGGCAACGGCCATGTCGTCCCTACTTTACGCTTCAAAACTGCTCATCAGAATCCTATTGGTGACATCACTACGTCCATATTTTTTTTACAGTTTATGGTTAAAACAACCCAATTGCTGGGTTAGTCCATTTTCAACCCAACTTGGGCTGTTTTTGTGTACCATTTATCACCTCAATAGCAAAAAAAAATCCATAGTAATTGAAATTATGTGTTTAATATCCTTTCCAGGTGAGCCAGTACACATTTGCCATGTGTAGCTACAGGGAGAAGAAAGCAGAACCTGTTGAACTTCTCCAATTGGACGGATACACTGTGGATTACACCGACCCTCAGCCAGGTCACCGCAACCAATCAGATTGCCACAACCAATGACATCACAGTAAAAAATGAAATCCAGAATATAGACCTGTTCTATCCACCTTATTTTAAACGTATGAGCGGTGCGGCCATTTGTAACTTGAATGTGGAAGGCTTCCAGTTATTTTAGCTGTACAAAAACAGTCTGTTATGCTGCTTGATCTTGTAAATTGGTTTATAATAATCAATAAAACACTGAAAATAGAAAATCGCTTATTTCCGCATTGCAAAATAGGGTGGATAGAAGTACCTGTTAGACCAGCCAATGTGTTTCTAGGCTCTATACACGTTTATTCCTAAAGAAACGATGACTCGTTTTATTAGTGTTACATAAACACAGGTAATGAATTGATTAAGATCAATTATCTTTCATTGAAACCTTCTGTATCTTTGCATAAAACATAATGTGCACTGGTTATGAAAAGCTGAATCTAATATTGATTAGTCTTGTGTAGTGTCTGTGCAATTAATTGTGCAATTTGATCATGTTTATGCTGTGATAGTTTAACTAATAAATCAGTGATAGTTTAGGCATAATCAGGCACTGCATCCTAAATAGTGTCACACAATATGGGATAAATGATAACAATTATATCAATATTGAACAATATCTGTTCATTTAAATCAATTACACTGTAAAGCATGCTTTGTGAAGGAACCAAAATGTGATTCAGGTGGCCACATCTATAGCAAATGATACTTCAAGTAAAATATTATTTATTATATACAGTATATATTATATAAGTTAAAGTATTGGCTGTTGTGCAGCTAATAATTAACCACATTTTGTCAATATAATAGCATGTATTCATCTTGATTAAATAATAATAATTAATAGTATTATAATCCTGATGAATATTTATTCATCTTGATTCATAAATATATAATCTTAATTAATTGTATATATTATAAATATTATATATATAATATTATAAATATACAGTTTTTCAGTTAGTTAAATTTGAATGATTGAATCATCCTTACTACATTAATACATTCATATTTATTAATACCTAATATCTATGTTAATATTAGTTAATGTATGGGGAATCAAACAATTAGCAATATTTGTTTTACAGCATTTAGTAATAAAATTAGTTCATATAATGTATTATTATTATTGAAAATAACTAATATAATTAGTTACCTTAATAAATATTTATTAATCTTGATTAATAATTATATAATCTTGATTAATATATGTTTATAAATATGCTATTATTCACTGTTAGTTAATCTCAGTGCATAATGCATTAATATTAATGTAAAATATTTACATGCATTATGTGTTGCTTCCAAACGGGAAGAATCAGGTTCAAATTCGGCCAGTAAATGTAGAATGTAACTTTAGCCAAAATGAATAAATGAAATTATTATTTAAGTATTGCATAACATGTATAAGTATGACAAATAAACACTGTTGAATCCAGGTCTGGATGGTGGCCGGACGTTCTTCAATGCTGTGAAGGAGGGAGACACTGTGATCTTCGCCAGCGATGATGAGCAAGATCGAATCTTGTGGGTTCAGGCGATGTATCGTGCAACGGGCCAGTCCCACAAACCCATCCCCCCGACCCAGGTGCAGAAACTCAACGCCAAAGGAGGGACAGCACCACAGCTTGATGCTCCTATCTCTCAGTTCTGTAAGTATGAATATGCAGACTGTACGGATCCACACATGCTGACTGCAGACACACACACACACACACACACACACACAGGGCCAGAGCTGCATGCACGATGATGACACTGTTCACACACACACACACACACACACACACACACACACACACACACACACACACACACACACACACACACACACACACATGACATGGGTTCAATCCGTTCCCCTTGTAAACAGTGTTTCACTGTCCTGCTCATTAATGTCCTGAGTCACTACTGACTGCACTGCTGTTTCTGCCTCACTCTCTGTTTTCATCTGCACTGCTTGATTCTGCCACAAACCACACATTTCATATTCTTTGTTTTGCTTCATCCATCTTATTTTTATTGCTCTTTTTATTTATTTATTTATGTTTATAAAATGTATTTCTTTCTTTCTTTCTTTCTTTCTTTCTTTCTTTCTTTCTTTCTTTCTTTCTTTCTTTCTTTCTTTCTTTCTTTCTTTCTTTCTTTCTTTCTTTCTTTCTTTCTTTCTTTCTTTCTTTCTTTCTTTCTTTCTTTCTTTTTTCACTCGTTCTCTCTCTCTCTCTCTCTCTCTCTCTCTCTCTCTCTCTCTCTCTCTCTCTCTCTCTCTTTCTTTCTTTCTTTCTTTCTTTCTTTCTTTCTTTCTTTCTTTCTTTCTTATGCTCTTTCTTTTTTCACTCGTTTTCTCTCTCTCTCTCTCTCTCTCTCTCTTTCTTTCTTTCTTTCTTTCTTTCTTTCTTTCTTTCACGTATTTCTTTCACTTGTTCTTTCTTTCTTTCATTTTTTTCTTTTTCTTTTTCTTTTTTCTTTCACTCGTTTCTTTCTTCTGCTCTTTCTTTCTTTTGCTCTCTTTGGCTTTTTCCTTCTTTCTTTCTTTCTTTCTTTCTTTCTTTCTTTCTTTCTTTCTTTCTTTCTTTCTTTCTTTCTTTCTTTCTTTCGCTCTTTCGCTCTTTCGCTCTTTCATTCTCATTTTCTTTCACTTGTTCTTTCTTTTTGCTCTTTCTTTTGCTCTTTCTTTCACTTATTTCTTTCTTTCTTTCTTTCTTTCTTTCTTTCTTTCTTTCTTTCTTTCTTTTCACTTTTCTTTTTCGTATTTGTCCTCTTTCGCTTGTTCGTTTTTGCAACCCACCCTGCATCATGCTTTTTCTCCCCTTTTCAGATAATCATTTGCATCATGAATAAGTGTATCAGATCTTCCTTCTCTCATGCTTTGCTCACTCTGTACCCTGCGTATAGGGAATATTCTATCTCTTTCTCTCTCTCTGCTGCTCCATGCGGGTCTATACTGTATGTCACTCTGTTCTGTTCCCTCTTACCCTGCTCTCTGGTAGCCGGACTGAAGGGTAAGTGCATCCCTGTAGCAGGCACAGATCAGATAAACCGCTCCGGATTATCTGACACAAGCAATGTGTTCGCTATTCCTTTTCAAAAACTCACATTACCCCTCCTCATCCTGTTTCCCTCCGCAAATCTCCCTCTGTTTTACTTCCTTAGGTCTGAAATACAAACACACTTTTATTTAAAAGACTAGTCTGCATGTGAAATTTTATTTCTGAATGTTTTGCTCTGATTAGTAGTTACATATTTGCCTTTTCTCAACATGGCTTCATTGAGTCAACGGCTTCTCAAATCCAAGCAGAGTTTCACATATAAAAGCATGTGCAAAATCAAATCCATATGTTCATTGTAAGCTAGTTTATTGTTGGATGACATCCACAGCAGTTGCCTTTATTTAACAAAGATTTCCGACCAAATGGAGAATTTGGTAAATGATATAATTATAGTGATTTTCTCTATTGTAGTTGTTGATTTATTGCGCTAAATGAATTCTGTGAAACCTCTGGCGTGCTCTGCACCCCTCAGCAGCTGGTAATTACCATGTTAAGAGTGACATGCTATGAATAAAACAGTGCATCTTCACCCTGATTATTTCTGGAAGCTATCAGTGGAATGTTACCAAATAACTACTTGCTAGTTCACACCAGTTTCTCTCATCTGTAGAAAGTCGAGCTGCCAGTGTTTTTGTTTTTTTTCTCTTAACCTTACGACAGCGTCAAATTAAATTGTTGTGTTTGCAGTTTTAAATGTGGGGATTAGGATGCAATTGGAAACTGTTTGTTCTCAACCGTTCTCTAAAAGATTTAGTGTTGTCCTTGAAGCAGTGGACTCATTCTGTGAACTTATTTTTTATAGAAATGAGAGTTGGCAAATATGTAGCTGGAATATAGAAATGATCAGCTGATGATTTTATTGAGTGATAGTTGAACTCTAGACGCAACTTTTGTCACAACTGCTACATCTAGACAAGTCCTGCTTCCACACACTTATAACTGACACATTTAACAAGTAGTGCCCTTTTCATGTCTTAGTAGTGTTTCTGTTTTGTTTGCCTATAGAACTACTAACAGTTTCAGACTAACAGTTTCTTTCCTCACCTGGAAAAATGCTATAACTCCTTCTCTTGTCTGCTGTTTATTAAAGCCATATACCTGCAAAGGTAGGGAGATTGTCTTTTCAGATTACAAAGGTCTTATAATATCATTTATCCATGGCTTCAAGGTATATAATTTAACAACAACATCAACAATAATACTGTAATAATAATAATGATAATAATACCAAACAAAGAAAACACTGATTGATGTTGGATGTCAGCCAGTGTCCATGCTTTTCTAATCCAGTGTGATAAGGACTGAAATAGCATCAGGCTCAGAGAGAGACTCGCGTGTGGACTTGTCTGCAGGCCTGATGAGAGTGGCCATATTGTTGGAAATCGAGTTCAGGAGCCGATTAAATTAGAAACCACCTAATAAAGTATGTCTCTGCTGTCACCCCTTTCTTCATCCCTTCTTTTCTTTTTCTCCCTCTGTCCACTCCTCACTCACAGAGAAGTGCCCGTCCTGTCATTTGGCCCCTTCAGCTCTTGTCAGCCCTGGGCCGAATCTCTGACTCCCAATCCGTCCATTGTGTGTGCTTGTACAGGCACACGTACAGAACCAAAAAAAAAAAACAAGCGCTAAATAGCCCCAAATGCTCTGCTCTTCGGACTCTCCAAGAGAGAGGATCTATAAATGAAAAGAATCCATCAATCAGTGTCATTTCTCCTGTGCCCCGCTCGGACAGAGCCGACTAATGTCATTGTGTGTTACTGTCCAGAGACCTTCCCCTCAATTCCAGTGTCAAAGAGATATGACAAGCTCATATTAAGGCATAGGAAGATGACACAATGTCACCTTTTTGACCTGTGGCTAATTTCAGTGGATCATTTGGCGGATATCTTATAACGCCATGGACAGACAAAAACGCAACACAGATGGCAGGGCCGGATTTTCCTCATATTGTGACAGAGGCAAAATACATTTTTGGGCCCCCCCCAAACCCCGCCACAGTCGGTCAGAAACCTTGCATGACCAAAACTGCTACTTTTCAGGAAATGGAAAAACCACTATATATTTTTTAAATAATGAAACCCTGTGTTGTCAAAGTTGATATTATGGCTTTATATATGATCACATTCTTGCATGTGTCATTATATTATTAACATTTTACCCACATCAACCAGGTCTTTATTTACCTCTGCATCGCAAACAAGCAGAGACGGACAAACTGAATGCAACAATCAATGGAGTTACAAGGTTTAGTCAGAAGCTCTTTTTAATACTTTTTATTGGTTAAATATTTGCAAAACCCACAGACAGGGTGACCAATAGTATTGATTTATTAAAAAAATATATATATATGATAAGATACAAGGTTCCTACCCAGCAGCGACAATATTTAAAATTATATTTTAATTTATAAGATAATTGTCTTATATAGTTTTAGAATTAGATGTGCGATCATAGGCACATGCCTAGAATGTCTAGGCATAAATCCATCCCTGACAGATGGAGATAAGTTGTGAAAGAATATGAATCATAATACATATTAAATAAATGCCATAAAATATGTCTGCAGCATTTTACAGTAATGTTCATTTTATAGTAATGTCATTAATATTAAATATTATATAATGTTTAACAGATCAGTTGTTCATAAACATTCAAATGTGAATAAAATTGGGTCTAAACGTTTGACACCAGTGACATTTTTATTATTATTTTTTTTTTTTAATTTGTCATTACATAATTGTTTTATTATATTTTGTATTTATATAATATATTTAATTTATGATGTACAGCATTGACATTTATCTTACAATTAAAACATTTATTTATTTTGTAAACAAATTTTAAAATAAAAATGCTGGGATTGGGATTTTCAGTATGATCTCAGACTTTTGTGCTCCATTTTATGTATTAAAATATGAATCAAAATGTTGTGAAATTTCACTATACTGATCTGTTAAGCATTATATTATATGATAATGTTTGTTAAAGGAATAGCCCACCCAAAAGGAAACTTCATCATTTACTTACCCTCAAGTTGTTCCAAACCTGCATACACCGTAAAATAAAGGGTTACACTTTATTTAAGGTGTCATTGTTACAGTGTAATTATATATTTAAGTACTTATTATTTATAATTAACTACATGTAATTACTATATGGTTATGGTAGGATTAGGGTTTGGTTGAGGGTTAATTGCATGAAATTATGCATCATTTACTGTTATTGCTATGGTAAGTACATGTAACATATGTAACAAGGATGTTACTGTATTAATAACTATAAAGTATGCTTAATTACATGCAACTAACCCTAAACCATACCATAATCATAACCCTAACCCTACAGTTTAACGTGTAGTTAATGAATATTAAGCAATTTTTGGGTGGAATATCCATTTAAGGTTATCAATGAAAGATATTGTAAGGCCTACCAAAATGATTCTACTATATGTAAAAACAATAATTTAAGCCAAATTTAAAAAAGCTATGTGTGTATATTGTGCAAGGAAAAATACAACTTCTATTATACAGTTAAGCAATTTAGGACTTGTTCCTGATTTAACATGTAAACCAGCGACGCTCTGGAGGAGGTGTATTGAATGGCTCAATCATACAGTGTAGCTCTAAAGCCTCTGGCAGAAATGGGGTATTAGAATAAGAATAGCCCCTGACCTGTGGCAGGATTAAGAAACGGCCCTACTTATTTGTGCAGGCCCACATGTAATGCCTAAGCTTACCGACTGCAGAGGAAAGTGAAAATGTGTTGTTGAATTTATTTAGTCTCTTTAATGGACAATAGATGGTGAGGGTAGGGGGGCTCCACAGCCAGCTCTCTCCCAGTCCAGGGTTTAGAGGCACTGGGTTTCTTTAATTAGGGCTGCCCTGAGGGGGTGGGGCAGAGGCCTGCGGACAGAGCAGTGAATGGGGAGGGAGGGGAAAAGCGTGAACCTAGAGTTGTTGTTTGCTTAGGAGGGTCAGACAGGAACACTGGCTCAGACAGGTCCTGCAGGATTACCAAGCCAAATAAGAAAAAAATACAAGCCAATAATGTAACGCTGCTGGCATACAATTTAATTAGTGAGATTTAGCAGATGAATTGATCATGTATTGATTAAAAAGGCTAATTAAGCCAACCTAATAGCTTGCTCTTTTAGTGCATTCCGTATGCATTCATATAGAATGAAAGCATGGGTATTATACGCATGTGAAAACATATGGATTTTACAAATTTATTGCATAAAATCAATGCTTGAAATCAACAAGCAGCAATTCTGCCCTGTTGCTCTTATAGACCAGTATTTTTTAGTCTTGCAAGTCAAAAGTTTTGGTTGATATTCCCTGGTTGCCATCAATCTCTTCTTTTTTGTTTTTAATTAGATCAAAGTCCATTCGGCAAACATGCAGAAAAATAAATAAATATATATATATATATATATATATATATATATATATATATATATATATATATATATATATATATATATATATATATATATATATATATATATATATATATATATATATATATATATATATATCGTTAGCCTCATAGCATAATTGCCCAGATCATATTTGGCCAAAAAAAGACTTAGGCAATTATGCTATGAGGCTAACGATATATATAATTTTTTTTAATTTTTTTTTTTATATTCTAAGCCAAAACGTATGAAATTGCTTAAAAAGTAGCTCTTTATCATAATTGCTTATTGTAGTTACAGGGCTGTACAAAAATGAAAATATGTTGCTGTTAATGTTATAGAGTTAAAATTAATTTAATTTAAAATTATATTTCTAAATATACCTTTTTCTTTTAATATACAGTGGTGGCCAACATTATTAGAACACCTGACAGATCTGAAAATATTGACCCTTTTTTGCCTCCAAAACATGATTTCATTCCATAATGTTCATGAAACATGCAGATGGTTGCTCTGACCATTGGATATCAGATGACTCTTTTTATCCACTTTTAACTTTAATATTTGGTATGTCCACCTTTTGCAGCAGTTACAGCAGCACATCTCTCTGGCATAGTGTCAATATATTTCCTCCGAGAACCGAAGCCAAAGGCTTTCCTTTGAATGTACAATAGATATGTCCAGTTTATTTTCCAACTCACCCCAAATGTGCTTAATGGGATCAGGCTCGGTTCCAGAATCAAATCACAGAGGGTGTTTCTGAAATTACTGAGGGTGCTCTAGTAAAGTGCAGATAGGCTAAGCAACAGCTCCACCATAGCAGTGTACAGTGAGAAATTTATGATAATTTATTTACAAGTCACCTTACATTTACCAATAATTGGAATTTCAAAAATATTTTGCTACAAATTGTCTACTAACCTATTAGTCTGCCTTTACATTGCTTTAGTGTGTTACTAGTATTTTAACATATCTTCATGATTATTTTGTGAATTTAGATTCCCAGGTCATTATTGTTTGGAGCATAATTTTTTTTTTTAATTCCTCCTGCTATATGCTATATCCTCTGCTCTGTAGAGGACACCAGAACCCCTTTATTGAGAACATGAAAAGACATGAATAGACAAACTATGGGATTTTGGGGGGAAGTTTTTTTTATCCAAACTTTGTATAAAGATGACTCTCAATGTTATGAAAGATACAGAATAATTTGATATACCATTTTACTTTATGAAATATGTGTAAACATGGCCATAAATGCCATTCCTATTCTAGGCAATGCATCTACACACTGTATCTAATTTGCATATTAATGTGTTTTGGGACATTATGTAAATGTAAAGAGACGTGTAATAATATTTTCATAAAAATGTCTTGTATTTCATAAGGATATCCAGACTTAAAACTGTGTTGTCAGAGAAATTTGCTAATGTCCTCTACAGAGGCAAAACCTCTTTTTTGGGTCTCAGGAGGATATTTCTGTCTCGTGCAGAGTGGCATTTATATTTAGATGTCACTTCCGAAACATTGCTGCATGCAATTGGTGTCAGCCCTCTTAGCAATAATAGTTTTATTCAATGAATGACTGTAGCCTCGATAGTGAGCCAAGTTCGTTACGATCACTAAAATGCTGTTGCTTTGTCAGTTCATCGCGATCTCACAAAGTTCCGTTATAAAAATGAAGTCGTCAACAATAAATCTCTTACTTACATCGTGTCTTGACTTTGTTTGTTAATGAGAGGTTTCGCGAGCCTGCATTAACTCAGCACTGAATAAAAACTCTGGCGTTTTGAGCGGTGAGATTCTGATCGCGTTCGAGAAATCAACAACTATATCTGTGATTGGCTACATTACTCACCTCTGCAAAACTTGCTGTAAATAGATGCATTTGATGCTATCCAAAACTCGGATACAAATTTGCAAATCTGTTTCGCCAATATTATTACAGTATCAACTGAGGGTGGCTTGGGTTTGAGGGTGCTTAGCACCCCCGTTGAACCGGGCCTGGATGGGGTTGAGGTCCGTACTTTGAGGGGGCCAGTCCATCATTTTCAATGTTCTATTGCAGGTAGTTCCGGCAATAGTTAAAAGAATGGTTCGGGTCATTGTCCTCTTGGAAAATAAATCCAGGCCCAATAAGACGACTCCCAGATGCCAAGTGTTCTAATAATTTTGCCCCCACTGTATATAAATGATTTTAAAAAACAAATAGCTTTTATTACATTTGCTCAGTGTAGTCCGGTAACTTAGCACTCCCTAAGCAAGCAAATATGCATTTATGGCTTTCAAAAGATTAAAATATTTGTGATACATTATTGTTGTTTTAGAATTAAACCAAATATCACATTTTCTTTGTGTTGAAAGATGCCTCTAAACATGAGAACCAGCTCTGATTTTGATTTTGCACTTCTAGCATTGCTTGTAACGCACCTTGGATTGACTTTACACTGTAGATCAAGTAGACAATGACACTTTTTAGGCTGACATCTGGCTCAGGTTAGAGATCTTTCTCTAAGGAGTGTGTGCTCCTGCGCCATTCAGATGCTTTGTAAAGCCTGTCTCTGTCTCCATACTTTAACATGCACACATACACACAGATGCAGACCGAGCACAGAAACATGGAATGGACGAGTTCATCTCGGCTAACCCCTGCAATTTTGACCACTCTTCGCTGTTTGAGATGGTTCAGCGGTTGACACTGGACCACAGACTCAACGACTCATACTCCTGCTTGGTAACTGCTTTCAATTCAGTTGTACTCAGTTAGGGCTACAGCTGTATTATCCTATTCACACTACTTAACCCGCCTTTTGTGCGCCTCAGGGTTGGTTCAGTCCAGGCCAGGTGTTTGTATTAGATGAGTACTGCGCCAGATACGGAGTGAGGGGGTGTCACAGGCACCTGTGTTACCTGAATGACCTGCTGGAGAGGGCAGAGAAAGGCTCCATGATCGACCCCACACTACTCCACTACAGCTTTGCCTTCTGCGCCTCTCACGTGCACGGCAACAGGTACCGCCGATCTCACACTCTTTATATATTTCTCACTCCGTCTCTTTCTTAACACCCACTTCATTTCATTCTCATTTGTAACCACATTAACTCTCAATCCATTTATATCTCATGTCCTCTCTCTGTCATTCATCCTACTTTCACCTGAAGTTCTGTTTATTGTCTTCCTCCTAAAATCACTCCATCCCTCTTCACCGTTCTGCCCTTTTATCTGTCTGTACATCCACTGTGCACACATGGGCAGAAGCGGAGGTAAAGTAAGACCAAGAGCACAAACTCTTTTTTTGGCTGCCAAAATGTTTCATAGAAACCCCATCCTTTCTCGTCAAAGCTTTGTGGTTGGTCACAGGTAATAATGATTCTCTCCCAGAATCCCACAGTAGTTTCAATGTTTTTACAAGAAGCTCAAGTTGCCTCATTACCTGGTTCACAGGAGTCCTCAAAGACTGTAACTACCCTTCTAACAAGTTTTCATTTTGGTTTTTTTAGCGTTATTTCAAGTATTTTTATTTGAGATACAAATACTGTATATTTACAATATATAAAACGAATACATATCATTTTGTTTAAAATATTTATTATGCATAATAATGAAATATTTAATTGTGATTTTATTTACAATAATTATACATTTATATAATTTATTCACAATATTTTATATAATTATAAATATATAATTTATTTACAATACTTACAATACTAAATAATTACAAATCAGAGTATTGTATTTACAGTAATTATAGAGAAATATTTATTTATTTATTTATTTAGCTAGTTTTTTTTTTTTTTTTAACACTCGCCAGGACCCATTTCTCAAAAATACTTATAGGCCACTTTTTTTTTTAATTCTTCACACAGTTCTCCTAACCAACTTTCAGCTTGGCACATCTGTAAATGTCACATTCAAAATGCACGAAAATTAATATTTCATACATGTCTCAAATCATTCTTCCATAAAACTAGCTCAGGTTATCACCCTTAAAACACTAATGACCTAAAACAAAAACACTTACATATAGCATTACACAAAGATTTTTGTAAAATGTCTTTACAAAAGAAGGACACTCTGCTTTTAATTCACTGCAGTATATCTTACATAGTCCATTGTTTACTGTTTACATTACAGTACAAAATGATTCCACTCTTTTGTATAGATAGTGAAATTGAAACACTAAGGGCCAGATTTACTAAACAGGGCAATTTCGTGTGAGAGCGCAATTCCAAAAAAGCACAGATAGGAGTGAAAAGTTCTGTGCGATCTAATGACAAAGCGCAAATTAAAGAACACAGACGGATAATTTCCATAATGACCAACACAATTTGGTTTTTGGCTGGTAAATAATGCCACAAATACCAGTGAACTGACTAGCACGAACCTTAGTAACTCACCTTGTATGATTCATTTAAATACTCTCCTCCTATAAATTTTGCTCCCTACAAATGCATATGTCGGCCACAAAAATATAATATTATATAAAAAAATAAATAAAAAATACTTCTAATTGCTTTGATAGTATTTGATTTTTTTTGGATTCAGAATATATTTCAATATGGTATTGCTGTAGAAATGTAGCTATCTTTTTTGTATTATGCTAGGTTTTGAACTTAATTTAACAGTTTTGAAATGAGTATGTAAACATGCAAATTAGCCTGTAGAGTTTTGCTGGTGTTTGTGTCTGAGTGAGAAAAGAATTGATTTGAAAGATGTAGTCATTAATGCATTTTGTGCAAAAGCAGTGATAAATAATCGACAGTTTTGCCCGCATAGACTGCTGTTCACTATGTGAAGAGATTTGAAAAAGTGACCTATTGAGAAATGGGTCCTAGCAAATGTTTTTTGAACATTTATATTTAGACATTTTAAATGGTAAGTCTTTTTGACCTGTAAGAGAGAAACAGTGTGTGATTCATTGGCTTACTTCTAAACAGTAGACTACTGACCCCATTCACCTCTTTCTCATCCTTTACTTTTATTGTATTCTTGTCTATTATTTCTGAAGGTTTTTGCCTTTTCTGTTTTGGTCTAATATTTGTTTGAAACTATATTTTTAATCTCATGGTATTTTTATTCCTATTTGCATGCTTGATTCATATTATTTCTCTTCTTCTTTTATTTCTCACGTACCCCCATACCATCTTCTGATAACCTTTGTGAATGTGCGCCTTTGTCAATGTCTGCATGTGTATGTGTGTGTGTGTGTCTGTGGGATATGAAGCCAAAGAGTGAATGAGCTACTAAAATGGCCCATGTCAGAGACCGAGCTGCTTAGTTCTCTGTTTCCCTCCCCCCCTGAGCCCTTGACCCCCTCTAAGAAAGAGAACAAAATCATGGAGGCCTGGAGAAAAAGGGAGTCTAAGTCGCAGGTGCTCACAGGCCCCAGAAGGTGAGAATGTAAATGCAACCCACTCTTTCGGGTGTGGATTAGCATTAAGACCCACCCTCTACATTTGAAACTGGGGGATGGAAGTGAGGGAAGGCGGCAATTAAGTTATTTCTTCTATGTGTTAGATTACTTGTTCTATTGTGTGTGGTTTTATTCATATTCCTTATTTGTGAAAGTACAAAGTAGCAGCTTTATATACAGTCTAAAAGTCTGAGACCACTAGTGAAAAGTTTCAAAAACTATATAAATATCTAGCTTTGCATCACAGAAATAAATGATATTTAAAAATAAAATGTTGTAATTATTATGATGAGCGTAAAACTTATAAAAAAATATTTAAAAAGTTATATAAATGTAGTATTTAAAAAAAACAAAGCTGGATTTTCATCAGCCATTACTCCAGTCTTCAGTGTCACATGATCCTTCAGAAATCATTCTAATATGCTGATTTATTATCAATGTTGGAAACCGCTTATTTTTTTGGTATAACCTGTGAACCAGGATTCTCTGATGAATAAAACGTTTTAAAAATACTTTTTTTTTTTAAAGAAATGAATACTTTTATTCAGCAAGGATGTGTTAAATTGATAAAACGTGATAGTAAAGATTTATAGAAAAGATTTCTATTTTGAATAAATGCTGTTCTTTTTAGCTTTATATTCATCAGTGAATTCTGAAAAAAGTATCACAGGTTTAAAAAGAAATATTAAGTAGCACAACTGTTTCCAACATTGATAATAACGTATCAAATCAGCATATTAGAATGATTTCTGAAGGATCATGTGACACTGAAGACTGGTGTAATGATGCTGAAAATTCAGCTTTGCATCACAGAAAACCATTATTTTAAATTGTAATAATGTTTTATCATATTATTTTGAAATAATAAACAGTCTTTTCTGTATTTTTGATCAAATAAATGCAGGCATGATGAGCATAAGAGACATTATTAAAAATAATAATGTTTCCAAACCTTTGGCCTGTATTCTTTTGTTTTATATATAATATTTAATTTCTTCTTTTTTTTGTATTTACTGACTTTAGGAAAAAATAAATAAATAAGAAGAAAGACTGCTCTCAGACTTTTGGACACCACCTTATTTGTGAATGTGTAACTGTCCGAGGGAGAGAGAGAAAAGTGAGGGTGAGGCAGGGAAACAGAATGTGATAGACATGTGTCGAACCAGTGAGATACATGCAGGGTAAAGAGAGAGAGATGAGGGACACTATGGATGCTGCCTTAAGGTCATGACTGACAGGATGACAGGTCATCTCCATCTCTTTTTCCAAACTGTCCAAGGCCTCACTCCAGCCTGTCTGCTTGTGCCAAAACCTCACGTCCAGCCAACCACGATCTTTATAACTGACATGGCCCACAACCTGAAACTCTTGGCATTGGATTCCTATTCTGATATATATTTAAAGCCAAAAAATCTACAAGTGTTACAGATAGTGCCTACGGATCTCTAATGTTGTTTGACAAGATACTACTGCACCGTTATTATATCTGGATAACCATATTAGTCTCATAACACACTATTATGAATATGCATGATGTCATGTAGTGTTTTTAAAAGGATATGAAATGGCGTAATTGCTCTTGTTTAATTGCTTGACACCTTCACGACACTAGTACCATAGTACAGTAATTGTAATAACATGGCATTTTTGGAATTTTTGACATCTTGATATTGAACGATTGACATATTCATCTATCACAGTATAGTTTAAAGTGCTTAAAAGAATACCTGCGTATTGCCTTGCAAAAATTATAATAATTTTACCATGGTCCAATGTCCATGTTTTTTTTTGTATTTGTTTTTTGTGTGTGTTTGTAGTTTTGTTTTGCATTTTGTTTGTTTTTTTGACAGAGAGAAGGGATTTTTTTTTTCTGCTGGTCTGTCTTTTATCAATCAGTTTTATTGTGACACACAGCTAGAACAGAAACACACTCACAGCTGACGTATGTCACCTGCACGCAGTTTAACACACACACACACACACACGCTCATGCAGAATGTTACCAAAGAGCCTGGCTCCTTATCGTTTGTGACATGGTAGACGGAAGGAGGGCTGTGAGCAGAGTGTATGTGACAGTGGAGGCGCGGGTCGCCGTGACAGCGGTTTGAGGAGCAGGAGACATGACACGCTCCTCATCAGTCCACTCCCCATGTCAGCCCAGCGGATGCTGAAGAGGACAGCGGAGAAAAAGCAACGGGGGTGGGGGGCAGGGATTTCAGAGGGGACCACCACGGCTGTCACACCAGACGGGGTCCATCGCTCTGTGGGTTTTCTTATGTGTTGGGGGGTTGGTGACCGGGTCGCTTCTCCTTGTTCTCAAAAAATACCTTAAAAGCTTCCATTTGTTGTATATTTCAGCTAAATGTGAGAGACAGTGAGAGGTGTACATGTCTCCTTTGATTCTCAAATCGAATAGGTTAAGTTAGCATACAGAGATCAATTGCATGGACATCAGCTTGGTAAAAAAAGTGTTTTCAAGTGTTCAAGAAAACAGGAAGTGATGATGGGCTTCATGGTAATTTGGCTAATAAGCTTAGGAGTGGCACTGACGCATCAGGTGAACTGTTTCCCACAGCCTCTCTCTCTGTTATAGAGTCACAATAAGAAACCTGTGAGTGTGTATGTGGTGAGAGGTTGAAGACCTGAGTACTGGTAGCAGGGGGCTGTGGTAATCCTCGCCAATGTCTTTGTATTGCGGAAGACTCTTTATTTGACCATGGAAAGACAGGGAGGGGGACTGAGTTTAGGCCCTTCCAAAAAGCCTTGCCTGAGGAGGGGATGACACATACAGATACGCATTCAGGCATACACACTAGGAATTGCACCCACTGACAGCATTGTTTATTTGCAGACTCTACGTTGTTTAAACATCTGGTTTGCAATGCATGGTGGTATTTTTTTTTTCTCCTGTCGCCGATAATAACACCATGCTAACTGCACTAGGCAAATAGTACTATGACTTAATTTACATAACTAGATTGTTGGTGGTTTTGCTCTCAAATTCAAGTGAATTACCTCCAAAGTATTTACACAAATGAACACGTATGCACAATGCACCCAAATAAAAAGTTTCAGAAGTTAAAAATAGTGTCTTATTCTCCCTGTTTTTTCCCCTCTGCGTGTTTAATTAAAGATTCGAGCAGTTTGTCTGAATCTCCCAGTAACACTTACCTTTTGAACAGCGCAGTTAAGCATGACAGCCATAAATGGAAAATTGTTTATAGTGCTAGTACAATATTCATGTCTGGTCTGTTCGTGATCCCTTCATGAGACCCAGTGTTTGTTTCTGTGACCCTTGTTACCCTAATGAGAGGAGCAGTGGCATTCATTTCTGCTCTTGTGTGTGTCGCCTCAGGCCTGATGGAATTGGTACTGTGTCGGTAGAAGAGAAGGAACATTTCGAGGAGATCAAAGAACGACTGCGTGTGCTGCTCGAAAACCAGATCACACACTTCAGGTACATCACTGTCAGTCAACACAGCATTACATATACCACCTTATTAACAGCTAGAGATAATAATGGAAAATGTGGTATGTGTGTATGTATATACTGTATGTATATATAGACCTGTATATGTTTAATTTTTACAGTAGTGTGAAACTGCTAAATGCTTAAATGTTAATGTATGTAAATGTGAAACAGGCTGTGTGACGACTGGATATCTTTATTGTAAGTCAAGTCATTGGTAGAGCGATCAAAATCTTTTTGTATTGACTGCAAAATTAATTTTAATATACCAGTCACAAAATGATGCAGAATCAAACCATTTTATAATAAAAGGGACACAATCTCAATTCAAACTTCATTGCATCATACATAGAGAAAACACACACACTATAAAACAACTACTTATAAAAAAAAACTATAAACCTATGAAATCACATTCACCATAAGTCAATGATGAAGATAAACTTAAACGCACGATAATATATTTTATACACAACACATTCAATTTCCTACATTTCCCACAATTCCTGGCAAAATATATAAAGGACATCAGGAAATGCAGCGCTCTCTTACTAACAGGCCTCTGACCCATGATGCAGTCATGAATCCCAGCGGAACCACTGGTAAAATACACAATGATTCAAATCAATATAAAATAAAAATTGTAGACCCGTATTTCTGTCTAATTTTTGGGGGGTAAATAATATTAAATAAGCAAAATAAATAGAAATGTATAAACAACCAAACAGACAAAAAAACCTCTCAAAGCAAACAAATGATCAATTTATCCTAAAAAATAAAATAAAAGGAGAAAACTAGAAACATTCAAATTAAATATTTATTAAGTGTAGCCTTAGAAATCACATTGATGAAACGGGGTATTCTTATTTATTTCAAACAAATTCAAAATGGGAATGTGTAATGTTTAATTTCTCAATGTTTCAAAGCTGTCTGTTCAATTTTCTCTCTGAAGGTATTGCTTTCCATTTGGACGCCCAGAAGGAGCCTTAAAAGCCACATTGTCTCTGCTTGAGAGGGTGTGGTGCCATTTTTTATCTTCCGCTCCATTTTAAACAAAATAAATGAGAAATTTTGTCATTTTTAATCATGTGTATGTATTGTAAAATCGTTTAACACAAAGTAAAAACAGACCTAGTAGCAAAAGCATATATGCAATTGACTCCTAATTTGGTTTTGCAGGTCTTAATGAAGGACATTGTGAAACCTGTACCTCAGGACGAGGTGAAGGCAGTGATCCGTAAATGTCTGGAGCAGGCAGCTTTAATCAACTACCAGCGTCTCTCAGAATATGCCAAGGTGGAAGGTAGGAAGCACATATTCCTGTTTAGCTGAGTTTTTTCTCAATTCTTCAAAATTACATTTTCTTCTCTTAGTAGCAGTGATTCTCAACTAACCAGTATTCCATGGAGGCAGTGATGAAATGCCACTTCTTTTAATAATAGGAATGCTTACAATGGAGCACTAGTTAACTGTTGTGTGTAATGACTTTTTATGTTGTCTTATCTCTACTAGTTCAGTGTATTGTTGACAGAATGCTGGCGATACCACAACACAAATATGCTTTAATTCTTCTGAGAAACATGAGATAATTCAATGCTATTTCACGACCAACTCGCTACGAATGGCTAATTCGTACAAATTCATACGATTTGTCACCACAGTGACAGGGGCAGGGGCAGGGTTAGGGGTAGGTCATTCGTATGAAATCATACGCATTGGGCAACTCGTCAAATACGTACGATTTAGCAAAATTGGAGTGAGGTCGTAGACATTCATATGAATTAGCCACCTCGTAAAATACGTACGAATTGCTGTGAGATCGGGTTGGATAATTTTCCTGTATGTGGTTTGTTTGAGTACCCAGAGAGTGGTAATGTTGTTGTTTTGGGTTCTATTTCGGTGTTTATATATATATATATATATATATATATATATATATATATATATATATACACTCACCTAAAGGATTATTAGGAACACCATACTCATACTGTGTTTGACCCCCTTTCGCCTTCAGAACTGCCTTAATTCTTAATTCTACGTGGCATTGATTCAACAAGGTGCTGAAAGCATTCTTTAGAAATGTTGGCCCGTATTGATAGGATAGCATCTTGCAGTTGATGGAGATTTGTGGGATGCACATCCAGGGCACGAAGCTCCCATTCCACCACATCCCAAAGATGCTCTATTGGGTTGAGATCTGGTGACTGTGGGGGCCATTTTAGTACATTGAACTCATTGTCATGTTCAAGAAACCAATTTGAAATGATTCGAGCTTTGTGACATGGTGCATTATCCTGCTGGAAGTAGCCATCAGAGGATGGGTACATGGTGGTCATAAAGGGATGGACATGGTCAGAAACAATGCTCAGGTAGGCTGTGGCATTTAAACAATGCCCAATTGGCACTAAGGGGCCTAAAGTGTGCCACGAAAACATCCCCCACACCATTACACCACCACCACCAGCCTGCACAGTGGTAACAAGGCATGATGGATGTTTTTCCCTTTTCACACCATTCTTTGTAAACCCTAGAAATGGTTGTGCGTGAAAATCACAGTAACTGAGCAGATTGTGAAATACTCAGACCGGCCCGTCTGGCACCAACAACCATGCCACGCTCAAAATTGCTTAAATCACCTTTCTTTCCCATTCTGACATTCAGTTTGGAGTTCAGGAGATTGTCTTGACCAGGACCACACCCCTAAATGCATTGAAGCAACTGCCATGTGATTGGTTGATTAGAAAATTGTATTAATGAGAAATTGAACAGGTGTTCCTAATATATATATATATTAAAATTATATAAATTACAGTTTCTGATGATTTTCAAATATAATAATAATAATGTATGTGTTTTTTTTTACAAATGTATTTAATAAAAATACATTTTAATAATAATAATCATTATTATTATCAATTTGTGCTTGGCAATCGAGTAATCACGATTAATCGCATTCAAAATAAAAGTTTGTTTGCATAATATGTGTGTGTGTACTGTGTATAATTATTATGTATATATAAATACACAGTCCTTCATGTATATATTTAATACATATTTGCATGTGTGGGTGTATATATATATATATATATATATATATATATATATATATATATATATAAATAATAATAATTATACACAGCACACACACATATAATATGTAAACAAACTTTTAATTTGGATGTGATTAATCGCGATTAATCGATTGCCCAGCATTCTTATCAATGTTTATTTTATTTTATGTTTATTGAATTGCTATTTTTTAGTGTAATTAAATGCTTATATGATGACATCCTTTCCTTTAGACCTATCCCTTGCTTTTTGAATAGTTTTTGTTGGTGCAGGTTTGTTTTAGTTGTTTCTAGAATTATGTAAAAATGCATTCAATTCCCCCTCTCAAACCCTGGCCTCAGTGCCATATTGCTCTGCTTGATGGTTTCCGCTGCCCTCTGTGGATGTTTGCCTCTATCCTGTGGTTTATCTTTTAGGTCTAAAACTATGGCAACAAATATACTTTTCCTTTCCAGCTCTTCATCACCTTTCCAGCTCCCCTGCTTCATATGTTTATTGCAGAATCACTGCCTTTTTACTAGCTGTCTTTGTCTTTTTTCTCTTTCTCTCTTTCTGCTCCCTCCCTCTCCGCTTTCCTCTTGTTTATTGGCTTTTCTTCTTATTTGGAGCCCTCTCTTGTTGAGCCAGTTTGAGAAGCCAATATACAGTGCAAAGCTGGGATTGCCCACTCAAGCAACATTATGTGTTGCAAGTGAGATGGTTTCTTTCATGGACATGGACCACAAAACTATGGCTCACACAGGTGGTCTTTGATGTCCAATAATAGCCATGTTGATTGGACAAATGCTTAATTTTTTTTTCTGAAAAAGAATTGGAGATAAGTACATTTCAGTGAGCGTCCATGTCCATGAAGAAATTTGACTGGGCACTGCAGATACTGAAGGAGAAGCCCTTAGTATCTGTTAGTATCTTGTTCCCTATTGACCTTTTGATTGCTGAACACTAAACTGAATGTGACTTTTGTACTAACCTGAACTGACCAATAGTTTGCAACACATTCCCAAAATAAAGTCTTTCCAGAGACCAAAACTTTCATCTTGAGTAAATGCAAGACTAATGGTAGAAATCAACAGAAGTGACCAAACCAAACTGATTTTTTCTTATTCGCAAAAATGTTTCATTTCAAAAATAGTTCATACCGGTCAAAAGATATATTTTTGAAAGAAGTTTCTTATGCTCACCAATAATGCATTGATTTGATTACAGAAAGTAAAAAGTAATATTGTGAAATATTAATAAAATGTGATAAGAACTGTTTTCTATTTAAATAAAGTGATTTTTCCTGTGATGGTAAAGCTGAATTTTCACCAGCCATTACTATTAAGCAGCAAAAATGGTTTTCATTGATAATAATACTAACCATTATTAATAAATGACCACCAAATCAGCATAGTATAATTATTTCTGAAGGATTATGCAACACTGAAGACTTTGGGTAATGATGCTGAAAATACATCACAGGAATATATTTCATTTCATAAAATATATAAAAAATAGAAAATATATTTTAATAGAAAAGAGTTATAAATTGTTTGAGTTGTAAGAGTTTCACTTGTAATAATATTTCACAATATTACTGTTTTACTGTTCAAAAAATGCGACTTCTTTAAAAAAGAAATCTGGACTCAATGTGAAGAAATTTATAGAGATGCATTTTATCATTTTAAGTTGTTGTGCATACAATGAGTTAACAATTCAGGCTTGGTGTGAATAAGCTGTAACGTTCTAGTACCAAAGGATAAAAGAACTGCCTAGGAAAGACACATTTTTTGGCTTGTTTTAGCTGTGCTGAGACCATGTTCTTTAAGCCTCATGCATACTGGTCTAGATCATATTAGGACTGACTGATTTTAATAGTTGCTAGGCTTTTTTATCAACCTTGCCAGGCAACTTTGCATGCAACTAGATTTGGTCAAAAGTCCCTTAGTGCACATGCAGCCGTTGTGCTTCTTTCTCTCTCTTTCTCCTCTGACCCCTTGCTCTTGCATGCCCTCATCCTCTTTTATAGGGAAAAAGAGAGAAATGTATGAGCATCCTGTCTTCTGTTTGGCGTCACAAGTGATGGATTTAACCATTCGTGAGTACCCTGCTTATCTGGAGCCACTCCATCACTTCCGCCACCCGTACTTTTTTCTTTTCTCGTTTTTTTATTTATTTTTTGGTTCTCGAGCACTTTCACAAACAGTTGTTCCCTCAAGCCCTGACCGGCTCCATCCTCTTTTCTTGCTTGCAGTCTGCTTGCCTTTTCCTTTAAGTGTTTCGCTTGAATCTAAGGTTGAGTGATTCAGCCACAGGTCTTCCTGTCGCTTTGATCAGACCATCCTGTCCAGCTGAGTCAGTGTGGCAACTGTTCTTTCTGTTTTCTGCTTATTCTTTCTGTTTGTGACTTGAATGCATTTTTACTTTGCTTTTGTGTAAGTCACTCCTCCCCACCTTTGTCCTTTTATCAACGTGTGCCAGGTTTACAGTACTGGTCAGGTACAAGGAGAAGATTCAAATCATCTCCAATCCAGGAACAAAACAGGGATTATGACGCGGCTTTGGGAGTCATTGTGTTTCTAATCATGTTTTCAACCACGAGTGCTGTATGTTTTTGTCTGTTATCCACTCCAGCAGCTTATCACTGTGGGTCTTCACTGTTTTTCTGTTATTATTTCAGTCTCGGGTCAAACTAATGTTTCTGGTGCAAGATTGTAAAAGCAGGGGTGTAAAGTGCTTGAATAATTGTACTTTATTACTTATACAGGAATTTCCATTTTACTGAACTACTAATAGAACTGAATGTACTGAATTTGCCATGGGGAAAAATACTTGAATGTCTGAATGAAATGATAAAAAAGAGGAAAGTACTTTTACACGTCATGGTTTAAAAAACAGAATACATCACCTTTCAAAAGTTTGCCACCTTTATTGTTTGATCAATAGAAATAATAATACTTAACGGTTTTCTATTTTATATAAAATGCAATTTATTCTTGTGAGTTTTCAGCAGCCATTACTCCAGTTTTCAGGGTCACACGATCCTTCAGAAATCATTTTAATATGTTCATTTGCTGCTCAAGAAATATTTCTTATTATTATCAATGTTGAAAACTGTTGTGCTGCTTATTTTTTGTGGACATCCTTACACATTTTTTTCACGAATCTTTGAATAGAAGTTTCAAAAGAACAGCATTTATTTGAAAAATAATATTGTAACACTGTAAAAGTTGTTACTGTTACTTTTGAATATGTAATGCATCCTTACCCTAAACTTTTAAATTGCAGTTTATATTTTTTGTCCATCATACCAAGCTAGCAAACCAATCAAATAATAATATTTTTTATGTGGTTATTCTTGTTTTTGAAAACAAGAAGCCTACTAACTAAAGCCTAGTATTAGGGGTGTAACGATTCGTTTTAATAACGATTCGATTCGTATCACGATTTGAGGTTGTCAATACGATTCAAGGACCATATTGGTTCATTTAGAACGATACGATCCAAAACGATTCAGTGACTTGAAATCGATTCAGTAACTTTTTAGCCAAAAATTGTGTGACTGAAATAAATATCTGGATACTGGTCAGTGCAGGTGAAGTTTCCTAGATTCCTGTTGTTTCTTGTAAGGGAATCAGGTATCAATTAATTATGGATATAAACAAACAAGTAAACAACAATTAATGGCAAATGCATTCAAATTTTATTTGAATAAAGTGCAACCAACAGTTTAGGTTGAATTAACAGGAAGTTAACCTTTTCTGCTCTCATTTTCAATATTTAATACATTTTCAATAAAAGCACAGTAAGTGCAACCAACATTTCAACAGTAGGTTAACCTGCTTCTTCTGCTTTTGTTATCCAACATAAATATTACAATATTAATATCAAAAATAAAGTGCAACTAACTTCTCTTCAGGTTTAATTAATAGTAGGTGTACCTGTTACTTTTGCTGTTGTTTTTCAACATTAAAATAATACAAATACAATATTAATATAAAAAATAAAGTGCAACCAACATTTCTTCAGGTTGAATAAACTGGCGAAACCTGCTACTACTCTCAGTTTAATAAACAAACAATATTTAACAAAAGATGTGTAACCAACTACTCTTCAATGACTCTACATATTTATTTTTCAAAATATCAACATCAGTGGCGGCTACTGGTCTGTCAGAGAGGGGAAGCTCATTTTCGGCCTACATCATAAAATTGTCTATTTATTTAAAAGTAAATTCTGCCCTACGTTCCTTTTCAAGAAAGTTTCACCCACGACGCTAGCCTATCCTACTAACGTTATATGAATGAATGAATGAATGAATGAATGAATGAATGAATGAAGGAATGTATGAACGATCTAAAAAAAACTCTGTAAAACTGAAACAAGGAATGTGGTGTATAATTGTGTGAAATGTATGATGAAAATCAAGCAATTTCGCCAAGCAAATATCAAAGAAATAGGTTGCAGCAGTTTTTATTTCGACTGAACTTGAGAAATCCGCGATGGGACTGAGCGCGAATAGCTTCAGTGATTCCTTATAGTACAGAATCGCTGTCAGTCAAAGGGAGATGCAGTCTTTCGACAGACCCTCCAATCATCACGCAGAAGCTCGGAGTCCGGGCCAGCCCACTCCCCATTCACCCCCAGAGACGCTGAGCGTCCGTGGGCGGGACATAATCGCAGCGTTTATCCAATGACCGTCTAGTTTCGAAGCGCTTAAAAAAAAGTTCACAGCAGCCCCATTGAAGTCAATGGACGCTGGGCTTCAATAGGGAAATGCACTGTGACGCTGCGGGAATGTATGAGAAGGAAATCGAGTCAGCCGACCAACTATATGTAACTGATTCTGAACGAACTCGTCTTTGAGATGAACGTTTTCTAACGCATTTTTAGTCAATAAAATGTTAATACAATAGTACATATTTGACCATTAATTTTGTGACATTATAAGGGAAGCCGAGCTTCCCTTGCAGTCTTAAAAAAATCGCCACTGATTCAACATGATCTGACCGCAGAACACTTGTGCGTTCACTATGTCGCCAGCAGTACTACAAACTCGCTCTGCTGGCACACTGGTCCCAGGAATGCACAGGTAACATTTAGCAAGGGTTGAAAGTACAGGTAGCTGTTTCTCCTGGTGGCTTGATAATTTCTCGCTGGTTGGCTTCTCCTCTGCCATCCGCCGCTATGTTTTGTTTTCTTAGCGCTGCTGCTGGTGCGTGCGTTGATGTCACAGATAGGCAGAATGAATCGAGTAACGTTTAACGCCGTTATCATTAAAAGTGCTAAGAAAAAACATCCATTTAAAGTCTGACGTGCTTAAATCCAATGCGTTATTTCCTATGATCGATACAATCGATTGATTACCTTTTAAAACGATGTTAGATCGATATATGTCGTCCGGAAGGCCAACTTGCCGAGCACAGATCGATGTAGTTAGATCGTAGGAAAATAAATCGATACATCGATGTAGTAGATGAATCGTTACACCCCTACCTAGTATATATAGTATAACTTTATACTAAATTAAATGTGGAAACCTTATGTTCTCTCAAGTGTGTTTTACATCTAGTAACAGTTACACTATTGATTTTTGAACGCCAGTATAATTTCTCTGTACTTTCACACCCCTGTTGGTTTGTTTTTCCAGCGTAATACGACCACTCTTGTAGAATTTCTTTCATGCAGTCCCTCGTGGAATGACAGGTCTTTTGGGGTTAGACAGTCTTGTCCTTAAATGCCTCTTTCTTTCTTCCTCTTTCCTTCTCCCTTTACATCCCCATCAGATCTCACATCTGAAACGAAATGAAAGCTGACCCCTTCTTCCTTTTCTCTTTCCCTTTCTTCCTCCTTTCTCCTTCCCTCTTCTTTTCTTCTCTTTCTTTTTAGTAGATAAATCTCAGAAGGATCAGAAGGATCCAGGTGACATCTTTTGTCTGACTTACTATTAAACTCATTTTAAAACAGGCCCCCTCCCCATCCCCCAGTTCAAAACATAACCAACTTACAGCATTCACATGGCACATTTTGCAGACATTAAGATAAGCATGTGAATCTTGTGACAGGGTTATGCCAATGTCTCCTTAAGTCTATATATTGCATCCAATCCAAGATGCATTTTCCATGAGCTGGTAAAAGCTGTATGTATGCATTACCAGTCTATGGAACATGCAGAGTGAGTATTCCTTTAATTCTAACTTAAACTTCCAACAGATAATATAAAGCAGATTATTTGCCTGTATTATTTATGATTAAAGTGATACTCTCTCTGCACAAAATGTGTGATTAAGGAAAAACTGTAACACTTTTACTGTAAGATTCAATCCTTTAACATTAGTTAATGCATTAGATAGCATATGAATAACATTTGTACAGCATTTGTTAGATTAATAAAGGCAACACTTTTGTTTTTGCCCCATTTTTCATGAGCTGAAATCAAAGATCTAAGACTTTTTCTATGTACACAAAAGGCCTATTTCTCTCAAATAGTGTTCACAAATCTGTGTTAGTTATTTGCACAGGTGTGCCTTAGGCTGGCCACAATAAAAGGCCACTCTAAAATATGGATATTGGTAGGAACTTGAACACACTGTCGTATACGCCGATCCAGAGCATCCCAAACATGCTCAATGGTGACATGTGAGTATGCTGGCCATGCAAGAATTGTGTACAGATCCTTCATGATCCTTCACAGATCATGCTGCAACATGAGGTGATGGTTGTGGATGAATGGCACAACAATGGGCTTCAGGATCTCGTCATGGTATCTCTGTGCATTCAAAATGTCTTCAATAAAATGCACCTGTGTTCGTTGTCCATGACATACGCCTGCCCATACCATAACCCCAACTCCACCATGGGCCACTCGATCCACAACGTTGACATCAGCAAACCGCTCATCCACACGACACATACACGCTGTCTGCCATCTGCCCTGTACAGTGAAAACTGAGATTCATCCGTGAAGATGGATGTACTGCCAAATTCTCTGAAACGCCTTTGGAGACGGCTTATGGTAGAGAAATGAACATTCAATTCACGGGCAACAGCTCTGGTGGACATTCCTGCAGTCAGCATGCCAATTGCACTCTCCCTCAAAACTTGCGACATCTGTGGCATTGTGCTGTGTGATATAACTGCACATTTTAGAGTGGCCTTTTATTGTGGCCAGCCTAAGGCACACCTGTGCAATAATCATGCTGTCTAATCAGCATCTTGATATGCCACACCTGTGAGGTGGATGGATTATCTCGGCAAAGGAGAAGTGCTCACTAACACAGATTTGTGAACAATATTTGAGATAAATAAGTCTTTTGTGTACATAGAAAAAGTCTTAGATCTTTGAGTTCAGCTCATGAAATATGGGGGCAAAAACAAAAGTGTTGCGTTTATAATTTTGTTCAGTGTGTGTGTGTGTGTGTGTGTGTGTGTGTATCAGGCATAACATTATGACCACTGAAAGGTGAAGTGAATAACACTGATTATCTCTTAATCATGGCACCTGTTAGTAGGTTCACTTGTTAGGCAGCTAGTGAACATTTTGTCCTCAAAGTTAATGTGTCAAAAGCAGGAAAAATTGGCAAGCGTAAGGATTTGAGCGAGTTTGACAAGGGCCAAATTGTGATGGCTAGACCAGTGGTTTTCAAACCTGTCCTGAGGCACTCCAGCCCTGCACATTTTGTATATCCCCCATATCAGACACACACAATTTAGTTCTTGCAGTCTCTACTAATGAGCTGATGAGTTGAATCAGGTGTGATAAATGAGAGAGACACAGAAAAATGTGTAGGGCTGGGCTGCCTCCAGGACAGGTTTGACAACCAGTTGACTAGAGTCTAGACGACTGGGTCAGAGCATCTTCAAAACTGCAGCTCTTGTGGGGTGTTCCCAGTTTGCAGTGGTCAGTAAAAAAGTGGTCCAAGGAAGGAACAGAGGTAAACCGGCAACAGGGTCATGGGCGGCCAAGGCTCATTGATGCACATGAGGAGCGAAGGCAGTATATATATATATATATATATATATATATATATATTAGGGCTGTCAAAAGATTAATCACGATTAATAACACACACAAGCATGTATATATTTAAGAAAAATGTATTATATTTATATATAAAATATTTATATTTATATATAATATAAATTATATAAATGTATACAGTATACAGTATATACATGCAAATATTTCTTAAATATATACATGAATATTTATATAAACATAATAATTATACAGAGTACACACAAATATATTATGTAAACACAAACTTTTATTTTGGATGTGATTAATCGTGATTAATCTTTTGACAGCCCTAAAATATATATATATATATATATATATATATATATATATACTGTTAAAAAAATTCAGTAAAAAAACGGATAATGTACTTGTAGAAAATTACCAGGACAGTAATCCAATAATTTTATGGAGATTTACGAAAAACACAATGCAATGAAGTTCAAAATTCAAAATACATGTAAAACACCTGTAACATTATACAGAAAGCGTGCCCTATTGGATTAAGTGTATATTCATGTTCATTGCTTGATTGATAATACTACAGTTGCATTAACTAATATTAAAAAAAGGACTTTAGTGTAAAGTGTTACAGAAAAAATCTCTAATGTGTCAAATAGCAATACTGATGCACTGTTAATAATTTTTCAGTTCACATCATATTGCTGATTTTCCATTGGAGTGAATATATGGTGACATGACAGTCATTGTGTGTTGGTTTCCGAAACCTTTACAAATATATCATAAGTATATTTAATCTACAAACTACAGTATATCATGTATTGGTTTAGAAACCCTTCCTTTCTAAAAATGTCTTGAATTAGTAAAATCAGGTATTTCAAATGATCTAAACCAAGATTATTCGTTGGTTTTTCAAGCATAATAATCCAAATGTCAAATGTCAAATGCCATTGCTATTGAAATACCTGATGTTGCACTACTGCATGACATTTCGTCCTTGCATGGACAGTGACCCTTTAGAAGGCCACAAATATTACTTTAAGTCTTCAGTCTTATTGAGGGAGCTAAAGATGATTGAGATACAATTAGAAGAAAGTTCAGAGGGTTAATTCACAATCAGGGGGCGTGCGCTTTGTGTTTAGTGATGAAAGCACTTTTGACTGAGAGGGGGGTGTGACTCTTCAAAATGATGTTAATTGTTTTGACATTCGTCACACAGCAAATGACTTTGCTTCCTAGTTCATACGTCTTTGTGTCCCTCCATCAAAGTGCCACATTTATCACAGTCAAATAATAACATGCTCAAAGATCTCAAAAATGTACAGAGCACAAATAAATCTTTGTTCGAAACCAACAGCAGACAAACAAAAATCACTTTGGGTGTCTAAAAAATGTCTAAGCACCCTCTCAGCCAATATTGAAGCGTTTAGGGTTATAGAAATATGTCCATAGTCTCATAAATGTCTCTTTAGTTTGCAATCCCATCCTTAACAAACAGTAATTGTGCATATTCATCATGTTCAAGACCCCTAAACGTGTCCATTTTCACAACTGTAAACTATATGATTATTTTAACGTCATACTGATATTTAAAATGAATGTTTTAACTACTCCTGTCATTCTCCATTCTTCATCAACTGGCAGATGAAATCTTTGAAATAAATAATGAAGGTTACATTTAAGCGTGACATGTTTAAGAGAGAGGTAGGAAGTAAGACGACAAATTCCTGCATGTGCTGAACATTATGCATGATGACTATAACATATTTGTTGTTGTTTTTATCCTTTCTTTTTCCCCAGTTCCTTGGTTTGACTCATTATATTTGCATTGCTCTTTATTGACTCATTATGGTTCATGTCTACAGAGCTGAGTGTTGACAGAGTGTCAAGATTATGCTAAGTCGTTAAGTAAGACAGCGGAGTTGATATATGCAGCAGCTAATTTGTGGTTCATTAAGTCAGTTTTTTTTTATTCCCAGAGAGAACATTTCTGAAGTTCAAATTAAAATGTAGATGTAACCCAGAACTCTTGCCTCTTACCTTTTAATTGTCATCTAAAGTTTTTGCCTTCATAGCAAATATGCGTATGAACTGACGTTCTTTAAAGAAGGATTTAAATTAAATACTTTTAAATTACCACAAGCATTGTTAAAACACAACTTGTTTTTTTTTTGGCATTGCCAACAGTACATGTTAAGTTTAAAAATCACATTGCAGTGAAATGCGATTTACTTTAGGCATGAGACAGGTTGAGGAAAGTCCAGTGTTTTCCATGTGTGGTTTGTCTTTATGTCCATATTAACTGCTGTACCTTTGTGCCTCAGAAAATGTAGGACGCTTAGTCACCCCTGCCAAAAAGCTTGAGGATACTCTCCGTCTGGCCGAGCTGGTCATAGAGGTGCTCCAGCAGAATGAGGAACACCATGCAGAGGTGAGTGAGACACAATACATGCTTAAATACATATATGCATGAAAAGAAATACATCAGGCGCACTTTTATATGGGAAAACAAACAACGCTGAAAAAAATCTTCCTCAATGGCTGCTCGCACTGTTTAGGTAGCATTTCACACTAGAGCAGCCGTCGTCCTCTTACACAGAAAAGCAGAATATATGTGTTTTGTGTTTTTAAATCATGTGCTCTGCAGGCTACACGCACAAGTACGGGAGGTCAGGCGGTACAGTATTTTAAATTTTTTTGCTGCCATCAGTGCCGTACCCTGCTTTTGCATGCCAGCCTCATGATCTGGCCTACCCTGGAAGAGGCATTAGGCATAGCAAATCAGGACTTTTTTAATTTCAGTTCAGTTAATTTAAATGTAATTCCTAATTATAGATCGATAGACAGATAGATAGATGGATAGATAGATAGATCTGTTTTTTTTCTGAACTGAAATTATTGTCACATTGACTGAGCACATTACAGTTTGAAGGCATCAAAGTCAATGGACAAAACCAATACAGTTGTTCTTTTTTATGTGAAATACATTCATGTTCATTTAAATTTATTTCGAGTCTGTTATTATAACAGGCTTTTTTTTTGTTTTGCTTCTGGTGCCAGTTTCATTAAGCCATTAAAAGGAATAGTTCACCTGAAAGTGACTAAGAGCTTTTTTTCTTAACTTTTTTCCATACAATGAAAGTCATTGGGGTCTGATATTGGTTGGGACCACTGACTGTAATTATATGGACTTAAAACATTATTCAGTTAAACATTATTCAAAATATCTGCCTACAGAAATGGCTACAGGTGTGGAACAGCATAGTCATGATTTACTCACCAGAATTATTCATTTTTGGGTGAACTATCCCTTTAAGCACATACAAACATTTTTTAATAAACATGTCCACTAAAATGCATGGAATTGTTTATGGTATTTTACATAGTCCAGTCATTTATCATGCCACTGAAATTGCATGTTTAAGTGTACACATGTGCAAAGTAATACATGCACAAAATAATTGAATAAGTCTGGTAAATTGAATGAACATACGTGTGTGTGTGTATATATATATATAATTTTTAAAGCACCAGTGACACCTAGAATCTTGTGTACCAAACAGTCTTTTTTATTGTAATTATTAAACATTATTTCTTTATTATTTATTTGCTTCCTTTTGATCAAGATTCACCCTTAATCATTCTTAACTGTTTTCTTGTGATCATATTGTTTTCCAATTGCATTTTAAAGCCCTATAATCCTGAAGCATTTATGATAATGAAGTACTCAAATACAGAGCAAAAAAAAAAAAAAACTCTCATAACTCTCACTGTTTTTCATTACTTGTTTGTTGGCTGGGAAACGTTGGACAGGGTAAAGAGGTATGTAGACCCTAGAGCCCCCCTCCATGTGCATGTCGCAGCCCTTGCACCATGGATGGAGGGATTTTCACCTTCTCCTCCCCATCTCTGCCTGGACACCCCATCCTTCCCCTGGTCAGCTGTCCCCGTGGAGCGTTGAGCAAGTGGCTTGTGTTTCCACAAGCACAAGGGGGGCAGTGCTTCACCTGTGGAAGCAGACCCCCACCCCCCAAAAAAAAACCCTCAATGAAAATGAGACTGGTCTCATTTTCACCCTTGCACAACCCCAATTATCTTCAAACTCTCCTCTGTCCTGTGTCTTTCAGCTTGGTTTGGTCTGCTAGCTTCACTTACCAGCTCTAACTACAAACATTAAAATGTATTGCAAATGCACTTCTCTGTGTTTTTTGGGAGAGGTGTTGCAATAAAGCAAAACTGATGGTGCCAAGCACACTGGTATGAAATGTTTGTTTGAGTGGTCAGTGACAACAGCATGCTTTTTTTTAAAGGAGAGGAAGCCATGATTTACATTAACCTTTCATTTGTCTAACACGCTTGGTGCATATCTGCAGGCCAGATGTGTTACACACTGCAGCACAGCTGGATCAGCAGCATAATTAAACAGATTTGAACAGATAAATAATACTAACTACTGAGATTGTGCTGCTAATCGCTGCTGCTGCATGCTGGGAATTTTTCTGTTACAAGGGTATAATATTATTGTGCATGGACTTGTGGGAACATTCACATATGCAAAATGTGAATTAAATAAGGATGTACATTTTAAATATAGTTTGTATGTGAATTAGACATTACCTATGAGCTGTGAGAGTTTCAATGCATGAGATAAGCTCATGACACTCCACAGACATACAGGTGAAAAAAAATTACATTTCTGGACAGTCCGGCATAAAGCTCAAAATTATTTGGGGTCTTTAAAGACCACTGTGGATTTCATTTTTTTTTTTACGTCTGTGGACTGTCATGCCCTTAAGTATAAGATAAAAGGCTGATCTTCAAATTATGTTTTTATATTACATGACTGCTTTTATGCTGTCTTTCATTTTCTCTTTTTTTCTGCCTCTTTCTCTCACTGCAGGCATTTGCATGGTGGTCAGATCTGATGGTTGAACATGCTGAGACGTTTCTGTCTCTATATGCTGTGGACATGGATGCGGCACTGGAGGTTCAACCCCCAGACAGCTGGGACAGCTTCCCTCTCTTTCAGCTGCTCAATGACTTTCTGCGCATTGACTGTAAGTATTTAAGGCAATCTTTTCTGTACAGGTCTTTATTATTTGTTTGCCTTATTATTACACGGCTCTGTGGAATACTTCATTCTGATTGGTCAATCGCACCATCCAGCTATATGTTATTTCCCGATAACAACTGGTAAAAACTGATAACACAGGCTCATCCGGGTAACTGATGTCAGCGCTATATGCTGTCTAGGAATGGGTTTTCTCCGTGGAAGTTTTGTGTTTAGTGAGCTAATAAAATATAAAAACTCAAATCAATATTTTGGGCCCTATCATATACCCGGCGCAATGTGATGCCAGGAAAATGTTTTTTTTGCTAGTTTCAGCCCAACATTTTCACGTCCTATGCCACATTGTTTAAATAGCAAATGCACTCGCGCCCTGTTCGCCCATGGGCTCGCTGGTTTCAGGCGCATTATTGGCGCGTTGCTATTTTGAGGCAACTGAAAACGACTGCGCCATTGACCAACAAAAACCTGGTCTAAAGTCAATAAACGCAGTATTTTTTGTGTTATTTAAAGGGAGCCTTAGTAATGTGCACCTATAGGCGGGTGCGTAGCACACGTACACTCTGCTTATTACACACACAAGAAAACATGCAACAGTTAAAAGGATAAAAGGATTCCTCTCTAGAGAAGCATTCAGTCTTTCCGCTCGCAAAATTTGTTTCAAAGATTATTTGTTAAATATAAAAAAAATTGTGTCTGATTTAGTGTTAATTTTGTCACCTATTTTTTATTTAGTCTTAGTCTTGTGCCAAATGTCCTTGTTAGTTTTAGTCATTCACATATCTTTTTTTGTTAGTCAAGTTTCAGTCGACTAAAAGTCTTGTCATTTTAGTCGAGTTTTAGTCAAAAGAAAACTCAATATATTGTGTGGCAAAATAAGTTACATAAAATATATATAACCTGCATAATGTATGTGCCACAACACCATAGATAACTGGTTGATTTACAGTGTAGATGCCTAAAATCAGCATTAGCTTATGAGACGATGGGCACAAATATAGATTTCGATCTTGATTCAGTATGAATTCATATGCATATAGCCTACTGTACAAATAAGGAAAAATAAGTTTGCCTTTTAGCACTATTTTAAACTTTTTGGGGGTTAAATTATATTTGCTTGCATTCTTTACTATTCACTATTATTAACATTTTAAAATTTCACAAATAAGTAAGCAGTTATGATCTGCAATACTTTTTTGAGCAACTAGACTACATGTATATTGATTAAAGAGCCATACAGGCACCTAGTGGGTAATGGCATTACAAGTGATTTTTTTTATTTTTCCAGCCACAAAATGGCTCTAATTTGCCTCTTTGGATTGGAATTCTCTATTTTAACCTTAATTACTACACTAATTGTAATATAAATAATAAAAATATTAGAAGAAAAAAATTGTGGTCATTAATGGACCATAATTATTGCACAAATAGTATTTAGTACCAAAAGATCTCCTCAAAATATTCAATAAATATTATTGAACTAAAATATAGGCTATTTATTTAAAAAATAGTTAAGGTGTATGGTCACATTTGACCACCAATGAGTATAAGTGTGACTAATTAGTAAGGAATACCTGAGGGCTAAATACAAGAAAAACATTAACATTAATGTTAACAATGTTGCATCTCTACCACTCTCAATAATAAAATGATACTGTAAATGTGGCTGACGTAATAATCAATGCACACTATGCTGTACTGTTTACCAAAAATTTCTGCAAACACCTGTATAGTGAAGCTGTTGTTTAACTTACACCCTTCAAATGTATTGACACAGCGCTAGAGAGCGCTCCGGGAACCACGTGAAACACGCGAGATGACAGGCTGGCAGCAACAGGAGTTTGAGACCTGTACTTGAGCAACAGCACAAACTCTTTCGGAATATCGCATGATGAAAAAGTAGAGACGATTGTAAACGAAAATGAAGAGAGATTTTATCTTAGTTTTTATTTTATGCAAAACATTTTAGTCTCGCCCTTTTTCGTCAACAATAATGCATGTTAATTTAGTCTTAGTCAGCGTTTTTGGACATTGGTGCAGTCTTGTCATCGTCTCGTCTTCGTCATGATAAAAAAGGTTGTTGACGAACATATTTAGTCTCGCCTGACGAAATTAACACTAGCACAACCCTTTTGGACCATGCGCCTGGCACGCCGACCGTTTTTTCCCATCGTTAAACTAGCAAATGTGGATTGGGACACATTCTAAGTGCACCTGTGCCACAGCATCCGTCTCATAGACTGTCAGAAACATTCTTTTCAGAATGAAATAAAGTGCATCAATCTAAAATGTTCAACAAAATCTTTTTTTTTTAAACAAACAAAAAACATATTTAAAATGTTTGCAATAGAAGCAAATAACATATTGTGATTTTTGTAACCAGGAGGGAAGCAGAAGTCATAATCATAGTTTTCATAAACGTACGGAACTGAATAGTGAAACCTGCAGAGAGTCAAACCAGCGCTTTGATTGTAAAGAGTTTGCTCAAGGCCTTATCACGTCTCTAATGAACTGAAGTCAATAGGGCGCTGTCCATGGTGCTAAAGCCACGCTGCCATGGGCTGCAGTTGACTAATTATCCTAGTGGCATTCTTTGCACAGCTTGACAGTCTGTTGTCTAGTAACCTATTCTTGCTATTGGATTGCTTTTTTCTGCTTGCAGAGACGGAGCTTGCAAAAGCAAGAGTGTTTATTTGGTTATCACAGATAAAACAATTGATTCTAAACACAACTATGCAATATGATGACAACATCTTTTTTTTTTATAATATTTGAATAAAGGATATGTCAATTTTCCCAGGCCAGACATCTCTTTTGGCAACTACCAAAAATGCATGTATTTATTTGTCTTTGTTTGTTTGTTTGTTTGTTTGTTGTTTATTAATTCATTTTTATTTAGTTTTTTGGCTTGTTTTTATTTAGTTTTCTAATGTGCATGAATAATAAACTTCTCATAACGTCTCATTTGTAGATTTCTATGAGAGATTGTGTGTTATTATTTATATAATAACATCTTAAAATAACACCGATGTGGAATTATTTTTGATAATCACTTTTAAAGAAGAGAACAAAGATAGCCTTATACAAATGTTCTGTTATTCAGCATTCCAGCAGAAAACACCAGGAAATCAAACTTTTTTCATTAGAGAGCTCTTCTCAAACACAAAACTAAAACACTGATGCACCAGTTTCACATCTAGGTTCCCATAACACACACATATTACTCCTTGCACATCATCTCCCCCTGGTCTCCTCACACACTCGCATAAACACAAACACAAGCAAACACCATCAAGTGACAGCCTACAGCGTGCACTACATCTGTGGAACAGGACATTCAGCATGGAAGGTCACTATCGTCCTGTGCCTGTAGCACTGAGCTAGGCATGAAATAGCCTTAACACCAGACAGGCGCTAAAGCAGAAGCTATTCATGCTGCTAATGAGGTCTAAAACAGAGGAGCCTGGTAGACCCCACTGCCCCGGCCACTCGCTCGCGGACAAACACAGCCAAGTGTACAACCACCACCGCTCAAGTGGCTAATTGGAACAGAGCAATCAGGGAAGCAAACAAACATGGCACCTACTGTGAATGATCGACCTTGAGAGAGACCAGAGTGAGAGAAATAGACACGCTATGACTACTGCTTAGTCATCACACTAAAACACTTTCCACTTCAACAAACAAAAAGCATGAGAGGTACAAATCCTTTTTTTTTTTTATAAACTTCTCTAATACAAAATTATCCTAGCAGGAAAGGTAGCTACTTTTAAATATCTGAACAATTTGTGCCCCATGGATGGGAAGATTTTTTTTTTTTTAACTTAATTTATTAGAGTTACAGTCAGCGTGAAATGTACGTTGCAATAATCTTAATATAATCTTAATATAATAATCTTCTATATCCAAGTGAAACATCTTTTCGAACAAGAAAAATTGTAGGGTGGCACTTGATATTATCCATCGCGAATTGATTGGATCTTTGTAGCTCACTCATTCATTCTATTTTTAATTTCCCACTTTCATCTTGCTTTTTCAGATAATCTATGTAATGGGAAGTTTCATAAGCACCTGCAAGACCTGTTTGCCCCTCTGGTGGTGAGGTATGTGGACCTAATGGAGTCCTCCATAGCTCAGTCCATACACAGAGGATTTGAACGAGAGTCTTGGGAACCTGTCAAGTAAGTGAAACACTTTATCACTTTAAGCGTTAGTTCTAGGGATGATAATTCAATTAGTACAATTGCAACGATACCACTTTTTTTCAGACCAAGTACAAGTACTTACATTTGGGTACTTGCCGATCCCGAGTACTGATACGAGTACTTAATAATACCATTACAGTTCTTATAACAATGTTTTATTTTCATCAGATGTTTTTCACTTTCTGACTGTAACAAACTAAATACACAAATTGATGCTGTTGCTGACATTTTAACATTCAACTTGGTGTTTTCCTAAACAAACATGGCACTGCTGCCCATTTCACATAAATGTAACCTGTAACATTCTTATGGATTCCAGTACCACACAACATAGTAGCAGAACAACTGAATTAAATTATTATTGTTATCATAGCCATACAGCCCTTTTCGGTAAAGTGAGAGGCTGGTTATTTCTGATGAAAAGAAGCTTCTCTGCATTATCAGCTATGAGCCTTTTTCTGTTTTCATCTACAATGTGTGTCACTGAGCTATCTTAGGGATGTGCGAGACTAGTCGATTAAACGTTAGTGCTGCAAGACGACTTGGAAAATTCTAGTCGTTTACATTTTTTTTTGGAACATTTAAGGTTTTGCTTTATATATATATATATATATATATATATATATATATATATATATATATATATATATATATATATAATTACAAAGGCTATGTTTAAATTACTGTCATGTTAATGTTATATCTTGAAATTAATATATTATTTTGAAAAGTGTATATCTGCAGCAAAACACAATCATTTAATTTTACCTCAGGTTTTGCATGCGTTGGTTTTCTTTGGCGCTCGCGGAGGCTTCAGATAAATCTCCACTAGGGTGAAAGAGGATTTTGAAAGCTTACACAAAACTTTTCCATTTTCTTCCATGTCATGTCAAACTAGTATAACAATTAAGCTTGCTTAGGCTTGTTATACTACCGGGGTTATTCTATTCATTGCGCACACCCCTACTAAATAGCCCTTCACTTTCAGCACTCACTAACGAGAGGTATCTGCCTCACGAGCGGTTAAGCTTGGTTTATACTCTGCGCTATATAGCGCTCGGGTTACTTATGCGCTATATAGCGCTCGGGTGAGCACGGCAAAAATGAAGCCATATTATGGCAGTCGTGCGCTTTGAGAGCGCGAGACCCCTTTGCACTTGGCGCCGCGGTGTGCGAGTGTGCACAGCGAATTATGTAACTTTCCGCGCAGCTCCGCATCCGAAGATGCGTTGCCATAAATTGGTATCGGGTGCGCTTGTATCGGGGTAGTTTTACTAGTACGAGTACTTCACAACAGTATCGGACCGACACCCGAGTACTGGTATCGGTATCGGTGCATCCCTAAGTACAATTATAAAAAATGTATGCAATTAATCATCCCCCTTGGACTTGTGTTCAGAGAGCAAGATGGATTCCAGCAGAATGAAACAGACCTCAAGGGTCACTTTTTTACGTGATTTTTTAACAGCTTAACAGGGTCCTATTATACTTTTTTACATTTCAACTTTCTTCAGTGTGTAATTTTGCTGTTTGAGCATTAAAAAGGTCTGCAAAGATACAAAGCACAAAGTCCTCTGTAAAGAGAGTTGTTCTCTATATCAGTAAGCACTGTTTCTGAACTCCCTAAAACTCCGTGATTAATGAGTTTTACTTCCGGAAACGTACATGTCACAATATGTGTGTGTATATATATAGCTATATATATATATATATATATATATATATATATATATATATATATATATATATATATATATATATATATATACATATATACATATATATATATATATATATATATATATATATATATACAGGTCCTTCTCAATAAATTAGCATATTGTGATAAAGTTCATTATTTTCCATAATGTAATGATAAAAATTAAACGTTCATATATTTTAGATTCATTGCACACCAACTGAAATATTTCAGGTCTTTTATTGTTTTAATACTGATGATTTTGGCATACAGCTCATGAAAACCCAAAATTCCTGTCTCAATAAATTAGCATATCATGAAAAGGTTCTCTAAACGAGCAATTAACCTAATCATCTGAATCAAAATTACACCTGCAAAAGATTCCTGAGGCTTTTAAAAACTCCCAGCCTGGTTCATTACTCAAAACCGCAATCATGGGTAAGACTGCCGACCTGACTGCTGTCCAGAAGGCCATCATTGACACCCTCAAGCAAGAGGGTAAGACACAGAAAGAAATTTCTGAACGAATAGGCTGTTCCCAGAGTGCTGTATCAAGGCACCTCAGTGGGAAGTCTGTGGGAAGGAAAAAGTGTTGCAAAAAACGCTGCACAACGAGAAGAGGTGACCGGACCCTGAGGAAGATTGTGGAGAAGGACCGATTCCAGACCTTGGGGGACCTGCGGAAGCAGTGGACTGAGTCTGGAGTAGAAACATCCAGAGCCACCGTGCAAGGAAATGGGCTACAGGTGCCGCATTCCCCAGGTCAAGCCACTCTTGACCCAGAAACAGCGGCAGAAGCGCCTGACCTGGACAACAGAGAAGCAGCACTGGACTGTTGCTCAGTGGTCCAAAGTACTTTTTTCGGATGAAAGCAAATTTTGCATGTCATTCGGAAATCAAGGCGTCAGAGTCTGGAGGAAGACTGGGGAGAAGGAAATGCCAAAATGCCTGAAGTCCAGTGTCAAGTACCCACAGTCAATGATGGTCTGGGGTGCCATGTCAGCTGCTGGTGTTGGTCCACTGTGTTTTATCAAGGGCAGGGTCAATGCAGCTAGCTATCAGGAGATTTTGGAGCACTTCATGCTTCCATCTGCTGAAAAGCTTTATGGAGATGAAGATTTCATTTTTCAGCACGACCTGGCACCTGCTCACAGTGCCAAAACCACTGGTAAATGGTTTACTGACCATGGTATTACTGTGCTCAATTGGCCTGCCAACTCTCCTGACCTAAACCCCATAGAGAATCTGTGGGATATTGTGAAGAGAAAGTTGAGAGACGCAAGACCCAACACTCTGGATGAGCTTAAGGCCGCTATCGAAGCATCCTGGGCCTCCATAACACCTCAGCAGTGCCACAGGCTGATTGCCTCCATGCCACGCCGCATTGAAGCAGTCATTTCTGCAAAAGGATTCCCGACCAAGTATTGAGTGCATAACTGAACATAATTATTTGAAGGTTTACTTTTTTTGTATTAAAAACACTTTTCTTTTATTGGTCGGATAAAATATGCTAATTTATTGAGATAGGAATTTTGGGTTTTCATGAGCTGTATGCCAAAATCATCAGTATTAAAACAATAAAAGACCTGAAATATTTCAGTTGGTGTGCAATGAATCTAAAATATATGAAAGTTTAATTTTTATCATTACATTATGGAAAATAATGAACTTTATCACAATTTGCTAATTTATTGAGAAGGACCTGTATATATATATATATATATATATATAATATACACACACGCACATAAAAAGGGGGGGGGGGGGGCGTGGCCTGGTTGAGTTGCATTAATGTTGAATCTCGCGGTTATGGTAAGTGATCCAGTCAGAGCACATTGCGCTTTTTGGAAGAAGGGATTTCACAGACACAGAAACAAAACAGAGTGTGATGCTACCTTCACGTGCTATCGGAATTATCATAAATACCAGTTTCCTAGTTAAAAATTGGACATGAACACCCTCTCAAGTTGTATTCACCACTGGGAAGTTTGGGGGTTCATTTTGATACCAAAGTTCCAGAGTTGGGCTCGCCATAAACTCTAACCATGGCAAGGGGAGAACGGTTGCTGCTGTGACTGGTGTTCTTTATTAGTTTTCCCACAACAGTTACATCGACTGTCTTCTTGTTAAAGTAGTGCATATTTACATATATGAATAATCATTTGAAACGTATTGTATGTATTATACACCTGTATAATGACCGAACAGCCTGTATTTGACCGAAATTCCAGAATCTTCAGCAAGCTAGCTATATAGTGCAGTGAATGTATATACTTTATAGTTATTAATGAATGGGACACTAAATATCATTTTGGCTTTAATAAGATTTTCCACATTAAAGCAGCACTAGGTAACTTTTCAACCTTCATAATATATTTTCAAGACTCTTGTGATGATACATCGACATACAATAGGTTGAATGGCACGTCTGCCATAGCCTGACGGGGTCTGTATCGTTTTTAATCATACTTTTAAACTTCGGGTTTCGGGTAGTAACCCGAGAAAAAAAGAAATACAAAATTCGACTGCTTTACGACATATACGTCACTTCCACCATCACCCCCACTTCCTTAAATTCGGACGTGCGAGCCCAACTATCCTTTGTTTGCCGGATGTTATAGTCATGGCCGAGGCAGCACAGAAAAAGAAGAAAGCAAAGGTTTTGTCGGAGGAATGCAAAAAGAGGAAACGACAAAGTGATTGTATTAAAGTATTATATTTGTTTATTTGTCTTGCCTCAAGCTATAATGCAAATCGATTTTTCAAATTTGAAGATTCATCTATGGTAGCTTGATATATTGACGATATATGGTTATTACCTACCACTCAAACATTGAATTGAAGTATCATATAGATTCTGTAAAACGGTAACCAATAGACTAGACTACTATAATGACGCTGGCTTGTAAACGTGAGCATCGCGGTCATTTGACGTTTGAAAAAAATAAAATAAAACCCATGAAATTATATTCATATGACATGCTGAAACATATGCCACTGTACCTGGGATGAAGACATTTCACACGGGACTCAAGCAGAACACCTGCATGTGCAGTGTTCAGGGCTATCATAGTTGTCATGTCAACAAATGCACGTGCGAGGCATCCCCTGATGCAGGATGACAGTTTACAGTAGTAGAGGACAATACTGTTTCCCAACTGTAGGGGGACCCCGAGAGCAAAACCTACCTAGTGCTGCTTTAATAGGCAAGAATAAACCTGGTGTCCTCCATGGGTCCTGTTCTTTCTGACAACAAAGCACTTGAATGTGACGATCTCGTAATCACGACTTCAGAAGTGGAAAATAGGACATTTCCGATAGCACAGGGAGGCAGCATTACTTACAGACCAGGAAGAGGTGCTGCAACAATGTTAAAGGTAGGAGTGGCTAGCAATAGCAAGCTAGCTTTGAAAGCATGAGATCCCATCCTCCCTTCAGAGCGTCTACTAAAGCCACACCTCGTTCAAAACACATGCAGAATGCAAAGCGTCAGATTACCTCATGTCTCAACGCACATAACATTAAAATAATAACACCGTTCCAGGCAAAACGTCAAGGGTTGCCATCTCGTAATTATGGTTAAGTATGTTTGTTGCGCTCGGTGACTGATGTCTGTCTACAACTTTGCATAGCCACTTGGAACGTGTCGACAACGTGTGATGTCTGCGTGAGCTGGGTTGAGTGGACGGTATGCAAATACATATGTTGGCAGGCAGGTAGGACATTTTGTATCATCGTATTGCACCAAATGCAATGATTGGATAAAATTTTTTTGGTCCTGAGACTTCCACAGAAGATATACAGTATGTACATGTTTTAATACATGTACAGTAACATCTCAGCCCAGACTGTGGAGTCTGTGGAGGCACTGGTCAAAATGGGGACCATCGGGGGTGAGACTGGTGAACTTTTACACCTTATGTGTGGTCTGAGCAATAAGCTGGAAGAAATGTCTAAGTCACTCCATGAACTGGACGATAACATATTGCAGCCTCCGGTAACACCAGACCAACAGCCCCCCTCACCAGACATGTTATTCCTCTCTTCAGCATCCCCGCTTCTGAGCTTCACAGAAAAAATGGATTTTGTTTATACTGGAACCAGACAATCACACTCGATCACTGCGAGCCCCCAGATATCAAACAAAGAGCGTCGAGCCCCACAACCACTAAAGACTGTGGGCCCAGCTCGCCCTGCCCCTCCTCCTGTGAGATTTCTCCGGTCACAACGCCAGGGCACACACCCTCCTCCATCTGCACCAAAAACAACTTATACCAGCTCTCAGTGATGTATTATGGGTCCTCGCAACGTAAACAGCAACCTTATCAAATGTTTACAAAACAAGCGGGAACCCATTGTGCCTGTCTCTTTCTCTATTTCTGTTCTGTTACGTGATAGAAAGTCTAAGGCCTTCTCAGGCCGTATGGCAAACCCATCTAATCTGCGGCCTGTTACTTGTCAAACTAAGATTACTGTGGGGGAAAAAATTTAAATGAATACTGTTAAGTTAGCAGTTTTAAACATCCGTTCACTTAAAAACAAATCATTTCTAGTCAATGACTTAATAACCACAAACAACCTAGATTTTTTACTTCTAAATGAAACGTGGCTAGAAGACAGCTGCAGTGCAACAGTCCTCAATGAAACAGCCCCTCCTAACTTTACTTTTATGAGTGTCTGCAGGGCAGTCAGGAGGGGTGGAGGTTTAGCTGCTCTTTTTAAAGATGTCTATCAATGTAAGCAAGTATCATTTGGTGACTATTTGTCTCTAGAATATCTGGGCATTGTGCTAAAAGGTGCTCCACGCATCCTGCTTATCATTATTTACAGGCCTCCAAAATATTGCCCAGCTTTTATTGATGACTTTACAGAGCTGTTATCAGCAATCTCATCTGAGTATGACTGTTTTGCTATTGCTGGGGATTTTAACATTCACACTGATAATGCTGAATCCAGTGCAACTAAAGATCTCATGACTGTTCTTAACACTTTTGATCTGACACAACATGTACACGGACCCACACATGATCGTGGACACACTCTAGATTTACTTATCAGTAAGGGTCTAAACATTTCATCGATAGTTATTAAGGATGTAGCACTGTCTGATCATTTCTGTATTTTCTTTGATATATCAATCTCTCCTGCCATTGAAACTAGATCTGTCTCTGTCAAAAAGAGATGCTTAAATGAGAACACTAGTGTGCTGTTTATGAAGGCTATATCTCTAACACCAAGCATATCTGCAGACTCTGTAGATTTTCTCCTTGACTCTTTTAACTCAAAAGTTAAGAGTGTTATTGATGATATTGCTCCTGTGAAAGTCAGAAAAAAGAGTGGCAAACAAAAAGCACCTTGGAGAAACTCAACAGCAGTGCAATTAATGAAAAGACAATGCAGGAAAGATGAGCGCATGTGGCGAAAGACAAAACTTGTAGTCCATTACAACATCTATAAAGACAGTCTTCGTGCTTTCAATGTGGAACTAGGCAAAGCTAGACAGACCTTCTTTTCAAATATTATTAACAGAAACATAAACAACACGCGCACTCTCTTTGCTACTGTAGAGAGACTAACAAACCCTCCGAGTCACATTCCCAATGAAATGCTCTCAGACAGCAAATGTAGTAAGTTTGCTTTCTTCTTCTCTGAGAAAATCAAAAATATCAGAAATGCGATCAGCACATCCTTGAGTTGCTCAGGGGTGAGTCAGATCAGACCACAACCTCAGAAAGTTATTATGACTGATTTCGAAGCAATTGATGGTAAAATTTTAGAAGAAACGGTACAGCACCTAAAAACATCAACCTGCGCCCTTGACACACTCCCCACTTCTTTTTTCAAAAGTGTGTTTAACTGTTTAGAAGCAGATCTCCTAGAAGTGGTAAACGCCTCACTTCTTTCTGGGACTTTCCCAAACTCCCTTAAAACCGCAGTAGTTAAGCCTCTCCTGAAAAAGAGAAATCTGGATAACTCCATACTGAGCAACTACAGACCAATCTCAAATCTCCCCTTCATAGGCAAGATCATTGAAAAAGTTGTTTTCAGTCAGCTGAACAAATTCTTGAACTCAAACGGATACTTTGACAATTTTCAATCTGGTTTCCGACCGCATCACAGCACAGAGACAGAGCTCATAAAGATAATAAATGATATTCGTCTCAATACAGATACAGGCAAAACATCAATTCTGGTACTACTCGACCTTAGTGCTGCATTTGACACTGTTGACCACAACATACTTCTTGACAGGCTAAAAAAATGGGTTGGGCTTTCCGGAATGGTCCTCAAATGATTCAGGTCATACTTAGAAGGGAGAGGTTATTATGTGAGTATAGGTGACCATAAGTCTGAGTGGACATCCATGACATGCAGAGTCCCACAAGGGTCAATTCTTGCACCACTCCTATTCAACCTGTACATGCTCCCACTGAGCCAAATAATGAAAAATAACATAATGGCTTACCACAGCTATGCTGACGACACCCAGATCTACTTAGCCCTATCACCTAATGACTACAGCCCCATTGACTCTCTGTGTAAATGCATTGAAGAAGTTAACAGTTGGATGTGCCAAAACTTTCTTCAGTTAAACAAAGACAAAACTGAAATCACTACATTTGGAAACAAAGATGAAATTCTCAAGGTGAACGCATATCTTGAGGCTAAAGGTCTAAAATCAAAAAATCAAGTCAGGATTCTGGGTGTGATTTTGGAGTCAGACCTGAGTTTCAGTCGTCATGTCAAAGCAATAACTAAATCAGCCTACTATCATCTCAAAAATATAGCAAGAATTAGATGCTTTGTTTCAAGGCAAGACTTAGAGAAACTCGTTCATGCTTTTATCACCAGCAGGGTGGACTATTGTAATGGTCTTCTCACCGGCCTTCCCAAAAAGACCATTAGACAGCTGCAGCTCATACAGAACGCTGCTGCCAGGATCCTGAGCAGAACCAGAAAATATGACCATATCACACCGGTCTTTACACCGGCTTCCAGTTACATTTAGGATCGATTTTAAAATACTATTACTTGTATATAAGTCACTCAATGACCTAGGACCTCAATACATTGCAGACATGCTGATCAAATACAAACCTAACAGATCACTCAGATCATCAGGATCAAGTCATTTAGAAATACCAAGGGTTCACTCAAAGCAAGGAGAGTCTGCTTTTAGCTATTATGCCAGCCGTAGCTGGAACCAGCTTCCTGAACAGATCAGATGTGCTCCAACAGTAGCCACTTTCAAATCCAGACTCAAAACACATCTGTTCAGCTGTGCATTTACTGAATGAGCACTGTGCTACTGTACATCCGACTGATTGCACCTTATCTTATGCTTTTACTGAATGAGCTCTGTGCTCTGTCCGAACTGCTTGAACTTTAATTATGTATCAATTTAACCCTGTTTTTAATTTTAGTTTTAATTATACTTTTTATTTTATTTTATTTTTTTATTCTTTTTCTTTATTTTTTATTTTAATTCCTATTAAAACTGTTATACTATATATAGTTTTATTTAATTCACTTACAAATATTTTAACTTAATTTCTGTGTAAAGCACTTTGAATTGCCACTGTGTACGAAATGTGCTATACAAATAAACTTGCCTTGCCTTGCCTTGCCTAATATTTAGACCACTTATATAATTGAATGCTATCAGGATGTAAAGAGATTTTATTTTATTTTTATAAAAGAAATTGCCTACCCTACTTTTAAATGCATTCAATCATGAAAACCTATTCCAGACCCCAAAAACAAAATCAAAACTTTGAAAAAGGGCACAATAGGTCCCCTATAAAAATAATTATGGGTGTATTTTCGAGATCAAGGTTTCGTTTTCTTTAACTAGCCCTAATTTTTTTACGGTCCTAACCAGCTCTGCTTGTTGAACGTTTATTAATTATTATTTTTTTTTTTAAATCATGATTCGTAAATATACAAGTCACCAGATAACTTTGAATCACTCAACAAAGCAACATAAGACAAAGTGTGTGACTGTACGAATGTTAATGCTAATTGAATCAACAATCTGCATTTCAGCAGAAACAAATGTGTTTTCTCATAAAACCAGAGCCAAAGTGGTGATAATGTGATTCACTCTGTCTCGTGTGCACTTCTCATCTCTGCAACACCATGCTATCTCTAAATGAATTCTTCATCCTGTGTTCTAAACATACTGTACACAATGCTGTGTTTCTTTATCACCCATGCTTTCTTCCGTGCATCTACATCATTGCATTCTGTTTTCTGTTCTTTTTTTTCCTTTTCCACAGGAGTTTAACAAGTAATCTGCCCAGTGTCAACCTACCAAATGTGAATCTACAAATGCCTAAAGTACCAAATCTACCAGTGTCAGTTAATCTGCGACCAATGCAAATGCCTAGCTTTTCCACCCCCAACTGGATGCCGGGTTTATCTGATACTGAGTGTGTACTGAGTCTGTACTGGATTCTAATACATGCATGTGTGGCCTTAGCATCAACATATAATCTTTTAGTTCATATCTAATTCTAATTCGGATTCACCCCTAATTAATTGTAGACAGGTTTCATTTAAATATTTGAATTAGGAAAGTGGACAATTTGTTGAGCCAAATACTTGAAACTATAGATTGCACTAGAACATTTCTATATGTTTGCAATCCGAATTCCACAACTAAATTACATATTTTTCCAGTTTAATGCAATCTGTTGTTGATTTACTATGTTTGGGATCATTTTCATGTGTCATACTGCACATAAGGGACAATAAACACAAACAGATGCTTTGACATTGTTATACCAAAACAGATGCTGTGCAAAAGGCCATTATCTCACTAATTGAGATTTATTTTGTAGGGAAATACAATTTATTTTTTAAATTACCATTTTATTTTATGATGTAATAGTATATTATATACACTACCAGTCAAACATTTGGAAACATTAAGGTGTTTTAATGTTTTTGAAAGTAGTCTCTTAATCTCACCAAGGCTGCATCAAAACAAATACAGCAAAAACAGTATTAATGTGAAATATTTGTACAATTTAAAATAACTTTTTTCTATTTGAATATGTTTTAAAATGCAATTTATTTCTGTGATTCAAAGCTGAATTTTCAGCATCATTACTCCAGTCTTTAGAGTCACATGGTCCTTCAGAAATCTTTTTAATATGCAGATTTTCTGCTCAAGAAACATGTATTATTATTATTATTATTATTATTATTATTATTATTATTATTATTATTATTATTATTATTATTATTATTATTATTGTTATAATTATTATCAATGTTGAAAACAGTTGTGTACATTTTTTTTTCCAGGATTATTTAATGAATAGAAAGTTCAAAAGAACAGTATTTATCTGAAATATAAAGCTGGAATATAATGGCAAAGTACAATTTTTGAAGTCAATATATAAAGTATAATATCTTGACTCGCATTAAGGCAACATTATGGTAGTAATATGTAATCAGGTAATCCTAGATGGTTCTCAAACTTTTTCTTAAAACTGTATATGTGGAATCAAGTGCTTTATTTACATGTTTGGACATTTTGCACATACTTGTGCCTATGAATTAAATAATTGCGATTCAGGAGTTGACAGAGGTGAGACAAGGAATTTTTAGTTTATATTTAGGCATGATAATTAAAAAACAATTCTCCAAACCGTAGCATTTTACCACTTTCCATACGAGAGTGAAATACCTTCAGCGCTGCATGTATTGGAAAAAAAAATTATGCATGCACTTACAGACATAATTATGCATGCTGAGTAACACTCCATCTCTAAGGTGTAATGATGAGTAAACACCAAAGGTTGCCAAAAGTAGTTGAAGCCACCACACGTTAGTCACAAATATTAGTACCTGTCTTGACATATCAAACTCTTAAAAGCTTAAAATACTTTCTATCTAGAATTAGGTTAGCACTCTATTTTACAGGCCTGTTCCGCATGCACACACAATGTACTTATTATAATAATGACAAAAACTGGGTAATAACTAGGTAACCTTCTCCTAAACCTAACCTTAACCCATGTAGTTACCTTTTATTATCTAGTACTTTCTTAGGTAAGGACGATGTATGCACAGTGCACTGTAAAATAAAATACAACCAGAATTTGTGTTTACAATAAACTTGAAAGTTTAAGTAATATATGTTCAGTTATGCTAAGGCCACAGCATGGAAATAGCCCATGGACAATTTGAACCCCAAAAGCCCTAAGCATGTTGAAGGGTTGGAAGATACAAATACAGTATCACACTATAGAAACATGCTCATGTTTTGGTAGCTGAATATTAAAGCTGAAGTGGGTAATTTCTGCACTAGCTGCACCAAACAAAATTGCAACAACAACAAACAAAAAACTAGAAAAGGAATGTTTGTTAGGACAAATGTTGGAATGTTGCCTGAAGAGGCCTTGTACAGCTGCTAAACCATTTCTAGTGTTTTCTTTGTGGATTCATTAATATCAAGCCAACATATAATGACTGATTTCAATCAAAATCAGACAATCTCCCCTTCTTTGTTCAGTCAGTTTGCCCAGCCCTGAAACAAACCGATTGCAACTTTGTTTGGTTCTGCTAGTGACGCAGAAATCACACACTCTATCATGGTCTTATATGCTCATCATTGATATCTGGTCATGAATAAGTGATGCTACTTTAACATCTTGTATCTTTCCAACATCTTCCTCCTTCCCCTTTTTCTATTAGTATAGAAAAGGATACAGGTGTCTTTCCTCTTTCTTCTTGCTGTATTTGTTGGGTATGGGGTAGAATAGTAGCTCTCCTTCTGTAGCCTGCCTTGAGATATGGGTGTCAAGGATAAGAATACTGAGGGAGATCTCCCCATCCCCCTTTTGGTCCTGTCCTGTTTCCTTCATAGTGCTCTGAAGAGATGTACAAGCTTCAGAGCAACAGGCATCTGCTTTCAGTAGAAACCAAATACAAGACTCTTTACTGGCTGTGTGAGTAACCCAAACTTTAAACTGCGTTGTTTCTCACAACAGTCATTTGTGGTGTTTTTCACACAATATATCAATAGCTGCGTTTCCATTACCCTTCAAATTGAAAATATGCCCAATGGAAACATGCCAATTTTGCAAAAACTCCCATATACTGTATCGTAAAAAAATATTTATGCTCGCATGAGGTGGTTTTCCAGGCAATTCGAAAAAGGAATATTTCGCAAAACGTACATAAAAAATTTCACCTGTCGTACGTAAAAGTCAAGACAGAGTTATTTATTCTTTATTTATTGCCCTATTGCATTGCGCAGCTCAAAAAAGGTTGATCTGTTCATTCGGAAATTCTGAATCCACAGTTCCTCTGTGAAATCGTGTACTATAACCTACCACCTCATAAGTATAAGTGGCTTTCTTTGCCATTAATGCTTTGATAACACGCCTACATTTCCTTCGATTAAAAATAATGGCTATATGTCGCCATCATTTTTGGAATGACTCATCGCAAGAGGAGAAAATTAAATTGTTGCTTAACATCGGTTAATGCAAACGCTGTCATTTTGCAATAGTTTATAATGGACACAAACTTTTTGCGTAAATCTGTAATGGAAACCAGTCTACTGTTTTGTTTGACCCCAGTTTCATTTATTTTTTAAGAATTCAATTTCAAACTTTTGCTTATATAGTGTTATTTAAAAGTCCAATTTTCTAATGTATCTTTAATATAACATTTTTCATTACAAATTACTGTATATTATCAGCATTATCAGCACAACATGACTATTTGTAACTTTTCTTAGTAACTTAATTTTTTTATTTTTAACCCTAAAATGTTCTTTTTATTTTAGGAAAAATGAAAGAGAGATTATTTATAGATTATTATATATTTATAGATTATAAAGTTTATATATGTCAGTAAGCCTATCAAACACATAATTTAATTTAATAACTTTTAAAAATATATAAATAAGCTCATCATTAATCAATCTGTAAATATTTCTACACATCCTTCTGCTGCTGTACGAGTGTCTGTTGAGTACAGTACAAATGAACCAAGAGTGAAAGCACCCTTAGAGTCTTCAGTGCGAAGCTCTCATTGCTTCAGTCAATCCTAAAATATGTTTCCACTGAAGATGCCTTGGCCTGCTGGCTGTTTGAGGACTCTGTACTCAAGCTGTGAGGAATGGTGTGAGAGTCAGTCTCTGTCAATTTTCTTTCTATGATCTATTCTTCATTCAGTTCGGACCCTGTGGAGCTGAAATTGGTTCCATTCAAACAGATCTATAGCTTTATCAGTTGAAAGTCTGGGACTGTAGCTCCTCCTGCCACACATACAGCCTTTTCTTGTGATCCCGCAGTTCTCCTTTGACATCATTGTGCATGTTTACCTTACCTGTACTCAAACAACCAAGCAAGGCCTGATTGTTATCATTTTGCTTTAGGATTAACCATTTATTTTTTCCATGGAACGATCGCCAATGAGGTTGATCTGAAGCCAACAGGGCAACTCTGCAACGATCGGGAAGTGGTAAAAAAAAAAGTAAACCAAATGTGCCATCCTGGTGTGTAGACTTGAAACAGGCTTTGTCTTCTTTAATAACCCCCTGCCCTCTGACCTTCCTATTTCCTGACCTTTTCCGGAGCATTCCATTCCTGATATACAGCTTTATTTAAAATAACTTACTGTATCTCTCTTCAACTGTCTCTTCTGCATGTGTCCTGGTGTTGGCAGTAATGGTTCTGGGACTTCAGAAGACTTGTTTTGGAAGCTGGATGCACTGCAGACATTCATTAAAGACCTGCACTGGCCAGAAGAAGAGTTTGCCAAACACCTGGAGAGCCGACTGAAACTCATGTCCAGTGATATGATTGAGTCCTGTGTAAAAAGGTGAGGCTGGAAAACATAAACAATGTTAAAGTCTGTCTCCTCTCCACCAATCAGCTGGTGTGTGGTGGGTGTTCTGGCACAATATGGCTGCCGTCGCATCATCCAGGTGAATGCTGCACATTGGTGGTGGTTGAGGAGATTCCCCCTTCTATACTTCTATATGTAAAAGTGCTTTGAGTGCTGAGAAAACCGCTATATAAATGTAATGAATTATTATAGTCTTCTAACACAACAACTATATCTGACACAAAAGCCTTTTTTTCTTCTTTCTTTCTTTCTTTCTTTCTTTCTTTCTTTCTTTCTTTCTTTCTTTCTTTCTTTCTTTCCTTCTTTCTTTTTTAAAAATGTAGGCACACACTGGTATTTTGACAGTTGACACTTTTACTGCATTTTACGACATGCTAAACTCAATTTAAAACAACATTTAGCTATTTTTAATTATTATGTATGTAGCTTTTATGACACAATATTAATTGAGAGACGACATTTAAATATTTGTACTTTTAATCCACACCATAGGACCGTTTAAAAAGGCAAAACATTAAAATAATAATAATACAATTATAAAAGTTATCTTATACATTCATGGAAAATTTGTTTCTTATAAAGAACATGGTTATCTTATTTGAATTTCTACAAACTAGAATAATGGCTTATGGATGCACCTATTCAAATATTACTTATTTTATTGTATATTTTTTACTATTAGAATATTAATTATATACTGTGGATATAAAAAGTCTACTCAAAGTATTCCACAAGAGATGCCTTCAAAATGTAACACATCTGGGACGTTTTGGCATAAAAGAAAATATTCAAATACTGACTGTAATAAAATGCTGTAATACAATTAAATCAGTTCAGGGATGTACCCACTTATGCATTTAGTTATTCCGCGGTTTTATATATATATATATATATATATATATATATATATATATATATATATATATATAATCTTTTTTTTTTTTCATTTCTCTGAAATGTCACTTTGGTTTTCAGTGGCATTGCATAGGTTGTAATTTTTTACATATTTTACATCACAAAAAAATAAAAGAAAGATAACAAGCTGTTTTAACAGGAGTTTGTACACTTTTTGTGTCCACTGTACGTTATGGCCAACATTGAATTTGTTCCATTTTGTCTTAATAATTTAAAAATAAAACACTGGATATTAAAATTGATCACTTTAAATTCTACAAGTGAATTGAGGCGTCACAACATTATGTTAAAAAAGATGTTTTATATATAAATTGTAAAATCATACTGAAAATATTGATGATGATGATGATGATGATGATGATGATGATGATGATGATGATGATGATGATGATGATGATGATGATGATGATGATGATGATGATGATGATGATGATTAGAAAACTGCACATTATGCATTACCTAACAAACTAACCAAATATCTAGTAATCTTAAAAGTTATCTAGCACTACATTTTTATTCTTCATGTGTGACTTTGCAGCCACACCGTAAACCTTCATCAGCAGTCATTTGAGTTGTGCACTTTAGTAAACCGTACTTACAAGCAGAAAAAAAAGTTCTCAAATTTGAGAAATCTCTTGGCCTGTCCATTTGAATAACAGAAAAAGGCTAGCTGATTTTCAGTGCGCATGTCCACATCTGTAATACTTCTTGAGGAGAAACAGGATGTCTTGTATAGCAGCATTCTCGGTTGCTCCTTTTCGCGCTTGCTGTGAGTGAAGACGTGATTTAAAGTGCTTTAAGAAACTGTTGTAAGTATTATCATGGTACTTTGCTGAGTCAGAAGATGATTTGGCTTAACTAAAAGAAAATCTACTCTTTTCCCATTCCAATCCACACAGAGTTCTTAGTAAGCTAAAAATATTGTGATTAAAAGTACTAATTTGTGTATTTTATATTTTATTTTATTTTTATTATTATTTATCTTCGTTCCTTTCTTTTTATTTTATTTCATTTTTTTTTTTTTTTTGCAATCCTTTATTGGATCTCAGTCATCAAAAGTTAAAAATCTATTTTGGCTACACCCACTAAGAACGCCAGTTACACTTTAATGCAGAAACTCTCAACTGGCATTGTTTCCTCACTTCATTTTTGACATCCTACTCCTCTGTGTTGTTTCAGAACCAGAGCAGCCTTTGAGGTGAAGTTGCAGAAGAGTCCCCGCACCACAGACTTCCGTGTTCCTCAGTCCATATGCACCATGTTCAATGTCATGGTGGACGCCAAGGCCCAATCCGCCAAACTGTGTGCCATGGAGCTCAGCCAAGAGGTACACAAAACAAACAAAATGGATCTTTTTGTTCTTGCTGAAATCTTTCCACAGCTTTCTCGTCATTGCAAACATACACTTTCGCTGCCACAATTTCCAGTAAAACGCCCTCATAATGTGCTGACCTGCATCTTAGCAGTTTATATTGTTAAATCCTTTATTCTTTTTTGAAATGCATGAGTTCATAATATGCACCAGCCTATGATATATACAGTAGGTATATATGAATTATATATTTCAATGTATATACACCTATTCTTTATGATTGCAAGTAAATGCATTTAATGCTACAGATCTGAATGATTCACCAGCATGGCACTTTTTTCCATTGGTTTCTTAATTTGAATTTAGTTTGACTCTGCTGGAATGAGATGTTTTCTTTTTCTCTCTGTTGCTTTCTAATTGTCACTGTCACCTTGTCTGCTGTATCTTTCTTTTCATCCCTTTTCTCAATCTTGTGAAAGTTTGTTAGAGAATGGGTAAGTGTGGCTAACAATTCAATTGAATTCTCACCTTTATGTCCCTAAGGTATAATTAGCAATCCTAGCAGTTTCCCCCAGTCCTCTGACACTTAAATTGTTTTGATTATATTACCATATGTGATAGCTGCTTCTGAATATACATGTGCTAGAAGTGAGACATCTCATATCCGTAGCATCTTGAGACAGGTAATGATCTGAACTGAATTAATTACGCAAGCGTCCTTTATATGAGGTAATTGGAGACAAAGGGATTGAGTTTGCCACCAAACAGCTCAAAGAAACCTTTTTTGCAATACATACTCATTATGTCTTTCTTTTCCAGCGACAGTACCACTCGCAAATTGACAATCTCATCGAGGAGACGGTGAAAGAAATGATTACTTTACTCGTGGCAAAGGTAGCATTTCAGGAAAACCGTATTCCTCATTTGTGTTTTTACGTATACAGTTGCCAGAAAAAGTATGTGAACCGCTTGCAGAATCTGTGAAAATGTAAATCATTTTAACAACATAAGAGGGATCATACAAAATGCGTTAGTTTTTATTTAGTACTGTAAGATATTTTACATAAAAAAAATGTTTACATATAGTCCACAAGACCAAAAAATAGCTAAATTTATTAAAATGACCCCATTCAAAAGTTTATGAACTTCTGTGTTGTTTTGTGATGGTTGTTCATGAGTTATTAAATATAAACGGGTCTTAATGCATCGTGTTTCCTTCTGGAGCATCAGTGAATGTTTTAACCTTTTTTAATAGTTGTGTCAACTTTTGAACGGGGTAATTTTAATAAATTCAGCTATTTTTTGTCTTGTGGACTATATGTAAACATTTTTTAAGTAAAATGTCTTATTCAGGGCAGTACTAAATCAAAAATAACATGCATTTTGTGTGATGTCTCTTATTTAGTTAAAATTATTCACATTTTCACAGATTCTGCAAGCGGTTCACATATTTTTTCTTGCAACTATATAACTGCTTATATGAAGAAAAGTAATAATAAAAAAAGTAAAAACAGACTTTAATTTTATAGTAATATATATATTTTTTTTTTTACAGACTTTAATTTAAATGTTATGTTTGTGGGTAGGGATGCACCGATACCAGTACTCGGGTGTCGGTCCGATACTGTTGTGAAGTACTCGTACTAGTAAAACTACCCCGATACAACCGCACCCGATACCAATTTATGGCAACGCATCTTCGTGTGCGGAGCCGCTCGAAAAGTTACATAATTCGCCGTGCACACTCGCACACCGCGGCGCCAAGTGCAAAGGGGTCTCGTGCTCTCAAAGCGCACGACTGCCATAATATGGCTTCATTTTTGCCGCGGGCACCCGAGCGCTATATAGCGCAGAGTATAAACCAAGCTTAACCGCTTGTGAGGTAGATAGCTCTCGGTAGTGAGTGCTGAAAGTGAAGGGCTGTTTAGTAGGGATGTGCTCAATGACTAGCCTAACCCCGGTAGTATAACAAGCCTAAGCAAACTTAATTATACTAGTTTGACATGACATGGAAGAAAATTGAAAAGTTTTGTGTAAGCTTTCAAAATCCTCTTTCACCCTATTGGAGATTTATCTGAAGCCTCCGCGAGCGCCAGAGAAAACCAACGCATGCAAAACCTGAGGTAAAATTAAATGATTTTGTTTTGCTGCAGATATACACTTTTCAAAATAATATATTAATTTCAAGATTTAAAGGTCCCGTTCTTCGTGATCCCACTGTTCAAACTTTAGTTAGTGTGTAATGTTGCTGTTAGAGCATAAATAATACCTGTAAAATTATAAAGCTCAAAGTTCAATGCCAAGCGAGATATTTTATTTAACAGAAGTTCCCTTTCAAAGCCTACAGCGAACGGCCAGCTTGGACTACATCCTGGTACTTCCTACATAAATGACGTCAGTAGAACAGACTAACCTCCGCCCACAAGACTATGCGAAAAAAGGGGGCGTGGTCTTGTTGCTGTCCCACGTGGAGAAGAGGACGGTCGCGTGGAGAAAAGGAAGTGCTGCGTTTCAGTGTGTTTGTCGCCATGTCGTCGAGACGCTGTTATTTTCATCCCGGAGTCAAATCACCTTTGTTTGGCTTTCCCAGGGACGCTGTAGAGATCATTAAGCGCATATATATCTCCCGTTAAGAGGCGTGACCTTTCCACGTGCGCTAAGCTGCTGTCGAATCACTACACAGGAACCGAGCCACGTTCGCTAAGCTGCTGTCCAATCACAACACGGGAACCGCTGGCACAATCAGAACTCGTTACGTATTTCTGAAGGAGGGACTTCATAGAATAAAGGAAGTCATCAGCCGTTTTAAGGACAGTGAAAACAGCGGTATACAGATAAGTAAATTGTGTTAAAAATACAGTTTTTTTTTTTTTACACGCGAAACATGAACACATGTTATATTGCACACTGTAAACACAATCAAAGCTTCAAAAAGACACGAAGAACGGGACCTTTAACATTTACACGACAGTAATTTAAACATAGCCTTTGTAAAAAAAAAAATATATATTTAAAGCAAAACCTTAATCAATTTGTGTATTTAGTTTGTTACAGTCAGAAAGTGAAAAACATCTGATGAAAATAAAACATTGTTATAAGAACTGTAATGGTATTATTAAGTACTCGTATCAGTACTCGGGATCGGCAAGTACCCAAATGTAAGTACTTGTACTTGGTCTGAAAAAAAGTGGTATCGTTGCATCCCTATTTGTGGGTTAAGTTTCTATTCATTATTAAATATAATTTCACAATTTTAAAGGGGAATATTATTTAAATGTTTTATTTGTGTGTTTTTCTGTGTTTTACAGTTTGTTGTAATCCTAGAGAGTGTTCTAGCAAAGTTGTCACGTTACGACGAGGGCACACTTTTTTCCTCCTTCCTGTCATTTACAGTAAGAACAAATTGTGTTTTTCTAATACATTTTCTCAAATGTTTTTACTATCGTAACAAGATACTTTGACTCCAATATGCATTATTACAACAAAAATAAATATTGTTTAATCTTATATTAGAAACTGTAAAATAAACTGCCTTGTTAAAATAAAATGTTGACTTTCACATTGCAATATTATATAGACAAAATATTCATTACATTTTCATTATTTGATTATTAAATCTCTTTTATTTGTAGGTAAAAGCTGCTTCGAAATATGTGGATGTACCTGTAAGTGACAACAGGATTTTTCTAATACTCATTGGTTGATTAATCAAACAGTTAATTGTTTATAATTGAACTTAATATTTATGTTTATACAGTTTTTTCCCCTCTAGACTTAAAAAAACTCAGCATATTAGTTTAGATAATTAATTAATAGCATGTTACACTTTGTTTTCAAAAGCCCTGTTATAGCTTTAAGATACGACTAATAATTGCCGTGGCCTGCTGTGCAGATGGCCATCTCTTAGCCCCAAATGGCCATTCATATGTATGTGGGAGAGCGTCGTCTCTGTGAAGCTCTACCCTCTGCAGCAGACAGTGTGATGTGTGTGTTGTGCAACAAAAGCACGTCGTGAGGATGCCGCTGGGTCCAACTCATTGCACTCAGCATCACATCACTGAGTTTCCTTCAACTGCCAACACATTTGGTCACAACGCGAGGCTTTTTCAATTAAAACCCTGTCAATGAATGCCGGAAGCGTCCTATCGCTCTCTTTCTCTCTCTGTTTATCATTCTCCTGATGGTCTAAGGGTCAGATAATCTTATGTTTCCATGGTAATTGTTTGCTTAATACACAAAATAAAATTATTTCTGACAAACTTGCTCATTTGCACCCTCTGAAAGGACCCATAGATGTGTGAAGTAAGTTCAATTTACAGCGTCTGACAATTACCAATTCTGATGACCTTCATATGCCCGCTGGCAAAGGAAGTGTTTCATTCTCTGCTGAGGCTGAGCAGGGGGTAAAACACCCCAGATGATTTACTCTGGGTTTTTTTTTTTTTTCACTTGCAATTTGGTTGAATAGAATCATACTTAATCAAATAGCATTGTTCTTCTGCCGGTATGTTCAGACTTCACACAATGACAGCTCATTTTACACACCTCAGGTTTTGACTCTTAGACATTTAAGAAAATGAGAAACAAAACACTTTTCATCTGCTTGTCAGGTGACAACATCCTTTGTTAATATGACAGTAGATTGCTACTTTACAATGCAAAAAGCTTAAAAAGAACCATGATCTTCAGATTAGCATGACAATACAGGTTTAAAAACATTTAAAGTGCGGCCACATTAGTGCATTTTCTGCTAAATTTGGTGGGCAAAAAGGTCCATTGTTGAGAGTAGTGATGTATGAAGAGTCACTTGTGCCATCCTGATCCGAAATATTCCGCCTTCAAGCTAAATTCCAGAGTGCATAGATTCCTATTGAAATTACTGTATTTCGATGATGACAATTCATTGAACAATGGTAAATGTTACTGCATCTTTATTCTGTAACAAAACCTGCCTACATTTAGTCTCAGTTTCATATGTCACACCCACGGACTGTTGGATGAACACCTGATGCTGAAAGGCCTGTTCACACCAAGGACGATAACTATAAAGATAACAATAAAGTTCTGAAAATGATATTTCTCAATATTAAAGAATAGCAGAGTTCACATCACAGCTATAACAATAACGGCACAGAGAAACGATATCATTGGAATCACTTTCAGAATGATTTTTTCCAGCTGATGAATGATAAAAACATTAACAGCAGAATCTATCCTGCTGTAACAAGCTTGAGCATTTAAAGTGACAGACAAGCACACGCTTAGAATAAACAGAACGATATTGTTCGCTGGTGTGGATGCCAAGATCGTTATCTTTATAGTTGTCATTCTTGGTGTGAAAGGGCCTTAAAGGGGTCATCGGATGCCCATTTTCCCTTTTTGGTATGATTCTTTAGGGTCTTCATGTAAAGTCTGTTACATACTTAGTTTATTCCTCAATGTTTGTGTAAAACTACACCCTTTTTACCTCCTCAAAAACAGCTCTGTTCACAACGACCCGTTTCGGTGCATGTCTCTTTAAATGATAATGAGCTACTGCTCACCCCACACCTCTCTTCCGTGGGGTGTGTAGACACGTGAAGTGCTGCCTTGGTGGACAACTGGCTGAGGTCCGTCATCATATTGCTCAGAAATTTAAAACAGCTTGATTTTTGAGAGCGTTTAGGCTTTTTGAGTATTAAATAAAAGGAGTGAATAGATTTTTACCATTGTATGGTGGTTGTATCCACACACTGCAAAGCCCTTATATGCAAACACCATTTAAAAGGGATTTTTGCATCCGATGACCCCTTTAGGGCACACAAAATTACACTTCAGGAGCTTTCAAAGCCGTCCTCTGATTGGTCTGGCTACGCGAGACTAGCCTATACATTTAAAGTATTTTAAGGATAAAACGTTTTTTCAAAAGTTAGATAGCATTGTCTTCATGGAAAAGCCAATCATAGACACACTCCAAGATGGCGTGAGAGAGGTCATTATAAAAACGTCAATACTGAAAAAAATACTGTAATAGTGTAATTAAAAAGGTATTGTTTTTGTGAGTCGAGTATATTTGTGTGGTGCTGCCTATGTAGATTGCTCCAAATCAGTCACTTATGAGGTTTCCTGAAGGTTAGGATGCTGCCTATGTAGAAAGCTCACTAGACTTTGGAACAGAGCTGTTGTATACTAATATTTAAATGACGCCAAACACTAATACATCTTTCACTGTCTCTCTTTCCGTCTTCTGCAGAAACCTGGGATGGATGTTGCCGACAGCTATGTGACATTCGTCCGCCACTCTCAGGATATCTTGCGGGATAAGGTCAATGAGGAGATGTATATAGAAAGGTTATTTGATGTAAGTAATGGCTGTCTTCTCCCTCTGTGAAGGGGGAGGCCCTTCAAAATGTGACACAACAGCCAGCTAGGAGGGATAAGTCACATTTTGAGACCTGCTTCTCTCTCTTTCTCAGTTAGTTTCTTTTACTCTTTGACTCTCTGACTCTAACTTTCTCTCTTGCACTGCTTCTCTGGCTTGACCTTTCCTCTCTGGTATGCAGTGCTGTGTGTGTTCTGGCTGTAATATTCCCTTCGCTCTGCTCGTTATTCCTAGTGCAAAAGAGTAGGATTATTTTAAGATGTGTTCTCATGCAGATGTGAGATGAAGCACCTACAACACACATGCAAACACAGATAGAAACTGAGGATCCACAGATGATTGTACAGAGGTATAAATATATTACAGGCCTTTGATTAAAGTTTCTGCTTGTGGTTCGATTAAGAGAACAGTAGAACAGAACTCTACGGAAGTCCTAAGGAACCATGCTTTATTTTTCTCTTATTTTGTAATAAGGATTTGTAATTTTCCCGTAAACTTGATAGAACTCTTTTTTTTTTTTTGAGAGAGAGAGAGAGAGAGAGAGAGAGAGAGAGAGAGAGAGAGAGAGAGAGAGAGAGAGAGAGAGAGAGAGAGAGAGAGAGAGAGAGAGAGAGAGAGATCTTGACTTTCTTGGAATTTTAGTGTACACAAAAGTTTGGGGTCAGTAAGATGTTAAAAAAATAATAATAATAAACTTTTCTTAAAAAACACTTTTATTCAGTAAGGATGCATAAATTGATAAAAGTGACAGTAAAGACTTGTATAATAAATCTTGACAAAAATGTTTCATGGTTTCCATAAAAATCAATATTGTTTTCAACATTGATAATAATAATAAATGTTTCTTGAGCACCAATTCGGCATATTAGAATGATTTCTGAAAGATCATGTGCATTTTCAATGATGCTGAAAATTCAGCTTTGCCATCACAGAAATAAATTACATTTTAAAATATTTTAAAATTAAAACAGTTATTTTGTTCAATAATGCTATAGTGTAATTATAATGTTTTCTCAATATCTTGAATTAAAGATTATTTTCTAAGTGGAATACACATTAGCGTTTCATGGATGAGCATATTCGTTTTTACTGTTATAGGCTCATTCGTGTTAAAATATCTCTATCCGTCATTGATAGACACTTCCAAATACATGTCTGACAACTTTTTTGTAGTAGTAGACATTCATATAGTGATACCGAACATGTGGTCTATGTTATTGCCATTATGACATATTATTGACATATGTTTTGTTGATGGCAACTAACCAAAGACATTTTTTTCTTTGTGAGAAAACATGAAAAATCATGGAAAAGTGAGAAAAAAGTTATGCATGTCCTCTTAGGGCTTCCGTAAAAATAGACAAAAAAAATCAGAGTGTGGAGGATATTGTTTTGTTCATTTTAGCTGATATAGTAGGGGCGGGGGTGTCACAAAGGCAACTGCCCTATTTCCGGAGTAAATCTCCCGCTAAGGAGATCCAAATAGAGAGAAGCCCTCCAAACCTTGGGCTTATTGTGATAAAGGCTTAAAGAAAAGGAAAGAATGAGGGAAAACACTGAGGGTAAGAAAGAGGAGTTGAATAAGAAACACTGAAGGGGAGGGCACACAATGGAGAACACGGTCTTAAGGGATGGCCAGGGCCATCATGTTGGTTATAATCCTTTTGTGCTGTCTGTAGACCAGTTTGTTAAGTGTGTGTTGTTGGTAAGGTGTGTTTGCATTGTGTGGCTAAAGACTTGTGTTTATATTCAGAAAGAAAGCCAGAGCGGGAGCGTTGATCTGAGATGGGTTTTCTTGTCCATTTGCTCGACGTTGCTCCTCGAGACAACCTGATCTGAAAACGGCGCTCCCACTCTGAAATGCTTTGTGAATATGGCTCCTCGTGTCATGTGTGAACAATTCAAGTAAGAATCCTGATCCTGTGGTTCATTATTGACTTTCATTTCATGGTGAAAGCTGACCCGGGATCAGTAGTCTTACTCTGAGATGTTTTAAACATGTGAGCTCTGGTTTGTGAGTTTTCTGAGTGTCCTACAAAAAGGCTGCTTGAATCTGCTGCATTGTGTACTGGTTTTACCTCCATTTTGCAATGCCTTAACTATCTTTCTCCCCTCCTGGAGGGTGTCTGAAAAGATTCTGTGTTCTTTTCTTTCTTCGTCCGCTTGGAATGAGATGGTGTCGCTTATTTTCCAGACGCATCGTGCATTTGCTTTCACTTCCTCGAATGCAAACAAGAAAAAAATCCCATCTGCCCTGTTTTTTCTACCCTCTCATTCCATATCTCCATTTTGCTTTCTCGTTTTTCCACCTCCTTTCTTGCTCTCTCTCTCTCTCTCTCTCTCTCTCTCTCTCTCTCTCTCTCTCTCTCTCTCTCTCTCTCTCTCTCTCTCTCTCTCTCTCTCTCTCTCTCTCTCTCTCTCTCTCTCTCTCTCTCTCTCTCTCTGTGCCTGAATCGAAATGAAACTTATCCTTCCTGTCAAGTTGTTTTTGTCACATTATGCCAAGTGGCGTTATTCAGAGTCAAATAATCTTCCTTTGTACATCTACTAGCATGGCCCGTGTCCTCAGAGACTCAGCTCCTACATGCACTTACACACATCCATCCACACAATCAGTCAACCGGCCCACCCTCCCCAACCTCCCGCCCCACCGCCCTCAACCCCAGATGGGCACGCATGGCACACATCTTCCCTCTCTACCCGCTGAAGTGGTCGGGCCTCCGTAGGCAGTTGAAAAAGACAACATGTGTGCATGCATACACACATGCACGCTCACTCCATCTCGCACACACGCTGGTCCTCACTGTTATGCTAAACAGCCATTGAAATAGCTCCGCTCTTTATCAGGGGCTCCAGGCAACCTGCTCAAATGTTTTCTTCTTACTTTGTCATTTCACTTGTTAAAGATGTCATAACATCCTCCACAATGAGCCATAACACCATGTGCTGTTGTTTTAAACCCGCTACACGCACCTTATTTAAAAATCGGCACTCGGTTCAATATAAAAATGACATAGAGGAGATTATAATATCGGTATCACTAATTAAATGGGTTTAAAAGAACAGCAGCCCCCTTTTGTCACTTTTTTGATTTTTAAATTTTATCCATATTGCTGATTTGAAAAAGCACAGGTAACACTTTACAATAAGTTCTCATTTGTTAACATCAGTTAAATGCATTACCTAACATGAACTAACAATGAGCAATCTATTTTTACAGCATTCATGTAAACAGATACAACGTTTGAGTAAATGTTGAGATTAACATGAACTAAGATTAATAAATGCTGTACAAGTATTGTTCATTGTAGTTCATGTTAACTAATGTAGTTAACTTGTGTTAACTATTAACATTAACTAAGGTGTGTGTGTGTGTGTGTGTGTGTGTGTGTGTGTGTGTGTGTGTGTGTGTGTGTGCGTGCGTGCGTGCGTGCGTGCGTGCGTGCGTGCGTGCGTGCGTGCGTGCGTGCGTGCGTGCGTGCGTGCGTGCGTGCGTGCGTGCGTGCGTGCGTGCGTGCGTGCGTGCGTGCGTGTGTGTATATATATATATATATATATATATATATATATATATATATATATATATATATATATATATATATATATATATATATATATATATACACACCACAAAACCAGTCATATATCGCACAGGTATATTTGTGGCAATAGCCAACAAAACATTGTATGGATCAAAATTATAACATTTTCTTTTATGCCAAAAATAATTTGGATATTAAGTAAAACTCATGTAACATGAAGATATTTTGTAAATGTCCTACCGAAAATGTATATAAAAATGTATTAGTAGTAATATGCATTGCTAAGTCCTACTTCATTTGGACAACTTTAAATGTGATTTTCTCAATGTTTCGATTTTTTTTTTTAAGATTCCAGATTTTCAAATAGTTGTATCTCGGCCAAATATTGTCCTGTGCTAACAAACCATACATATTTATTCAGCTTTCAGTGGATGTATACATCTCAATTTAAAAATATGTACCTTTATGACTGGTTGTGTGTGTGTGTGTGTGTGTGTGTGTGTGTGTGTGTGTGTGTGTGTGTGTGTGTGTGTGTGTGTGTGTGTGTGTGTGTGTGTGTGTGTGTGTGTGTGTGTGTGTGTGTGTGTGTGTGTGTGTGTGTGTGTGTGTGTGTGTGTGTGTGTGTGTGTGTGTGTGTGTGTGTGTGTGTACTATGGACCCACTTTATATTAGGTGGCCTTAACTACTATGTACTAACATTTTAATTAATCATTTGATACAATGCACTTTTGTGTACATACATGTTTTTACATTGTACTTACATTTAAAAAAATACCTGCATGTAATTACATCTGTAATTAATTTCTGTAGTTACATTTGTAATTACACAGTTGACACTTCCCTTACACCTAACCCTACCCTTAAACTGACCCATACCACCACACCTGTCCCTGCCCCTACCCGTATCCCACCTCAATATCAGCAAAGGTGTTTTGCAATACAATTTGAACATAGTAAGTACATTGTACTTATTTTTTGATGTAAGTACATAGTAGTTAAGGCCACCTAATATAAAGTGGGGCCTATACGGACAATATAATGAACTTTGCTATATACTTGTTTGGAGAGCTTTCTAATCAATACAATGGCTTTTTTCTTCATCATTCATGCTAAATTTCTGGTTTCTCATTTTTCTTTTTGTGTTTGAATCAGCCAAAATGTTGCTTTCATTTGTTATTTTGGCTCCAGTAGTCAGAATATTCCTGATGGCCTCCTTCCCTTTTACACTTTTTCATTTTATGATTGTTTTAAGTAATCCGCTTTGAAATGATCTGTTAGGTGGGTGTAGTATAATTGCTTAGTGGTTCTTGGCTGGTTGTCATATTGAAGTATATGTGGCCAACGCTAAGCTTGGGTTAATTGGGGTCAAGGATGCTGATTTCTCACAGACAGAGATGGCACATTGGCCAGAGTAAGAAGATTATACTTGCTGTTTGACTAATTCAAAATATGTCTGCTTTCATAACGCCGTTTCATAATGCAGAAAAAGCGACCATATGGGAAAAGGTATTAAAAATGAAAACAAAGAAAAATGGATAAAATTCAGTCCAGTGATATGCATAAAAAGGATGAAGAGTAAAACAATACTTGTAATTATTAGGAATCATAAGGAGGCTTATTGATCATTTTTCCATTTATTGTTATTATTATTATTATTATTATTGTTATTTATTTATTTGATATAAGAATTTGAAAGCATTTCTAAGTTTGAAATTTTGTTTTAATTTAAGATAGATTCATATATATTAAACTTTGAAGTAAATATTAATTAAAATGCATGTTATTTAATCTATCCAGACAACATTATCTTACAATTTCTTAATTTGGAAACAAATTTACTTCACAAGTGGTTTGTTGCGATAAAAAACGTCTCCCATAATATTCATGAGTTTTGAGAAGATGGTGATTATTACGAAGGTCATATTCCAGATACAAGCTGCCTAAGAGGCAAATCGCTTGCCAGTGGACGGATGAAGTTTAAGTTCAGGATAGAGGACCAGAAAGAGGAATAGAAAAGGAGAGGGACGGGGGACGGGGGGAGAGAGAATTAATTTATTTCACTCTGCCAGCCTGCCAGTTCTTGAAAGAACAGCTGAGGAGAGCAGGATTAAGGCAGCTGTGCTTAACGTGAGGGCTCATCTGTCAGATTGGGGCGGAGCGCATAGATCATTGATTAAAAAAAGCCATCTCCAAATCCAGCGCTTCACTGATACCGCCGTCCTGCCCCGGCTCTTCAGTGTGTGCGTGCGTATGCATGCGTGTCTGAGTGCCAGAAGAGAGACTCAGATACACAGCAGATTACACACGTCAATTATACACTTAATCTGCTTCTGGAGGAGATTGTGGCCTACCCTCATTGATTAATTTGAAGTATTCCCGTTGACCTTGGCAGTTATCAGATCGACAAGATTGCACTTTACAGTGACGGTTAATGCGGTTTAATCGTTCCACTGCTGGATGCTGTGAGGAACAAGTAGGGTTAGAGATACTGGAAAGCCTGGCGGGTTTGGACTGAGCTGCTGCTTGTGTTGCATTTCACAGACCTGCAATACCACTTCACTGTCTGGGACACTTAACCGCTTTGCAGGTCCGGCTGACCCAAGTGAACAGTTTAATCAACTTAATCAACAGCTAGCGCTCAAATTCAATGCTGTGCATTCTATGGCCTAAGAAAAACGGAAACAAATTAGTCAAGAGGAAACTAGACAGTAAAAACACATTTCTTTTTTTCTTTTTTTTAATTGTCCTTGTGTTTTTTTGTGTGTGTTTTTGCATTTGTGACGGAACAAAAAGTGTCACAAATGCAAAAACATTAAATGAAAAATAAGGACAAAAATGTTCTGTATTTTTTTAAACTGTCTAGTTTCCTCTTGACTAATTTGTTTCCGTTTTCTTAGGCAAATTAAAAATTCCAAAGAAATTTTTTTTGTTTTGATTGTTTTGCTTCGTTTTGTTTCGATTGTTTTGCTTTGTTTTGTTTTGAATGTTTTGTTTCCTTCTGTTTTGTTTTGATTGTTTTGTTTCCATTGTTTTGCTTTTTTGTTTTGTTTTGACCTACAAACAAGCAGAGAATGTTTAGAATGTTATACATGTTTTCTTAGACAATTTTAAACATTCTTTTCCCCTTCACAACCTATGTTTTTATTCTTGATTATGATATCCAGAACAACAACAATCAAAAAATGTGTTTTTGTTTTATGTATTTCATTCTAGCCTCTGATTGCATTTAGAAAAGAATGTGATATGGGAGGCGGATGTACGCTTTTTGTTTTTCTCCCCAGTTAATCCTTTTATTTTTGAGGTAAACCAATTGAAAAAAGGAGCTTTAGATTAATAATCTGAACGCTAGTAGGTCAGTATGAAAAAAAAAGACTAAAAGGGACCCAACAGGTCCTTTCACGGTTACTGTTCAAAACACATTAAAGGGGTTTGGCTCTTTCAGAATGCAGGGCAGATGTTAGCGGTTCAGGTTTCTGATAATTACGGAGGCCGAGGTGCTTTCTTTGTCGCTTACTGTGAACCAAGGCTAATTTAAATAAACCCGCAGCAACAACACTAACCGTTAGATATTTTAGCAAAGTAAACGTACTGCAGCAGAAGTTTATTCGAGCGCTGTGGCTCTCAACTGGCTCTATTAGCCGTCTATTGGCTCTCTCTCTCTGTCTCTCGCTCTCCCCGTGACATATAAGTGAGGTATGGTGGCATTTGTTTGATTAACTTGTCTGACAAAAGTGACATCTGCTAGCGGGTTCATGTATACGAGAGGCTCAGCGCGGGTCCGCCTTTGTACATCTGTCAGCACAGAGGCAGGGGAAAAGGGTGAAAAGAAACAAATTGGTCCCAAAAAGCAGCCCATTCACCTTCTGCGCTCCCCCCTCCGCCCCCCTGCCACCCCTTAGCCATTCAGGTGCACCGTGGGGCTCTCAAGTGCTCGCTGGTTTATTCCATTTCGTTCCCCCCATTGAGGCTGAACCCCACAAGTGTTATGCTCCTCATTCCTGCTCGGCTCAATCCTCCCCTAAGCGTTCCTTTGTGAGCAGAATGGCTCACTTTGCCCTGGGACCAAACTCTCTCTCTCTCTCTCTCCCGTTCCTTTTTTTTTATCCCTTACCCCTTTTTCTTCATTGTGTGTTTACTCAATGACACGATCACAGGCTGTAATTCCCGCCGTTTAGTTCATTTTGACGAGCTCCTTCTTTCAGAGCCAGTTTTTCTAAAGAAGGGCCCTGTTTGGACACTGTTGTGCACAAGCGGCGGTTTCAATGCATTCTCTGCAATTATACTTTTTTTGATCGGCTGATTCGCTTTGCCCCAAAAAAATTGCTCAACACACCGTTCCGTTTGGTAGGGTATTCCTCCGTTCGCAAAAAAAAAAAAAAAAATGCATTAGAGACACTTAAAGTGTAGCAGAGATTGCACAGAAACAGTGAGGGCTTGTTCCACTTAAGGATCCGGTGAGGCGTGCAAATCCAGAGCAGGGTTCTCTTTGTATCCACAACACAATCGTGAGCAGTTTGAAGCCCTTTTGCTTGCTGAGCCTGAAACTTTATTTTCAATCCCACCATTCAGAAGCACCTATTTCTGGAGAGAAAGAGAGAGAGAGCGCACTAACGCAGCAGTGTGTCGGAGGACCGTGTTTAGGGTCGCGTATTTCCTACACAACATTTTTTTCATGAGGTTGTGGGGTCCTACGGCGGAGAGATAGTGAGCGCCGGGAGGCGTGGGGTCACCGGTGTGAGTTACCATGGTAATTGAGTTCAGTCATCAATGGACCTCCTCTCAGGAGGGATGAGGCGAACAATAACGGGCCGGTGGTGGCCGTGAACAGCAAGCAGGTAGGATTACCCCAGGCTTTTGTCCTAAGTGCATAATGTCTTGTAGTCAGATTTAAAGACTCCTCTGTCCCCAGGGCCTCCCTCTCTGGCCTGGCAAGGTGCCCGATTCTCTTGCCTTGCCAGCGAGAAGGACGAGTGCCCTACGACCTGCTGACCTGAGAAAGAGAGCGACGGCTCTATTAAGCGCAGACAAAGACGCAAAGAGTACCGGGAGAAAGGTTGGAGGTTCGATTTTTGTGTGTTTTTTTTGTTTGGGGCATTCTTTCGCTTTTTGATTCGCAAGAAACCGAGAGTACGGGGAGCACGGGGAGGCACAGTGGAGTCGCTCTCGTTCTGTTTTCATCTCCATCGGCCTGTCGCTTTGCATTAACATCAGCGCTAGTAACCATCATCATTCCATCCCTACTGCTAATTGCAGACACAGCTGGGTCCCAGCAGGAGCGCTTCTCAAACAGCCTAGGCCTCCGAGAGCAGGCTGAGTGGCGCACACACATATTTGCAGAGCCACTAGCACCAGCAAGGGCAGAAAGAGGCAGAGTCACAGGTTGCTTGTAATCCCCCATTACCCCCCACCGAGCCCCCGCCTCCTCCTCGGCATTCCTGCTTTTGTAAGAGTGTTTTTTTCTAATCCAAACTCAGCCCTTACCAGCTCTTTCTTCCTCCTGGTCCTTACGTAGGATCCGCTAGCCTTCAGGTGCTTCAGGATTCGATAAAAGCGAGTCATGGGTGTGTGTGTCTGCGACGGGGGTGGATGGATGTGCAACCTTGCACTGAATTCTGTTTGTTGCCCCCCTGCTAGGCGCTATGGCTTCCTGTAACATGTCAAAGACGAGAGTGTGAACGCAAGCTTAGGAGCACGGCTTGTGCATGTGCGTGGTGTGGCAGGGGCAGGAGGTCGCTCAGCCTTTCAGCGCTCCCCGCTAGAGGTGTGGGGGCCCTGCAGATGTTCATGTGTGTTGTATCGGTAACCATAACGCACGCGTCCAACACACACATGCGTGTACACGCAGCCCTCATGCTTTCCAATATCAGATGGAACTCGTTAGATAATCACAGATTTTTTTTCTCTCTCCCATATCCGCTTCTTTCATTATGCATTCAGAGTCATGATACTCCTGTTTTGGCTAGCAGCTATTGCCAGCTTCCCGCTGCTCAATATCCAAAAAGTGCCACAGTACATAATACGCTCTCGGAGAGTCTTCTGTTTCTCTGCTGACAGCAGAACAATGTCCCACTGCCAGCACTGTTCATTTCACAACCAAGACCATAGAGGACACAGTCTTACTGGCCGAGTCTCTCACTATTTCCAAATGTCGCTATCAAAATAATAGAGTACATCTATGTCGGCCTTGTGTGTGACTTGATGTGGTGCTCTGAGCGGGGACTATAAAGTGGAACGCAACCAACATGACGTGTTTTACGTGTTGATTTATGATATTAAGTATCTAATAGTTTGCTGGTAATGCGTTGGGGATAGTAAATGATTTACATGTCATCATTTACATGTTATTCTAAAACATGTATGACTAACTTTCTTCTGTGGAACACAAAAGAAGATATTTGGAAAAATGTTTGGTCCATACAATGACCCCATTGACTTTAACTGTATTGACAAACCCAGTTTTCAGACTTCTTTTTTGCTCCAGAGAGGAAATAGTCATACAGGTATGGGAATGGTGAGTAAATGATGTGTGGGTGAAATGAAATGGTAAAGGACGGAGGGGTCGCACTATTATAGGAACAAATGTAGGAGATACAGAGTGAGCATGAGAGAAAGACTGAGTGTGAGAGAGAGCAGTTGCTCCAGGTCTGGCCTCCCTGTGGGGGTCCATCGCGGCCCGGCTGCCCGATCTTTCACAGGCACAGAGCACCAGCCCTCACAGAGCAACACCAAGCTCTGATTCACGAGGACGAGCCACTAACCTCAGCCGCTTAGTTTGAATCCTAAAACGCCCATTTGATTCATTTGTACACCCCTTAGCAGCATAATTTTACCACTTAAACACCAATGAATTGCGTTCAAGTACCTTTCAATGCATGTTAAACTGGTGGAACCAATGGTGTAGCGAATTGTGTAATGTTTACTACTTGAGGCTTTTGACAATGCGTAATACTTTTTCAAAAGCATGAGGGTGCCAAGTGGATTCAATGTAACTTCCAAAAACGTATTTGTGTTTTTGATAGTTAAGCTGCATTTTCATTGTAGGTTAAAAGGTGTCGTCTAAAAAAACTATAGCAGAAATGCTTTGGTTCATCCAGTGGAGTCACATAATTTTCTGTAAACAAATGATAATTTATCCACCCTAATGCTGTCAAGTGTGCTGCAGTTACCCAAGACACGTCTCTTGTGTCTCCGGCTCGATTTGCTCAGCTTCTAAACCGTTGAGACTCAGTCAGTTCAGATTACCATCAGACCAGCTCGATCATAACCAATCAATTAGACTTCAAACGAGATCCTCCCCACGGTCCAACATCTGCAGCCCAAAAGCTAAGTGCACTGGCTATTTAGGAGGTGCTTTGAGTTCAGTGAGTAGAAATGGAGAGCAAAACACCGAGACTAAGAAAGAGGAAGACTTGTAAATATAAGACCCTGAGCCACAGTTACATTAGCGAGCTCATTGTGACTGCGGTAAAGACAACATGTCCGCTGGGAATGATGGGTATTTCTTCCTCAATGTGACAGAAAGTGCCACAGTTTGAAGTGCAGGCTAAGGGCAGGATTGTGGCTGGCTTAACATGGGCAACATCTCTCATGATCAGTGTCCAAAAGCAGAACAGGAGACAGCTGATGGGATCCAAAACTGTCAATTAGGAGTTCCGGGGTGGAGCTGTGGAGACAGGGAGAGGTCTGGGTGAGGATCATGACTGTGACAGAAAGACTTCCTCCAAGGCAGAGCTTGTTGGGTCCTCTTTTTTTTGTCACCATTTTCCTCTCAGTGCCTCTTAAAGTCATTTTTCTCCATATCCATCTACAAGTGGAAGTAGTATATTTTTGAGAAACTATCCTATTTATACTGATCAAAAGTCTGGACTATTTACGATTTTTTAAAAATGTTTTTGAAAGAAGCCTCTTATGCTCACCAAGGCTGCATTTATTTGATCAAAATACAGTAAAACTCTAATATTGTCAAATATTTTACTAATTTTATATATTTTAAAATGTAATTTATTCCTGTAATGTTCCTTGATCCTGTGAATTTTCAGCATCATTACTCCAGCCTTCAGTGTCACATGATCCTTCAGAAAAAAAAAGTAATATGCTGATTCGGTGCTCAGTAAACATTATTTGTATTATTATTTATGTTGTAAACAGTTGTGGTGCTTAATATTTTAATGGAAACTCATTTTACATTTTTTCTGGGTTTATTTGATGAATAGAAATTTCAAAAGAACCTTTTTTTCTTTTAAAGAATCCTTTATTTGAAATCGAAATGTTTTGTAACATTGTAAATGTATTTACTGTCACTTTTGATATTTAATGCGTCCTTGCTAAATTAAGTTTTGAATATACAGTGTATATAAGCAGCAAAAACTGTTTTCAGCATTGATGATAATAATAGAAAATGTTTCTTAAGCACCATATTAGAATGATTTCTGAAGGATCATGTGACACTGAAGAGTAATGATGCTGAAAGATCAGCTTTGCCATCACAGGAATAAATCACATTTTACAATATATAGAAAATAGTTTGTTATTTTAAATTGAATCAATATTTCACAATTATATTCACACAATCACAGTTTTATTGTGTTTATGATCAAATAAATGCAGCCTTTGTAAGCATAAGAGACTTCTTTCAAAAACATAATTGTTTTTATTAATTATTAATTCATTATTAATTATATCCAGGTATTTGTATAAAGCATTCAGCTTTATATGTTGTCAGTCTGATTGGTGAAAAAATTGTTCTAGATGAGGTTGGTGAGTATTTTTTTGATCTTGTACTAAAAGGATTTTCATTCACATAATCGCTTGATACAAATCTACTTTCTACACTTCGGCTTTGTGTTGTGTTTTTGCAGATGTGTATTCATATATGTTTGTGTGTGGCAGCATTTATATGTGTGTCTGTCTTTGCTGGAGAACAATGTATTTGTATTTCAGCAATGGTACACCAGTACAATGAATCTCCTGGGCACCTGGCTGACAGACCGGATGGACCTGCAGTTGCATGTATATCAGCTGAAAATCCTCATCAGAATTGTAAAGGTAAAAACTACAGCATCATTAACCACCAAAGTGTGTATAGATGAGCATGTGAATTAAATGCAGAACAGTTATAGACTCAAAACTGCCCAAATATGTGCAGGAAGTAATCAAAGCAGAGTATTTATAACAAAATCGACCAATCAGAGTCAGACTACAGAGGTGAAGGCGGTCTTCCTCTTCAGCCTCCGCTTGTGCTTGATTCTTCAGCAAAATCAACAGGATTTTGTATTATGGCATTAGACAGTTATTTCTGTGCGTTCATATGGTGCGTGTGTGTCTCGCAGACAGGATTTTCTTGTTTAACTAAGGAGGAACTAGATCATTTATTTTGTATCCAGCACAGATTAGATACTGGATGAAGACTTCATTGTTATGGTTTTCCTAATTTACATCAACTTTCCACAAATAGGGTATTTTATAATCGTTTTAAATAAAATAATAAATAACAAATATTAATAAAATTGATCAAATAAATTAAAAATGTTATGTGCTATTTACTTTTTTTGTTTTGTTTTTAAACAATATGGTAACAATATTACACAAGACATTTTTAGGAGTTTCTGAAGGCTTGATTTCTTTAACGGAATCTACCTGAATAAATCATGTAAAATCTCCCATATTGTGATTGTAATATGTTTAGTCAAATGTGCTTTTTTATTTTAAGTTGTGATTTTGAGTGAATAGAAATTACCTGTTTATATTTGACTTTGAGTTATGGTGACAATTAAAAGGCTGTTTCTGCCTAAATTACAAGCAGCATACAATGATCTCATTCAAGCAATTATTTTAAGTTGTAATCATAACAATTACAATGAAGCATTTGGCATCAACTGAAGTCCTCGCAGGGGTATCATAATCTCTTCATAGGTGTTGGGGCATCTGAAATCTTCGTAAGAGGCTGGGTCCAAAATGGAGCTGGTGTAATCTCTAGGGTTAGGGCCTTTTAGTTCATTTATGGCCTTATAATAATATACCAAGAGGCAGCATGTACACTGATCAGGCATAACATTATGACCTAATATTGTGTTGGTCCCCCTTTTGCTGGCAAAACAGCCCTGACCTGTCGAGGCATGGACTCCACTAGACCCCTGAAGGTGTGCTGTGGTATCTGGCAATAAAATGTTAGCAGCAGATCCTTTAAGTCCTGTAAGTTGCAAGGTGGGGCCTACGTGGGTCAGACTTGTTGGTTCAGCACATCCCTCAGATGCTCGATTGGATTGAGATCTGGGGAATTTGGAGGCCAAGTCAACACCTCAAACTCATTGTTGTGCTCCTCAAACCATTCCTGAACCATTTTTGCTTTGTGGCAGGGCGCATTATCCTGCTGAAAGAGACCACAGCCACCAGGCAATACTGTTTCCATGAAAGGGTGTACATGGTCTGTAACAATGCTTAGGTAGGTGGTACATGTCAAAGTAACATCCACATGGATGGCAGGATCCAGGTTTTCCCAGCAGAACATTGCCCAAAGCATCACACTGCCTCCTCCGGCTTGCCTTCTTCCCATAGTGCCTCCTGGTACCATGTGTTCCCCAGGTAAGCGCACACGCACCCGGCCTTGCACATGATGTAAAAGAAAACATGATTCAGCCTCATACGCAACAAACTGTGATGCACTGTGTATTCTGACACCTTTCTATCAGAACCAGCATTAACTTCTTGAGCAATTTGAGCTACAGTAGCTCGTCTGTTTGATCGGACCACACGAGCCAGCCATCGCTCCCCACGTGCATCAATGAGCCTTGGCCGCCAATGACCCTTTCGCCGATTCACCACTGTTCCTTCCTTGGACCATTTTTGATACTGACCACTGCAGACTGGGAACACCCCACAAGAGCTGCAGTTTTGGAGATGCTCTGACCCAGTCATCTAGCCATCACAATTTGGCCCTTGTTAAAGGTCCCGTTCTTCGTGATCCCATTGTTCAAACTTTAGTTAGTGTGTAATGTTGTTGTTAGAGCATAAATAATACCTGTAAAATTATAAAGCTCAAAGTTCAATGCCAAGCGAGATATTTTATTTAACAGAAGTTCCCTTTCAAAGCCTACAGCGAACGGCCGGCTTGGACTACATCCTGGTACAGCCTGCTTTAATTACGTCAGTAGAACAGTTTGTTGACTAACCTCCACCCACAAGAATACGCAAAAAAGGGGGCATGGTCTTGTTGCTCTCCCACGTGGAGAAGAGGACGTGTCGCGTGGAGAAAAGGAAGTGCTGCGTTTGAGTGTGTTTGTCGCTATGTCGTCGAGACGCTGTTATTTTCATCCCGGAGTCAAATCACCTTTGTTTGGCTTTCCCAGGGACGCTGTAGAGATCATTGAGCGGATACATCAGAGGCATACATAAGAGGCGTGACCTTTCCATGCAACGTGCGCTAAGCTGCTGTCGAATCACAACACAGGAACCGGGCAACGTGCGCTAAGCTGCGGTCAAATCACAACACAGGAACCGCTGGCACAATCAGAACTCGTTACGTATTTCTGAAGGAGGGACTTCATAGAACAAGAAACTCATCAGCCCATTTTTAGGACAGTGAAAACAGCTGTATACAGATTAGTAAATTGTGTGAAAAATACTGTTTTTTTTACACGCGAAACATGAACACATGTTATATTGCACACTGTAAACACAATCAAAGCTTCAAAAAAACATGAAAAACGGGACCTTTAAACTCGCTCAAATCCTTACGCTTGCCCATTTTCCTGCTTCTAACACATCGACTTCGAGGACAAAATGTTCACTTGCTGCCTAATATATCCCACCCACTAACAGGTGCTGTCATGAAGAGTTAATCAGTGTTATTCACTTCACCTTCAAAATAGCAGAGGGCCTAAAACAGAACCTTGAGTCTCTCCGTGATATGCTGATGTTAACATGGATGATTCCTTGTTTAAATAAACAAAATGGTAATGGTTAGAAGAAGAAGAATTGTCATGATCTATATTGTCAAACGCAGCCTTAAGATCAAGTAAAACTAGTATTGCGATGATTTTAATTTTAACGTTATGATGGGGCCTGAATCCTGACTGAAATTTTTCATATATATATCATTTTTTGCAGGAAGGAGCACAATTGACTGGACTCAACATTTTCTAGTATTTAGCCATAAATGGAAAATTTTAAATGGGTCTGTAATTTGCCAATTAATTTGGACCTAGTTGTGGTTGCTTAATGAGAGGCTTAATAACTGCCAGCTTGAAGGGTCTTGGGACATGACCTAGAGATAGAGGAGTTAGTAATATTGAGAAGAGGCTCTTCTGTTACAGGTAACAGTTCTTTCAGTAATTTAGTGGGTATTGAATCTAATAAACATGTTGTTGGTTTAGATGCAATGATAAGTTTATTAAGCTCTTCCTGTCCTATCATTGTAAAGCACTGCAATTGTTCTTGAGGGACAATGTCTGAATAATACAATTCTGTCAATGATTGTACATTTACAAATGTATTTCTGATGCTTTCGATTTCTTTTCAGAAGGAATTCATACTACTAAACTGTAGTGGAATATTCAGTATAGGTGAAATCTGTTAATCTAGCCACTTGTTTTGGTTATTTTCAATGAGTTTGTCCTGCCAGCTTTTAGAGCCTTTTTATAGCGGGACATACTTTCCACATGATTCTAAAGACCTCTAAATTAGTTATTTTCCATTTGCGCTCTAGTTTGCGAGTTTCTGTATTGAGAGCACGAGCAATACTGTTGTACCATGGTGCAGTATTTTCTCTCTAACCTTTTTTAATGTACTAGAGAAGATAGTGTTTCTGTTGTACAGTATTTATGATCAAATAAATTTAGACTTGGGAAGCCAAAAACACTTCTTTCAAAATCATTAAAAATGTATATTGACCCAAAACCTTTGAACGGTACTGTACATTTTACAAAACAATGAAAGAATATATCTGCTTGATCATTTTTTCCCCTTCCATTAACCATAATAGGGTTGAAATTTACACTGTATAAAGGCAGCCAACACAACAATTTAGTTTCATGTTAGATAATAGTTTAATAGTTCTGCATATGATTTACTCTCTAAAACAATTGTGCTATATAGCACTAAAAGTGGTTATTTGGCTCATAATCATAGGAACCACTTTAAGTGCTATATAGCACCAAATCTTGGTGCTTCAGCGGTTCTTCGGGATGACTGAGGTGCTATATAGCACCGCTACCATATACAGAACCTGTTAAGATATGGTGCTATATAGCACCAAAAGTGGTTCCCCTATGATTACGAGTCAAGAACCACTTTTAGTGCCATAGAGCACCATTTTTGCTTCTAATGCTCAAAAAGTGTTATACCATATTCATTAAATGGGACAAAAATAAAATGTATTTCTGTTCGTGTTCATATAAGGGCTCGTTCACACAGAATTTGCTTTGAAAAACGTGAGACGTGGGCAGTGGAATATGGAAAAAACACAAGGTCTCGAGACACATTTTTTAAAAGTCGAACTGATTTTAACTTTAGCTCTGCGTTTTTAGAACGCTGTCATGTGCGAGACGCTTCAAAAGACACAAGCGTGACGGTTATACAAGTCTGTCTAGCCCTTGTTTACATAGAAAAACAATGGAAAAGTAGCGCATTGAAATGAAAAAAAAAAAAAAAAACATTCTGTGTGAGCGGCCCCTAACAATGTAATGAAAGAAAAAGCAAGCTAGATCCACTTGGTTTCCCGACAACTATTCCCTCAATCCTCTCTGTTTTTGCAGAAAAAGTATCGTGATTTCCGACTACAAGGTGTATTGGACTCTACTCTGAACAGCAAGATGTACGAGACGGTGAGAAACAGGCTGATTCTAGAAGAGGCAACAGCATCTGTAAGAGAGGGAGGGATGCAAGGCATATCCATGAAGGACAGCGATGAGGAAGATGACTAGATCCTGCTGGAGACAATTAGGTGTGGACAATTCGGCCTATAATGATGCATGTACACCACTGTCCATCACTCGTACATGTCTGGATGTTGTTAACGTCATGGTCTATGACAGACAAGGGACCATCTTCAATCAAAAGTAAACAAATCTCTATTCAGATGACAAACAATAAAAGCGTATATTAACCTAAACATAAAAGTAATTAATGTTTTTTGGGGAAGAAAAAGATAAGCAGAAATGTCTTAAATTCATACCTAAATGTTTCTAAGCAATATGGAGTACCATTTGTAAACAATGTTGTGTGAGATGGTAAGGAATAATGCTCGTCGTGTCCCCGCTCAATGCAAATCCATATGGCGCTTCTTCAACGTATTGTAAATACATTAAAGGGGTGGTAAACCACGATTTCACTTTTCTAACTTTAGCTAGTGTGTAATGTTGCTGTTTGAGCATAAACAACATCTGCAAAGTTACAACGTTCAAAGTTTAAAGCAAAGGGAGATATTTGCTTTTAAAGAAATCCATTTCTAAGGACTACAGCAAACGGCCGCTAGGGACTACTACACATTCCTCCAGGGTTGCTGACATCACCAGCCCCAATATTTACATAAACCCCTCCTCCGGGAATATGAAATAAGGGGGGGGGCGAGGCCATTTTGTATCGCCGCGGGGAATAGTTGTTGTGGTAGGCTAGTTAGTAGGCTGGAGTGTTGTTGCCAATGCCGACGAAACGCTGTTATTTTCATCCGGATTGCAGGTCCACTTTGATCAGCCTTCCTAGGGACGGGGGTGCGTTGCAGTGCGTTTAACATACAACGTTATATGCATGCGTGTATGAGATAGAGGGGAACACGGTCGCATTTGCAGCAGATATATGCTGCCCATCATAAATCAAAGCACGAGACAGACAGAGTTCGGAGGAGAAAACCGGAAAATGTGACATAATGGACAATATTCGTCTGTATTTGCAATACACGAGCCGCGGTTCAGCTGCGCGAGACAAACGCTGCCAGTTTGAGTGCACAACGGGCGCGCGCTGCACATCTCACAGAGGAAAGCTTCCACAATCTTCACGAGTTCAATGAAGGATTCGCACAACGGCTTGTCCTGAAAGATGGATTTAAAAACAGAATCTGTTTACGGGCCACAACCTGTAAGTTATTTTTCGTCGATGTGTTTTCCTGTAATAGTTCGTATTGTTAATTGTACTTTGTAGCAAGGAAGTAAACAGATGACAACACTCATTTGCTCTGCAAACCAGTTTGTTAAATGCTCATTCATACTTAACGTTATCCGACAAACACCTAACGTTTAAAATCTCAACAGCGAACTTGGCATTAGTGTAAATTATTCTTTGATTAGAGCTTTTATGTATTGTTTATCTACAGGCATGCTAAACATGGTTCTGTGTTTGATTTGGATACTATAGTAAAGCCAATGTTTAGTGTTCGTTCTTGCGACAGATATTTGGCAAATCGTTCTAAAAATACAAAAGTAACGGTGCCATTCAGTAGCGATCACTATAGATCCGCAGTCTTTACTCTTGAGGACTGAACAGGTTCTGCTTGATCATCTTCACTAAAATTGTCTGGGTCTGATTCGGGCTCAAATTGGTATGGTTTTATTGACGCCATTGTACTACCCAAAGCACAGGCTACCGGTAAAGGTAAGGGGCGTGACGTTTCCGACAAACGTGCACTAGGCGATTAGCGAATCACAACACACTGGGCCAGCTAACCAATCTGAGCCCATTGCGTATTTTTGAGGGACTGGCTTCATACAACCCGGAAACCATCAGACCGTTTTTACAAGGAGGGACAGAGCAGTGTAGAATAAAGGTAAAAATATATGAAAAATAATGCAATTTTCAAAAAAACGAAGCATGAACACGTTACAGTGCACTCCACAAACACAATCAAGCCTTCGAAAGAATGTGCTTTACCACCCCTTTAATGTTACATAACTGTGCATAGACCTCTTGTTTCTTTTGGAGTGTAGGCCAACTGACATGATTGTATTTTCTTGTTCAGATGTTTATATATTCAGCTCACTTCAACAACCACAGTGTGTTTTACACCCGAAATGTTTTGAGACCTTTTTTATCGAGTTGGGTAAGGTGATATGTTTGTAGCTGTATTTTAGAGACGCAGTATATTCCCATAGCTTTGTGATATACTTAAACCGATGTCAATAATTTTTTATGGCTTTAAGCCATGCATAGTTTCAAAAAATATATATTTATTCTGTATTTGGGGGTGGGGACTGACATGGAAGCTTTTTGTTTGTATCATTTTTGTTTATTTGCAACAAAATATTTCTGATCCTTTTATATGGAGAGCCTCTAAACGCTTGCAGGTTTTCATCATTGCCACTGTTGTTTTGCGTGTATAGCGCTTTATATTCCCCTCTGTGCAGTAGCTGCATGTTCCAATTGTCAGAAATCTTATCCGAAAGTTTTTGTGTAAAGTAACTGATGGATTCATCTTGCTTTGGCCTTATGTGCATCCACAGTTGGAATGTGAGAATCTGAGATTACAAAAATAAAAGAATTCAAACTCGTGACTTTATGTTGTTGCTTTTAAAGGTACACTGTCAATACATCAACAATATTTCTTCCAAAACATGTCTCACTCTGATTCACTATGGTAAGCCTATTATAAATGTTTATATTTTAAACCTGGCAGGATGGTTTTGCGGTCTCTTCATATCCGTAAATGGATACTTTGACAGATGTATGGTGTGGGCAGTGTTGGGGTTGTTACTCAAAAAAAGTAATTAGTTACTATTTACTTCTGTAAATTGTAATGAGATTACTTTACTAGTTACTGCATTTGAAAAGTAACTTCACTGCGTATTACTTTACTTTCCAGTTTCTTGATTTACCATGTAGACACATGGACAAACATCATAGCCCTATCATCACTGTATACAAAATGGCATGTAAAACCATATGAAAGAACAATGTCCCTGTCTGCACAAAGAAATACACTTTACAGTGATGCATACACTCAAAAGAATGGTGCTATATGGCACTAAAAGTGTTTCTTGACTCGTAATCATACGGGAACCACTTTAAGTGCTGTATAGCACCAAATATTGGTGCTTCAGTGGTTCTTCAGCGGTTCTTCAGCAGTTCTTCGGGATGACTGAGGTGCTATATAGCACCGCTACCATATACAGAACCTGTTCAGATATGGTGCTATATAGCACCAAAAGTGGTTCCCCTATGATTACGAGCCAAGAACCACTTTTAGTGCCATATAGCACCATTTTTTAGAGTGTATGCATCACTGTAAAATGCACAAACAACAGGATAAAGGAGACTATGGTGGGGTCATTTTAAAATGGGGTCAACATACAAGTTTCAAAATACAGGCTTTGGGAAACATGAGAACAAAACTCTTCTCCTGAGAACAAAACCAGCTTTTTATTAGATTCATGGCAACAACAAAAAAATGAAGTGGTCAATGAAAAATATAACCATAAAGGTCACTTTATCCCCAAAAATGTAAACAGAAATGCACTTAAAGGTGCACTATGTAATTTTTTTTTGAGTAAAATATCCAAAAACCACTAGGCCAGTGTTATATATTTTGTTCACTTGAGTACTTACAATATCCCAAATGTTTCCAACTATTTGTAAATTGTGAGAAATTGCTATTTTAAGGAACCAGGACCTGTGAGGGAGTCGCCTGTCGATTGCGTCATATCTGTGTTACCCTTGTTTTCCGTTTTTATTCTGCAGAAACACTTTACTCTCACTGCAGTGTGAATAAGTGTCATAGCAGCCGCCGAGCGAATGCACAGAGTAACGTCATAACATCATTTTCAACACACTCAGATGTATATAATATGATAAACAGAGCTGCGTTACCTCATCCTCATGACCGGAAAACCGGAAGTGGCGCCGGCGACTAAATAAAAGTCCTGCCAGAGACTGTCATGATAAAAGTCCCGCCACTCTTCTCATTAACAATCGCTCCAGCTGCCTTTCTCAGCTCCACAACACTCGGTCCTGCTCTGCTTCATACTACAGTAACGTTAATAATCGCATCCATGGACATGATTTCTGCCTGAGTTGTATCCCGATTCTTTTCCACCGGCTGTGAGGTGAAGATCACATGTCCCAAGATTCTGCGCTCAAACGTCACGTCATCAAACTACGCCTTTTGTTTTGAACAGGCGACCTCTAGTCGACGGAAAAGTTACATAGTGCACCTTTAAGCCCATAAAAAGGAAACAGAAGGCAATTAATGCAATTAATTAAATAAATAGAAAATTCATGTCATCCTAATGTCGAACGTTGGCTTGCGAGTCGCGGGTATTTTTCTAAACCTGGGCGATTCAATGGTCGACAGGGGAAGCATGTCTTCTACAGTGACCCTGCAACTAGCCTGTTAATTGCTGTTCATGTTACCTGCTGCGCTCCAAGACTTGAGAAAAGCTTGGCTTGCTTAGGCGGGGTCGGCTGCTCGAGTGACTCCTTCAAATGACCGGGCGAGCAGGATCTTTCGCCACAAGTTTTGTATTGTCATGCTGGGCTGACAAATGCTTAGACAGGATGCTCATTGAGTTGGCAGCAATTGAAAGACACTTGTCACCTGAGCATAGAGTGCATTTCACATGAATATTTTTGTCCTTTCAAGCAATAAACTGAAATTAATGTGAATGGCCGAAACCCTGTCTCCGTCTCCATTCCCTCTCTCCTTTGCAGGCAGCAGCTACGTCACTCAAACACACTAGGCAAGCCCGCACACAGCATTTAAACAGATCAGAACTTTACACACAGGCAAACAAGGCTTGGGTAACGCAGGAAAGCGCTCCTATTGTCTAGTAAAGTAGTGTAGTTACCAATGTTTTTAGTGTAATGCGTTACTTTACTTTATTACCTAAAAAAGTAGCATCATTACTGTAATCCGTTATTTTGTAACTCATTACCCCCAACACTGGGTGTGGGGATACATTAACAACGATCAAGAAAGGTTGACATGGAGCATGCTAAATCTTGAACCTCTGGGAAGTCACCCATTTAAAAAAAATGCAGAACAGAGGACAGTCTGATGGCAATAAGAAAACACGACAGCTTGTAATAAAACAAGAATCAACATAGGGTAGGCTATGTTTACACGACAACAATGAATTAAAAACAGATGACAGCCTTGTCAAAATGAACCCCGTTCACATAAATCTGCGAAAATGACTAAAAAGCAAGAATGTAACCCTGTCTTAGACATTATTAATTAAATTATTAAAGGATTAAAATTGATTTAAGGAAATAAAGAAATAAGAATGATAAAAGTTCCAGTTCTATTGTAGTTACTAAGTAAACTATTTGCAAATAATAATATATATGTTTTAAATATGCACGCATTCACTCTTATTTTTCGTCTGCCTATATGTACAAATGCAAAACATTTCTTGTCACGTCAAATTCAGTTATGATTTACGTCATATTCAAAATGGTGAAATTTCATAAAAAATGTCAAATAGTTTGCATAATTTGATATTACTGTTGGTCGCTGAACATTTTTATCGTAAAACAATTGTCAAATATTAAATGTTTAGCTATTATAACTAAAGTGTCGCTTTGGAATTCGCAGTCACAATAATCCCCGCCTTCTTTGATTTGATTGGGCATCTCACTCATTCTGACTGCTGAGGCAGACCAACCTAAAAATTTTACTTTTGACATCCTAGCAACAAACAGAGCGGTGTGTAGTGGAGTACAGCAGAGCCGCAATATTAAATATGGGGGGGTTTAGCCATTTCTAATTATTCAGGGGGACTTATCCCCCTCAATGTGGTGGTTATGGCCCTGCTAAAAAGGCTGTATAATGCATGTCAGGCCAGTAGTTGGCGATGTCCCTAATACGCATGCATGGACATGTACTGTAATACATGTGCGCGTGACGTCACCATTTTCACATATTCACATTTTTGTTGTTTACATGAAGACAGTAAAGGTATCATTTTCAAAACCTTGTACTTTGAAACCTGTTTTTAGGCCCCCAAAACGCAGTTGAAAACATGAAAACACTTTCAAAAGTTGAAAACAGTGTTGTGGAAACATGCCCATAGGCTTTTCGGACAACAACTGAGGGATTTGAAATGTTAAAAGCAATGTGGAGATGGCGTTTTTATTCTTACTCAACAGGCAGTGTTGGGGGTAACGCATTACAAGTAAGTTGAGTTACGTAATCAGATTACATTTTCAAGTAACTATTAAAGTAACGCATTACTTTTCAAATTTACAACAAAATATCTGAGTTACTTTTTCACATTTATTTGACTGACAGCTCTCCTGTTCCCATGTTGAGAAAAATATGAATAAGCGCAGAGGCGTTGTGTGTAAACATGAGGGTTATTGTAGTTCTAGACTAAATGTGAGCATTTATTCATCTCACTTATGAATGCACAATATAGATTCAGTACTCCTCAAAATGAATAAAATCAGTCAAATGCAAAATCAGAGTACTATGCAAACCTCCAATATTTAAATGTTAATTTTACAAATATTTGTATGCATTTAATCTACCTTTATTGACCAATGTCTTGCTGCTGATCTTTGATTCAGTTAAACCATGAGCAAAAATTACTAGATTTTATTCTTTTATTGGTAAAACTTTTTTCTCCTGCGTCCTATACTTCCATTATCCAGAATGGCAGCACAGAAGAGCTGCGCCCTCTACTGTTCATGCATGAATTTGCATTGTATTATTTCAATTTTGGTATATATATATATATATATATATATATATACACACTCACCTAAAGGATTATTAGGAACACCATACTAATATTGTGTTTGACCCCCTTTCGCCTTCAGAACTGCCTTAATTCTACGTGGCATTGATTCAACAAGGTGCTGAAAGCATTCTTTAGAAATGTTGTCCCATATTGATAGGATAGCATCTTGCAGTTGATGGAGATTTGTGGGATGCACATCCAGGGCACGAAGCTCCTGTTCCACCACATCCCAAAGATGCTCTATTGGGTTGAGATCTGGTGACTGTGGGGGCCATTTTAGTACAGTGAACTCATGTTCAAGAAACCAATTTGAAATGATTCGAGCTTTGTGACATGGTTCATTATCCTGCTGGAAGTAGCCAAGGTCAGAAACAATGCTCAGATAGGCCGTGGCATTTAAACGATGCCCAATTGGCACTAAGGGGCCTAAAGTGTGCCAAAAAAACATCCTCCACACCATTACACCACCAGCACCAGCCTGCACAGTGGTAACAAGGCATGATGGATCCATGTTCTCATTCTGTTTACGACAAATTCTGGCTCTACCATCTGAATGTCTCATCAGAAATCGAGACTCATCAGACCAGGCAACATTTTTCCAGTCTTCAACTGTCCAATTTGGTGAGCTTGTGCAAATTGTAGCCTCTTTTTCCTATTTGTAGTGGAGATGAGTGGTACCCGGTGGGGTCTTCTGCTGTTGTAGCCCATCCGCCTCAAGGTTGTGCGTGTTGGGGCTTCACAAATGCTTTGCTGCATACCTCGGTTGTAACGAGTGGTTATTTCAGTCAAAGTTGCTCTTCTATCAACTTGAATCAGTCGGCCCATTCTCCTCTGACCTCTAGCATCAACAAGGCATTTTTGCTCACAGGACTGCCGCATACTGGATGTTTTTCCCTTTTCACACCATTCTTTGTAAACCCTAGAAATGGTTGTGCGTGAAAATCCCAGTAACTGAGCAGATTGTGAAATACTCAGACCGGCCCGTCTGGTACCAACAACCATACTACGCTCAAAATTGCTTAAATCACCTTTCTTTCCCATTCTGACATTCAGTTTGGAGTTCAGGAGATTGTCTTGACCAGGACCACACCCCTAAATGCATTGAAGCAACTGCCATGTGATTGGCTGATTAGATAATTGCATTAATGAGAAATTGAACAGATGTTCCTAATAATCCTTTAGGTGAGTGTATATATATATATATTATATAAATAACAAGCCCAGGTCAGAAAAAGTAACGCAACACATTACTTTTATTAAAAAGTAACTAAGTAACTCAATTAGTTACTTTTTAAGGGAGTAGCGCAATATTGTAATGCATTACTTTTCAAAGTAACTTTCCCCAACACTGTCAACAGGTGAGTATGGTTTATTGAACAGATAAATTGCCTTATGTAGCTCTCTAACAGAGATCATTGTAAAGCATTAACTATTGTGAAGGGTCATATTCATCAGAGATCCAAAGCATAACCATTTTTCTTCTGCAAAATGCACGCAGTTTTGTTTTTTTAACAGCTAAAGGGCCAAACATGTAAATGAATAATAATACAAGTCACAATGTTTTATTCATTGCTCTGACCACCTTAAAAGTCTCAAAATCTTAATAAATGAAGCCACGCCAAAGGATTCAAACTCATCTCATGCAGCACCTGCCATACAGCACAGGCTTCATTCAGGACTTACAGTACAGGCTTACTGAAGCACACAACTTCAACCGTGACTAACCTCTCCCCACACCCACCCACTTCCAGAAGAAGAGAAAAAGAAAAAAGTCTGAGATTAACATTTTGGGATTAAGTCATAGCTCATCTTCAATACCTATATTGCAGAACAGAAGGAGATTGACTGACCAAAGATGACACAGACCAGTCCCAAGGCAGATCTTCTCAACCAGATTAAAAATGTTCATGTAAGATTTTCAAAACAAATCAGTCTGATCTTCAAGACAATAAGTATAAATGCAAGGGATTAGATAATAATACCGTGACATATTAAATGAAGAACGAATATCTTAATTATAACATTGATTGCTCGAAAACAAGTCCTTGAGGATGAGAAAAACAAACAAGACGAGATTTGAAATGATCACTGGTTTTTAGAAGAAAACATAACTTGAAAGCATAAACATAACTTCCAAACATGAATTAGCATATTTCAACTTCACTAACAACACCATTAATGAACCATAAATTCCAACATTCTAAATATGTATATACATTTAAATTAAAAAATATATGTATTATTATTATTATTATTATTATTATTATTATTATTATTATGTTGGATTGACAGCCCAAATTATTTGTATTTAATTTAATTTAATTTTATATATTTATACAGCAGATTGACTGGCCAAAGATTACCATTTTTATTCATTTTCATTTATAATTTTGAAAGAAGTCTCACTCGTATGCTCACCAAGGCTGCATCTATTTGATCAAAAACATATTAGAACAGTAATTGTAAAATAAAATTACAATTTCAAATAAAGTTTTATTTTTTAATATATTTAAAATGTAATTTGGGACAGTTGTGCTACCTATTTGTGTGTATACTTTTTCATTATTCTTTTATATGAATTTAAGAGTAGATCATGAATGTATCATTCAGCATTTACATGCGATCTGGTAGAATAACATTGTCCATTGGTACATTGTTTAGTATAACTGAGGTGAAGTGTTTCATTTAACCCCCTGGAGCACAGACTGTAGGTAATAATGCAGCACTCAGAGCCAGAGAAAGGAATGGATGGGCTTTAACTAGCAGATGGAAATTGCCTTTTCATCTCCTTACTCTTTCCGATCAAAACCCACGGATACAATTTGGTGTGTTGCTCGGCGCGGGGGCACAGGGCAGGGAAAGACAAATGAGAGAGGCCCACCGCTAGAATATGTTCCCGTGGCCCGCCGCTGTGACCTAATTGTGGGAATGTACGCTTCCTCCGAGGTGCCACTCTCGCGCTGATTTCACTGTAATCAACAGAGGAGGACAACAATGCTCCGTCGCCGGGCACGGAGCTGGAAGAGGGGCCTCGGATATCATACATTTAATTTCCTCATAAATCCTGCCGCAATGCAACAATTTTGAGAGGGAGAGGACCCGGCGACAGATTAATAGCCAAGGAGATTTATTCTGGCACGATCTGAGCTGCTTTGGCTTTTAAGCCTCAATCAGGTTAGGAAATAGGAATGATAAGTGTATCCAAATAAAAGATTCTCCAATTGACCGGCGCAACAAGAACTGGCCCCAGATTCACACTCGCATCTGTGCGGGAGAGGCTTCCGAGACGCGAGGCCCGTCCTCGAGCGCAGCGTGTGACCTCGAGAACGAAGGCAGTGGGCAAATGAAAAACATAAATTGCAGACACAAATACACAGGGAAAGTAGCACAAGATTACGTTTGTGTGCCAACCTTGGGTTAGACTTAAACGTTTCAATTCGAAGCCCACAGCGTGCGTAGTTTCACCCTGCCTGTTCGAACAGATGTCATTGTGTGATGACGAGACTGCGCACGACTCTCACCTAGACTACACACGACTGTTCAGAGGCGAGCGCGCGCGGAGGGATTGGATGCCAGCGCGCGTCTCTAAGTAACCCCTCTAAGTAAACAGGTAGATGTCAGATCCCTTCAACAAGGACAATTCAAAGCCTCTTATGGTTTTTTTTTTTTTTTTTTTAAAGCCAACCCACCGCAACCATCTTATCTCCGCATTAGGACGGGGTACAACGGGCCTGATTATTATTATTATTATTATCTTTTCCGTGAAATGAATAGCTTAATGTTTAAAGTAATCTCACATTATGTTTAGCTCATGGGAGCGCCGTCAGGTTGAGTGAGAGACAAAGAGAGATGAAGATGATGATCATCATCATCCAGCTTTAATCAGAAATGGCTCAGAGGATAAAGTGTGTCATATCTGGCCCTGTGAATGGGCTTATGTTGAGATCTCACTCACATTTCCGTTACGCCGCGTAATATCCGCCCTTCAAGCAAGAAACGGTAAATGAAGACCCCAGCATGTTCATTTTAGGATTTTAAACCTTTGACTTTCTTTGACTTTTTCCACTTATTTACCTGTAAAGATTTCAAATCATCTGCATTATAGGCAATGCAGGCTGTGCTATAGGCCTATTTAAAATAATAGTCATGGCTGAATGGTTAGAAAAGTGTGTTTTCACAATACAGCACAAACCTAAGTGCCTTATTGCTTTGACAAAACAGCTACAGCATAGCCTACCGGTAATATAAATATTCACCTATATTATTACTATTATTATATAAATATTTCGATCAATTCAAAATTGATAATATATTGCCAACTAATTTATCATATTTTAATGTTTTTGGTGTTGGTGAGTTAGATGAATACATTATAAATGTATATCTTAAACATTTTTGATATTGTGTGTGTGTGTGTGTGTGTGTGTGTGTGTGTGTGTGTGTGTGTGTGTGTGTGTGTGTGTGTGTGTGTGTGTGTGTGTGTGTGTGTGTGTGTGTGTGTGTGTGTGTGTGTGTGTGTGTGTGTGTGTGTGTGTGTGTGCACTAAAAAACGCTGGGTTAAAAATAACCCAAGTTGGGTTGAAAAGGCACTCTAAAAAAAGTTGGGTTGAAAATGGACTAACCCAGCAATTGGGTTGTTTTAACCCAGTAAATGGGTTGTTTTAACCCAGTGGTTGGGTTAAATGTTTGCATAAAACAACCCAATATTTGAGTTAAAACAACCCAATTGCTGGGTTAGTCCATTTTCAACCCAACTTGGGTTGTTTTTAACCCAGAGTTTTTTAGAGTGGGGACTAACCCTGCAATTGGGTTGTTTTAAGCAAACATTTAACCCAACCGCTGGGTTGTTTTGTTAGTTTTTGATAGAAATATTCTGCAAAATGCATTTTATTTGATTAAATTGCAGTAAAACATTCAAATATTATTTAAATTTAAAACGACTGTTTTATGTATTAACATATCCTAAAATGTAATTTATTCCTGTGATGGCAAAGCTGATTTTTCAGCATCATTACTGCAGTCTCAGTCACACGATCCTTCAGAAACATTTCTTCTTATTATCAATGTTGAAAACAGTTGCTGCTTATGTGTGGAAATTGTGATACATTTTCTTCAGGATTATTTAATGATGATAAAGTTCAAAACAACAGCATTTATTTTAAATAGAAAATGTATAACATAAAAACGTCTTAATTTCCTTTTTTTAAGCTTGCACTCTAAAAAATGCTGGGTTAAAAACAACCCAAGTTAGGTTGAAAATAGACTAACCCAGCAATTGGGTTGTTTAATTCCAGTTGTTTTAAGCAAACATTTAACCCAACCGCTGGGTTTAAACAACCCAATTGCTTGATTAGTCCATTTTCAACCCAACTTGGGTTGTTTTTAACTCAGTGTTGTGTTTGTAGTGTTTATGAATATTTCAAGAAGTTGACTAATTCATTATATAAAGTAGCTAATTATATAAATGTTCATAAACAGCATTATTAAAGAATTGTAGGTTCACAGTATTGTGTTACTACACCCTCTCAACGGTGATGTCATGTGAGAGACTGATAACTTGAGACATCTCAAAGAAACACAAATATGCTTGAAATAAGTTTAAAGTGGATAATCAGGCCCTTGAGAGCAATGAGCTCACATTCTCTGCAGCCAATCAAACGGCTGGAATCACATCCTTCACTCATTCTCATTCCCATTCTTCCCTCATCCACCTGTTCTGAAGCCTGAAGTGAATATGTTAATGCCCGGCCTTACTCACAAGGCGCAGAGTCTGCATCCCGCAGTCTCCTCCATCCCCATAACACCGGAGGGGACATTCCCTTGTCCATTTTGCGGACCATATTTAATTTAGTGGACAGATGAGGGACGTGAATAGTGAATAGCAAGGTGAAGTAGGGTTACTCAGGTTGCGCTGCACCCGCGGCTTTGTACGGCTTCCTCGCCATTGTTCTGGAAAAAGCATTCAAACCTTTTGCTCGGAGCATCAAAGGTGCGGTTGAGTCCCCCCCGCGCTTTGGAGACCACTGTGCCATTCAGAGCTGACATTATGGAGAACCTACTGCACACGGACAAGGGTCAGACAAATAGAAGCAGGAGCAAAAGTGGTTCACTCAGCACTTGAAAGAACGTTAGGACTTGAAAAGGAAAATAGAGAGGAAAGGTGCACTGAAAGACAATTTCAAACGGAAAAGAGCTGGCGAAGAGAGCATGCACTAGATAGGGAGCTGTGTATGGCTATGAAAGGACCACATCACAAAACGTACTGTGACCATGCAAATCTTTGCCGTATGTGCACATTTGAGTGATCCTCGCATGCGTGTGTCCCGGGATGCTGAAGAGAGGAGAACGGACAGGAAGTGAGGCGCAGGTGAGAAACTCTGACGGGCTGCCGGAATGTCCTGGCTGACAAAAGGACTCACTCAAGTCTGCATTAAAACAGCCATTTTTTTTGCAGTCCACAGCAACTGCCTGACAACACAGCTTTTCTCCTTGGTCACCGTTTTCTTTACAACTTCGACAGCTACTTTCTTTTTCTCTTACTATTGCTATGCTATGAGGGTTTTTTTTAGTCTGTATGTTTTTTTTTTTTTAGGTAAGCCTTTTTGTAGGAATCAGATAAACTATTTGCAGAGATGTGAAGGGTTTTGCAACAATGTTTAGCTATAGAGCTTAATATGTAATACATTATTTTATAAGCACTTAATTCATGTGCCCTCATCATTTTTAATCACAATAACTTCCCCTCCCTCTTGCAGCGACATCTCTTTTCTTTTCTGATGATGTGTTTACTGGCGTGAGGGCGGGAAAACCTCTCACTCACATAAGATTGACCATAAGATTGAGTGGCGCAGGTATGATGTCACTTTGTAGGCAGTTAGCAACAAAAACCCAATAGGATTGTTCCATAGGCTTTTATCACTGTTTTGTCCATAAAGATAATTACCACAGATGAACACAACTTTTATTAAACCTAAATGCAGTCACCAGAAGTAAAAGGCTAATGGTTGGCTATAAACGGACTACACCACGGTCCCACAAATTCAACATCACCATCACTAAGCTTCCGAACAGCTCTTTCAGTTTTTATCTCAAACATTTTTACCTCACTATAAGCATAACAAGACTGTAAAAGTGGACTGAGCTTACCTGTTCGGCCTGATCTCCTCGACAGCCTTTGAAGTCCCATTAAGTCACTTGTTAGCAATCGCCTTTTGGTGGTATAATACTGATGTATTTTATATCGTATTATAAAACGTGAACGTGTCTTGAACTCGTGTTCACCACACACCTTATTTCAGGAGTGTTTATTTACACCAAGTGCAAATAGCGTGCCTTGTTGGCAAGTGCTATTCGCACTAGCTCCGCCTAACAATGCCTGTTTGGGAAAAACAAGATTTAAAACATAACTGGCATATTTCATTGTTTTCAGTGGCGTAGTCATTAAAGCATAAGGTTTAAATATCTAGGTTTTGACCAAGCCGCAACCTCCTGCAGTTTCTCTTGAAGCCAATATGGAAGTGACATATACTGCAATTCATCGATTTTTCGAACTCATTCGTTGCCATTATATAAAGCATTAAAGTTCTGCATAATTAAGGGCGTGGCCACTTCGAGTGACAGGTGGATAGCCATTTATCTGCTGTCTATTAGTCATTGCGTCACTTCAGCTCCGCCCACGTCCCGCCTTTTTGCCCATTTTCTGTTATCCGGGAGTGACGCGAGATGACGCTGCCAAGATGGCAAAGGCCAACTCGTCCCTACTTTATGCTTCAAAACTGCTCATCAGAATCCTATGGGTGACGTCACGGACACTACGTCCATATTTTTTTTTACAGTCTATGGTTTTGACGCGAACGACCCGGGTTCAAATCCGCCTTTTGCAGAGCTCACTCTTCTCTCTTTTCCCAGCACATATCACATCGGAAAGGCATTTACTTTCAATAAAAATTAAGAAAATGTTCATAAAATGGAAATAAAGTGCCTAACAAAATGTTTAATAATGATAAAATAACTTAAAAATGTGTTATTTTCACTTAGTGTAAATAGAATAGTTGCTATTTACATTTAAACAAAATCCCATTCAAAACACCCATTGCCTTTGGGACAATGGAACCAGAAATGCTAAAATGCTGACTCGCTTCCACGCTTTAGCCTACAAATTGATGTCATACCTGCACCACTCTATAGCAAACCACAATCCAATGATCCAATGGACATCCTGCCCTACATTTTTTCTTGTACAAGAGGCTGTTTGGTTCAGATATACGTCACAATAAGGAAGGAACGACTGTTGCAACTTTCTTTTCATACCGACTTTAACTCAAAAACATTAAAGGGATAGTTTGAAGGAATTCTGTCATCATTTACTCCCCCTCATGTCGTTCCAAAACTGTATGACTTACTTTCTCCTGATGTGAAACACGAAAGAAGATATTTTGAAGAAACGTGGGGGCCCAAACAACACAACCACAGCGGTTGTAATTTATGGAAGCTTGTTTAATGGAATTCTGACTTCAATTGGAATTGTGAGGAGAAAAAGTCAGAATTGTGAGATAATTGTGATTTTTTTTTTATGTTTTATTCAGTGTTGGAAATAAGCTTCCATAGTTATCGATTTAAAAATATAAAAATAGCCTTTCTAAAAGAGTGCATACTTTGTCATAAAAAAAAAAAAAAAAAAAAAAATATATATATATATATATATATATATATATATATATATATATATATATATATATATATATATATATATATATATGCATTTAATTGCATTTAAGTATCAGAGGAACATAGTAGCATGAAGCAAAAGTATTAATATTTTAATATCTCTGGAACACAATCATGAAGTGAATTTAACCCGTTTTTTTATTTGTCGCACACAAAAAAAGATTAACTTAACTGTTTATCTGTGTTTGAATGTGTGTCTCTTTTAGTGTATAATCACATTCTGGCATGTGTTCAACTTTCACACATCTGCGAGCCACACACACGGACAAGTAATTTGCTTCAGAATGGCAATGACGATATGTTTAATCCCTGACATCTGATCTGTTTATGTTAAACATCACACTAGCACTTTTTCATTTCCTAATCCAACAGTAACTATGAGGAACCACTTTAAAAAAAAAAGCAAAATAGGGCATAGTTTCATATTGAAACTATTGAAGCCAAATGTCAATGGCTGTGTACAGTTTGTAATCTATTATAGACTTTTGAACTCACTCATAACACTTGAATGACAAAGCAAAACAAACCTGAGAACATTCATTGACGCAAACAGAAAAATTCACTCAAATCAACATGAAAAGTGAACCAATCAACAGTTTTCTTCTTCTATAGAAGCTATCAGGGCTACATTTAAATCTGTACTTTTCATCAAGACTGATCTGAGAACAGATGGATTGGAAGCGTTGCACTGAATCGGTCTCTAAATGCACCTAAGGGTGGGATCCCTGCCACAAAGTGTCTCGGGAGGTGTGCTTGAGTCTCGCTCCACTTCTGTTTGTCTCTCATGTCCTGCACTTCTTACAGTTAAAGTGTTACATCACTTTCTTCCGTACCTGGAATTAAAAGCTGCTGAAAGGTGTCTTCATTATCAGTAGTAAGTACCACACACATTTCAGGTCTTCCCGTTTGTAACCTGTTAATGTGATTCACCAGCTGTCATTGCTATTGCAAAAATTAACTCATTTATTGAACACCCAAACTTATTTTAATGAAACAAATTGGACAATTGGAATAGCGCTTCTGAGCATTCAGTAATTAGACAGTGATTGACCACTTCTGAAAAACATATGTCTATTTATGCATAGATTTTCTATAGATTCTACCCTGGGACACTGGTCGACTTTCAAATGTGTGCCAAATTAAATTATAATATACTCTACACAAACACACACACACGTCTGGTTCACTATCTTTGTGGGGACTCTCCATAGACATAAAGGTTTTTACTGTACAAATGGTATATTCTATCCTTACACTAACCCTACCCCTAAACAACCTACATTTTCAAAAAAGAAAAACTAATTCTGTGTGATTTATAAGCTTGTTTCCTCACGGTCCCCATGGTGACACAAGTCCCTATGCATTCAGGTTGAAGATTTTCATAGACAAACTGTATATTCTATCCCGTGACCACTAAACCTACCTAGCACAGAAAACGTTAAGCCTTTTTACATTTTCAAAAACATAATTCCTAATGGGGACCAAAAAATGTCCCTACAAGGGCAAGGATTTCAGATTTTGCCATCTTTGTGGGGACATTTGGTCCTCATAATGAATAGGGGTTGCCAGGCCACACACACCCTTTCAGAAGGTGCATCTTTGGACCTAATAAGTGCATATGTGACCCTGGTCCACAAAACCAGTCATAAGTCAAACAAGTATATTTATGGAAATAACCAACAATACATTGTATAGGTCAAAATGGTCCATTTTTCTTTTATGCAAAAAATCATTAGGATATTAAGTAAAGATCATGTTCCATGAAGATATTTAGTAAATTTCGTACCGTAAATATATAAAAAAATATATATATTATTTTTTATAATATGCCTTGCTAAGGACTTCATTTGGACATCTTTAAAGGGGATTTTCTCAAATTCCAGATTTTCAAATAGTTGTATCTCGGCCAATATTGTCCTATCCTAACAAACAGATTAGATAGATAGATAGATAGATAGATAGATAGATAGATAGATAGATAGATAGATAGATAGATAGATAGATAGATAGATAGATAGATAGATAGATAGATAGATAGATAGATAGATAGATAGATAGATAGATAGATAGATAGATAGATAGATAGATAGATAGATAGATAGATAGATAGATAGATAGATAGCCCTATATCCCCCAACTCAAACTAAATATGTACCAGTCACATTATGCAAAACAACAACGTTAACAAAATATTAATAATAATAATAGTCATATATTTACCTCACATTCATGTTTACCTCACATACATGACATTCAGAAACCCATTCTTGGAAGAATGGTCATTAGACTCAAATATTAAGATGTTTCGATTTAGTTTCAAAACAATTAAAACAGTAGGCTAGCAGACGGGACATTTTCTTTAGTTGCCTGTTTGCCAACAGGCCAATTTCCTAATATAGTTTGTGTACTAACGGCTATTGTGCTGAAAATCTATGTAAAGTTCTCAGGTTTGTATACGACAATTAAACGCGCCATAATACACAAGCAATTTGTCATGTAAATCGTGCTCCGTCTTTTGCCTCCTGCTTTCTGAAGAGAAGCGCGTCCGTTGAATGGGAGTTTGAGCTAATTTCACGACGTGTTCGCGGACTGAGAGTGAAGTTACAGAGATTAATGTTTATTGTGTGGACAAGCCGCTAATTGTCCCTGAATAAACTCAAATTAGAGTTAGATCATTTACATATGAGTAGAATTAGTGGAACCTCTGCTGCGGCTGCAGGTGTGGGGGAAAGGGTTTCTCCAACATTTCTCAACTATGTTTTACTTGTTTTATTTGGTTGAAATAGTAAAGACTGAAATAACCACTTCAGAGATTCAGCTATATAGGGTAAACTATTCCAACACCAGATATAGTTCATTTATGTAAGCGAGGATAGCAAAACAGTGTCTTTTTATACCAAAACATTCTTCATATAGTGGACTACCAGTAAAATTGATAAGAATTTGGGACCAAAATGATTAAGATACTTTGACCTGACCATGTTTTGCTAAAGTGTTTTTACTTTAATTGCTAATGTGACCTTTTACACCACAGACTAAACTAAATGAAGCATTGCTTGGTCATTGGTTGACCTAAATTGGTATTATCTAATTGTGTACTTAAATTGAACAGCTGATTAGTTGGTTCCATTACATAACCTACCTTTCTACACTCTAAAAAAAGGTTCTATATGGCACCAAAAATGGTTATTGGCTCGTAATCATAGGGGAACCTTTTTTAGTGCTATATAGCACCAATTTTGGTGCTTTAGTGGTTCTTCAGCAGTTCTTCAGAGGTTCTTCACCGGTTCTTTGACTAAGGTGCTATACACTCTAAAAAAAAAAAGGTTCTATATGGCACCAAAAATGGTTCTTGGCTCGTAATCATAGGGGAACCTTTTTAAGTGCTATATAGCACCAATTTTGGTGCTTCAGTGGTTCTTCAGCGGTTCTTCAGAGGTTCTTCACCGGTTCTTTGACTAAGGTGCTATATAGCACCGCTAACTATGGTGCTATATAGCACCGCTACCATATACAGAACATGTTAAGATATGGTGCTATATAGCACCAAAAGTGGTTCCTCTATGATTACGACGAAGAACCATTTTTGGTGCTATATAGAACCTTTTTTTTTAGAGTGTATAGCACCTTAGTCAAAGAACCGGTGAAGAACCTCTGAAGAACCGCTGAAGAACCACTGAAGCACCAAAATTGGTGCTATATAGCACTAAAAAAGGTTCCCCTATGATTACGAGCCAAGAACCATTTTGGTGCCATATAGAACCTTTTTTTTTAGAGTGTCAGTTATCTGACATCAAGATGAATTTGTTCTTGTCGTATTTTATTATCATTTTCTAAACTATATTGAATAAACTTCGTGTCTGAATACATTTTGCTTTGACTGTATATTAAAATGATTCCAAGAGAGTTCATCCAGTGTTACAGTCAAAGCCTAACAAGCTAATTACTGTATGGTCGTGTTGGAAGACGTCATCAGGCTTCACTCAGAAGAATGTTAAGTCAACATCATCTCCAGGCGTCGCTGCACGAGCAACTTCCACCATATTCTCCTCCTCGGAGTAAAGATAATCACTAGCTGTGTTTGAACTTGAAAAGCTCCGTCGCGGCCTTTTTGTAATACTTTGTTGTGAGTCTCAGGTGAAATCGTCTGCAAACAAATGATTTCAAGCTGGACCTCTTAAAAAGACGAGAGGGCGACTGGTCATTGTAGCAAGCACACAAAACTCGGGATTCCAGCAAACTTTTTATACAGCTTTAAAAGGGTCTCTCTCTTTTTTTCATTTCGTGCTATACCTCTGGCCAGGCTAAGTCTTTTCTTCCCTGCTTTAATCCTTCCCTTTATTTCAGACAAACACAAAACCAGGTTCCACGCAGTGCTTTAGTGGCTAAAAGTGAAAGAGCTGCTTCTTTCGGGGCTGAACTCTGAATCGCGCTGGAAAATTGGTTCCTCTGAATAGGTGAAGGAGGAAAAACGTTTAATAGGATCCGAGGGAGGTTCTGCTCTCGCAATCTGCTCTCTAAACAGGTGGAAATGGGACCTTCTCAATTGTACAAATAGTAAGTATAAACCAGCATGGAAAAGCAATTTTCAGCGACAAGGATTAGCAACTTGCAATGAAAATTGAAACTGCTCGGACGGTCCCCAAATCCTTCTTATTAAACCGACCTGAACTGCACATTTCCTGTGAAACTGAGCGCATAAATAAATAAATAAATAAATAAATAAATAAATAAAGTGACGTTTAAATATGTTGAATATATTTGTCTCATCAAATACAGCAATTGTATGATAAGTGCGTTTTCTCCTGAAAAAAAAAGGAAATATTATTTTTTTAAAGAATGAAATTAATTGAAAAACAAAATGTCACTACACAATAATGTAAATGAAATACATTTTTATACCTAGGCTTTGTGTTTTAAAGCACTCCACCTGCACCTCGCGGATCATAAATGTAAACTGCGACAGGCGAATTGGGGCAAGAAACTTAAATAATAATCTGTAGTATCTGTCATGCATACCACCCCCGTGGCCGTGTATAAATGAGCGGTAAGAGAGGGGACAGTTGTGGTGATGGCGCTCCTTGTCACCCTGATAAGAGCAAGAGCAAGTGATGTCAGCTAAGTGCTCCAGACAGTGATCTCGCGCTGATGAGGACGTCTGCGAGTAAAATGTGACAGTGCAGTCACGCCATTATCATTGAATAGCCTACATCTGCTGCGCGCTTTGGAGGAAAAAGGTAAACTACAACATCGACTCTCTGGCGTAAGTTTGCTGTAAGATTTTCGCAAGTGCTGAATGAGAATCGACTCTGGGAGGGGTTTTGTCTTATTCTCCGCTTAACGAGCTCTGTAATGTCCTGTTAATTTTGTGTGTACTAGTTAATGAGCATTAATCGGGTACCCCTGGTTGCTATTGTTCGGGGGATGGCCATTTGAATGCAAATGGGTAACAGTGTAAAAGCAAGGTGCTTATTAAACTGGTGCGTGTCCTGGCTTCTCTGGAATTCAACAGGAGAGGACGGGGCGGCTGGTCGATGCTCACACCAAGTTGTGTAGAAATGGCGAGCTCTCTCCCTCTGGAAACAGTGATGTCCTGCCCGAGACTTGACGACAGGAGCGGGGCCACGGCTGCACCTAAGTCCCTGGCCTTTTCCATCGAAAGAATTATGTCCAAGACGTCGGAACCGAAAGTCGCAGCGGAGGAGCGCCGTGGAGGTCTTGAGGGATCCGAGGGGAAGAAGACGGTCGGCTTGTGTACACCCATTCCCTGCATGATCCCGATCCAGCCGTTCAGCTACGACCTGCAGGCCAAGGCTTTAATGAATTATTCCGAGTTCTGGAAAGTCAATTTCAGGGGAGCACTATGCACTTCAGCGGCCATGTGTAAAGCCAACTGCGGCGTCTGCAGCAAAGCGGACGCGGGCATCAAGCACTCGGTGCTGCCGGGGAGCAGGGTCATCAAACCGCAGGTGATACACCAAGCGCTGGCCATGCCCACCAACGGATCGTTGTGTTATTTCAACTACTTGGACTCTGCTTATCATCAGCCCGACCTGCTGAGCGGACACTTATTTTCCTCAGCAATCGCGAACTCTCAAGCACAAGCCATAAGTGCGCACCAGAAGCTCCTCTTGTTGGAGAACGCGAAACTCGCGTGTGTTTCACCAGAAAAATTCCCCACACCTCAGTACCCACATAAAGAGCATCTTCCGGGGCAGCTGGACCAGATTGTCCGGGAGAACAACAATCTGACGGAGAAGAACGGAGTGAAAGCGCACAGCAAAACGAACAACTGCTCTTCTGACGGGAAACCCAAGAACTTCACGTGCGAAGTTTGTGGAAAGGTAAATTACGGAATTCAAGTTGTTTTGACTGGAGGTGGGAAATGAAAATAACGCACACACAAAATGATTTATTAAGCTCTTTCTTTTTTTCTTTTAAAGGTCTTCAACGCGCACTATAACCTGACGCGTCACATGCCGGTACACACAGGCGCAAGGCCGTTCGTGTGTAAAGTATGCGGGAAAGGTTTCCGCCAGGCCAGCACATTATGTAGACACAAAATCATTCACACACAGGTGAGTAAAAAAGAAAAGAAATAATTTTTCCATATATATATATATATATAGTTTTTTTTATATATGCTCCCGCGAGATATAATTTACTTACAATGACTTTATTCACAGGAGAAACCTCATAAATGTAACCAGTGTGGAAAAGCTTTCAACAGAAGCTCGACTTTAAACACACACATCCGAATTCACGCGGGATACAAACCATTCGTCTGCGAATTTTGTGGAAAGGGCTTTCATCAAAAAGGTAAGAATTCTCGAACATATTTTTGCATAAAATCCGATTGATGTTTTTTTTTTTTTTTAAATCAATTTTAAATGAGATCAGTTTGTCACTCTACTAACTACTTGCCATTACAAGATTTGTACATTTAATATGGGTCAAAACACAGACCTTTAACTCCTTTGTAGTGCGTCGACAGCTCTCGACGTGATATTAACTAAGTTTGACAACTTCTTGACTTCAACATGCAAAGTGCTGATTAGGGAAGGCTTGGAAACGAAACTCTTCTGTTAAATGTAACTTAATTGTGAACTGTTGACCTGTTGAGGAAAAAAACTGACATAATTCGTTTTTAATTATTTTTTCAGGGAATTACAAGAATCACAAACTGACCCACAGCGGCGAAAAACAGTACAAGTGTTCAATCTGTAGCAAAGCCTTCCATCAGATCTATAACCTCACGTTTCACATGCACACGCACAACGACAAGAAGCCCTTCACCTGCGGGACCTGCGGGAAAGGCTTCTGCAGGAACTTTGACTTGAAAAAGCACATACGGAAATTGCACGATAACAGCAGTTGTTTATCCAGCGGAAATGATTCTTCCAGAGGACACCAAAACTGAGACGCGGCCAGTTTTTGACTGAACCTGGACGATTTTTTTTCCTCTTCTGGTGGTGCTTTTCCACCGACATGAACGAAGATGGACGGGAGAAAAATCATCATCGAGGAATTGTACATAAAAACAGAATAAAATATTATTTAATGAAACCACTGCCATATGGGGCTGTCAAGCAATTATTTGTAGACTAGATGAAACAAAGGGGTTTTATAAATAAATACAACCATCTATGTAAAAAGAAATGTTTGATAAATTTGTAAATTGTTTGAAAATTGTTGACGCAGTAAAGCAAATGCTAAAATAAAATCATAAATACAATAATGTCGGATTTATTTTTATATAGCCAAGAAAAATTACATGCATTCACCAGTTTGTGTACATCATTTTTTTTTTTTTTTTTGGGGGGAGGTTCTCACATTTTATGCACAGATTTGATTTTAAAGTCATTTGAAAATGTAGGCTTAATTCAGACTTGGGTTTTGCGATTTTAAAAGAATAAAAAAAAAAAAAAACAGTGACTAAAGATTTACTTTACATAAAATTCGTAGATTATATTAGACTAAATATAGTAGACAGTACAGTAAATTAGTTGTATAAATTGTGCAGTTAAATACAATCAAGGAACAAACAAGACTCCTTCATCTATCAAATATAATAACAATCGATCTATTGCCTGCAGCCATTCAGTGCACAGTTAAATGTAAGCTCATAATGACATGTCTGGTGGAGTTCAAAGCCTGTGGTTTCACTCAGACATTTGATACACGGCTCTGCCTCTGTGACCATACACTTGACTTCAGTTTAATGGCTCGAATTATCAGATAAAACATGGACTCTTGAAAGCCTATTACGTTAATCAACTAAAGAGCCTCGGGGGAAGCTTCAACGCATCAAGTCGTGTTCATCAGTAGGTGGAAAATGGACTACCTTTTCCCCACTTCTCCTCATCACCACAGCTTTAATAAACAATAATGTATTCCGCGCACGGATCCTGGAACAATATTATCCTTACACGCCAACAGAAATTCTGATGAGAGGCAAGCGCGTGATCCCAAATCTCGCTCTCCCAATTACAGCCCAATTAGCAATTATACCCACGTCTTGGGACCACGAGGAAGACTAATATTACTAGTTGAATGGCCTATTCACCTCCTCAGAGTCCCGGTTCTAAAATGTGTTTGAACAGAAGTGTCTTCATGTCATTCAACTGCATTCGAATGTCGTCCCATGTGAAATAACTGCGTGATGTGTTTCAAGAGGAATGACCGGGTCTCGAGAGCTTTACAATTAACCTGCCATGCATTGGATGTATAGCCTAGTCAGATGTTATAGTGCGCATTTACTAAATCATGTAAACATTTTTTTGGACAAATCAAAGAGAGAAAAAGCAATACAACCGGCTATTTAGATAATTATTAAGAAGAATAAGAATGGTAACTGGTATAATTGTAATGCGTCATGTAGCCTATAATTGTAATATAAACACGTATGGAAACTATTTCTATCATTTCTACACGTTTTTAGTATCAGCTCGATTTTATTCACCAGCAATTACATTCAAATTGGTGTAAAAAAAAAAAAAACTTAAGCAGTAAACTTATCAGAAATTACATTCAAATTGGTAAAAAAAAAAAAAAAAAAACGTAAGCAGTAAACTTAGCAGAAATTACATTCAAATTGGTAAAAAAAAAAAAAAAAACCTTAAGCAGTAAACTTATCAGAAATTACATTCAAATTGGTAAAAAAAAAAAAAAACTTAAGCAGTAAACTTATCAGAAATTACATTTAAATTGGTAAAAAAAAAAAAAAAAACTTAAGCAGTAAACTTATCACTTGCTACTTTGATTTAAAAAAAAAACAAAAAAAAAACAAATAATAATAATAATAATAATGCAGCAGTTAATTTTTTAATGCGTTGCTACGCTGTGAGGGTGGATTGTTTAAACACAATATATAACATCCGCAGAAAAATGATGAATTAAAACATCAGAGCATTTTCTGCAGGTGAAGAGGTCTGGGAAAATACCAGTGTGGGCGGGTCTCACCAAAAGACATGTTTGTGTGAGGTATACAAAAAAATCCCTTTTGTGCAAAGCTGCCTATCTTGCCTAGTGCCTAAAAAAGAAAACAACCTAAAGGCAGTCTCGTTGGCCTTTTTCTGCACTTACCTCTCAAACATCTGAGCAACCGGCTTTGCTTCTAGAAACATGTTAATTGACAACGGAGCTCATTACTGCGTGCACATGTAACGCGGCGAGAGGGATTATAGGGACAAGAGCGCATTAATGAACTGTCAACAGCGCAGAGCATGTACACGACACAGATCAGCCGAAATCGAGGCATTTACAAGCGACAAAAGCTCGGCTGAGACAGGAAGAAAAAAAGACCCAGACTTTTGTTTGGTCAACTCAATTGATTGTAAATGGAAGATTAACGGGGGTAGCATCAGCATTTTTAAGGGGGCGAGGAAGAAAAGGTCCCAATTAAGTCCACCAAATGTTAACTACATCGTTTCTCTCAGTTTAGCCCAAATGAAATTCTAATTAAACCGTCCTCCTTCTATCGTTTTGGAAAGCAATTTCTCTCCCAGTTGGAGAAGAGCGGGCTAGCTGTAGTACTTGTTAAGAGAAGCATTGCTTCTTGGCACAAAGCGCTCGCGAGGCGCATTGAAGCGAGCCAAGGGGAAAGTTAATGAGCGTCAGGCGCGCGCTCTTTGGATCCGTTCCTGCAGAACGGTGTTGAAAAGATGGACGCAGCCAAGCGACCGCATGGTGTCCTGTACACGTATTTACGTCCAAGAAGATGATGATAAAGAAGGTCAACCTGACAATATGCTGTTAATCCAGTTTCACGGCTGTGAACATTCATTCAACGAATAATTGAGATGAAATGTAAGGTATTTACATATTGACAAATAAAAGTAGGACTACCTCCCTCACAGTTGTGCAATGTGTTGCGCAATCAAACAATTATTATAGCTACAGTTTATACAAAAAAAGACTTGAATACACACATTCTATGATAAACGAGCTTTCAATTACTGAAAAAATATATAATGTTTCAGTGGTGTAGTTTTCCAGAGATTGTAAACAAATACAAATTTAAAATTCACGGGGAAATCTTTTCTTTTTATTTCTTTATTTTATTTCTGTTTTGTCCCAAAAATATATATGGATAGCCAATTCGAAAATGTTTTATAAGCCAAATCGAAGTGGTGTAACCAACATGCAGAAAGCCATTTTGTTGTCATGTGACAAGAAAACCATTCAAAAAAAATGAGTAGCAAAAAGATCAGACCATTTTATGAAAATGCATGCACTGTAAAATAAATAAATAAATGTAGTGTATTTTGTTGATATATCCAAATTGACTAAAATGTCAAATTTAAGGCAGCTCAAACATAAATTGAAACAACTCATTATTAGCTATTTTAATGTTGAATTGTAAGTTGTGATACATAATTGCAGCAGTATTTTTTTACAGTTCAGGTCAAATTGCAGTAACATCACGTTATTCGCGATTGAAAAAAAAAAAGTTGAATATACTTGCCTTGAAGAACGTGTTTTAAAAACTTGATAAAAATGAGTAGGCTACTCTCACACATAAACAAGACACTTTTTAATTGGTTACGCTACACATTTTTTGTTATTAAAAGACTTGTCAATCAACTCTTAAATATAAAGAATAGATTTGATAGATTTCTCTAATGTAATCATTTGTTTACATTATCGATGTACGAGCAAATTGTAAACGAAATAAGCTTCGTGTGTCCACATTCCCTAAACGAGTGGGATCAGACATTACCAACGCAGGGCCTTGAGTGGCAGGCAGCGGTGCCCCTTCGCTGCGTTCGGCCTGCTCGTCAAGGGCACGCTCAGAGAAGGAGCTTTATTGCTTTAAGGTGTCGAGGCAGCCGCATGGTAGCGGAGCGCCGGGACTCTGCCTCGCCGGAATTACATCAATGTCAGTCTCGGGTATGACCTCCATTCAGAAGCAGTCTTGAGGGCTTCAGGCCACGCAGCTGAAGGGGACCTTCTGTCCCCTCGTCCAACTCTTTACCCACAGTGTCTTAAAAGAGACGAAGGTCTGACCTCAAAACAATCTGTTCCACATTCAACAATCTCGATGCCTCGTTATATAAATATGAATGCAAGTGATGAATTGTGTTAGGAAATAAAGGATAGGAGTCTCAAGCTAAATCTAAAGCTTATCTCCAATAGTTATCAGTTTAAATTGCTGTATTGCTTCTATAGAGGAGTGACCTGAAATCAGTCTCATTGTTTGGCAGGATCAGTAAATCTGGGATGTCCGGTGCTAATCTTTTGACCCAGGACGCCCTTTCAGGACAATCTCCACTCCCTGTTTCCCAATGGATGGGTCCTAATTAACTCAGACCAAAAACCCTGCTGTTAAGCTGGTACTCTCTTCAATACACCAAGTTAGAATGCAGGGGATTTGACATATAAAGCGATGTGTCACTGACTGATCCTTTAGGCTGTGATTTTATGCCCAACCGGCGTGGATTTCTGATCAGAATATACTCCAATGAATCCATATAAAACTATTTAGCATTAAATACGTGACAACACACAATGAATCCATATAAAACTAAATACATTTAGGATTGAATACATGACAACACACAAACAAGCACATGCACTCATAAACTGCTACAACAAATGTTGAGATGGAGTGGATTTTGAGCACTCGGATTAAAGGGTTCCATTGAGGTAAGGGGGGAAATAGCAATACCGAAACTCAAAATCAATACAAAACAGAATGACGTATAAGTTAGCCAGAACAAAAACACAACAGGAGTCCCCTTATGACCAGCACTAGTGCTGGAATAATAGTTTCAAGAATGGAGAAAATTCCCCAACAGGCTCCCGAGCAAAAGCTATTCGTTTTTAAGTGCACTACATTGACAAAGATCTTTAGTTGTGAAAAGCTCCTTTGGGAGCAATGGGTGGTATGTTTCTGATGGAAGACAAACTTGTTTTGCTAAAGAGATTTAAAAATATTTATACTGTTTCAAAGATCTCATTGTCGAAAATGTTTATCAGTTATTTTTCAATTACTTAAAATTCATGCAAAATTCACACAATCTAATTATGTTTTCTTGCTAGAAAGCTAACTGATGCGATCACTACTGCAACTACTGCAATTTTTTTTAAGACAAGATATTTAATAAGAAACAACTTTGTTCTACCATCTTACGGTAATGTTCTGGAGATCTGGCTGATGGCCAGGTGTCTGAAGCCCGGAGCTGATCTACAACATTTGGCCTTGGCCTGCGCCTGAGCTCTGACAGCCTCAGTTGGCAGTGGTGTCCGTAGCCAAAGCACCTCAGGGCATTCCCCATTAGAATACATAATGCAGAACTAGTCATTTGGAAGGGCTCCAGATCGTGCTCTTCAAAACCCTTTTAGATAATTTGCTGTCTTGCCCTCCACCCACACCCAGAATTCTCCACCCCACCCCAGCCAACTGAACCCCCCCGTCAATTTGGATGCCTCGACTGGTGCCCTGACCTCAGGGGCAGGAGTCCCAGCTGAGGAGGAAGGGCAGCTGCCAACCACCACCACTTCAACCCTGACCATCCAGATGATCGCGTTTGTCAAGCCGCCACTCCGTGTCACCCTGAACTGGTTTGATCATCCAATTAGGCTAGGTCACGGTCTGCAATCTCTCCTGATAGACGAGACAGTGAAAGAGTATGGAGAGGAAAAAAAAATATCGTTAAAGCACTCAAAGTATCACCCATATGCTGTCTCATCTATATTATATATCTCCATTCAGATTCATAGGGAATTGTTTTAGGCCTGGATTCACAAAACCACCAGCTGAATATGTTAAACCATAGTACAAACAAGCCTATAGTCAACCTTAAGTGGCTAACCTTTCAACAGACAGACAATAAAATAGCAATTACGTGTGGACAGTCGAAGTGCTCAGAGAGGCTTTGTGTAATGCCAGTCATGACCTCATTGTTGCTGAGGGTTCAGGTAGGCTATGGGGTGTAGGGCAACATTCAAAAGCACCCCACACAAATGTGCAAATGTGCGTCTTGAGACAAGTGCAGCAATGCTTACAAGAGTTTTAGTTTAAGCTGGACTTCAGAAAATGTCCTCAAGGACACTAGTAATGCTCACCAATGCCTAAATCCAACGTAAATACAGCTTCCATTATATACATTTGGAGGGAAACGGCGAGTATGGATGATGAATTCATTTTTTTTTTAACTTGTAAAGGAAAAAGCTAATTTGTTAAATGTAAACTCACTTCAATAATACCATTTAATTTAACAGCTAACTATAATAATACAAATACTAATACTAATAATAATAAGAGTAAAATGTGTGGCAAAAATATATATTAATAATAGGTAAAAGATGCATAGTTTTATGAGTTAATTGCATAGTTTATTACAAATCACAGCAACTACAATTTACACAGCAAATTACAAATTTTTACAACTGATTCATTACACAGTGGCATTGTTACAGAAAGTGTAGACAGTATTGCCCCCATGTGGCTGTACACTGAATTTAAAAAATCTTAATAGGCTACAGCATTCAAAGAACACACACACACACTAATATATATATATATATATATATATATATATACGCACAAAATGATCACTTTCTAATCTATAATGATTTATATGGACAAACTCCACATATCAGACAGCTGATTTAGGTTTGGGTCGAGGGGGTTTACCCCTGCATTGTGAAGGTGAGGCATCTTGTTTCCTAGTTTTCAGTTTCTGTTGCCTAAGCAATCTCCCAGTCTCACTCACTGGCGGTTGTCCTTTCCCAAGCAAATACTGCTCCCATTCCGGCAGTTTCCTTTCAACTGAGGCCCAATAACGGGTCTATGACAAGACGACAAAAAAAGCAACATAGTTAAAGGAGCGGAAAACTCATAAATATTTGCTTTTGTATTACATTCTTATATCTTGTGTAGGTAAAATACACAAATAAGGCATAACAATATGACCTGTGAAGTGAATAACACTGATTATCTCTTCATGACAGCACCTGTTAGTGGGTGGGATATATTAGGCAGCAAGTGAATATTTTGTCCTCAAAGTTAATGTGTTTGAAGCAGGAAAATGGGCAAGCGTAAGGATTTGAGCGAGTTTAACATGGGGCCAAATTGGGATGGCTAGACGACTGGGTCAGAGCATCTCCAAAACTGCAGCTCTTGTGGGGTGTTCCTGGTCTGCAGTGGTCAGTATCAAAAATGGTCCAAGGAAGGAACAGTGGTGAACCGGCGTCAGGGTCATGGGCAGCCAAGGCTCATTGATGCACGTGGAGAGCAAAGGCTGGCGCGTGTGGTCCGATCAAACAGATGAGCTACTGTATCTCAAATTGCTCAAGAAGTTAATGCTGGTTCTGATAGAAAGGTGTCACAGTGCGTTTGTTGCGTATGGGGCTGCATAGCTGCAGACCAGTCAGTGTGCCCATGCTGACCCCTGTCCACTGCTGAAAGTGCCAACAGTGGGCACATGAGCATTATAAAGAATTGGAACACGGAGCAATGGAAGACAGTGACCTGGTCTGATGAATCACGTTATCTTCTTCACGTGGATGGCCGGGTGCATGTGCGTCGCTTACCTGGGGAACACATGGCACCAGGATGCACTATGGAAAGAAGGAAAGCCGGGCAGTGTGATGCTTTGGGCAATGTTCTGCTGGAACCTTGGGTCCTGCCATCCATGTGGATGGTATTTTGACACGTACCACCTACCTAAGCATTGTTACAGACCATGTACACCCTTTCATGGAAACGGTATTCCCTGGTGGCTGTGGTCTCTTTCAGCAGGATAATGTGCCCTGCCACAAAGCAAAAATGGTTCAGGAATGGTTTGAGGAGCACAACAAGTTTGAGGTGTTGCCTTGGCCTCCAAATTCCCCAGATTTATATCCAATCGAGCTTCTGTGGGATGTGCTGAACAAACAAGTCCGATTCATGGAGGCCTCACCTCTCAACTTACAGGACTTGCTCACATCTTTAGGGGTCTAGTGGAGTCCATGCCTCGACAGGTCAGGGCTGTTTTGGCAATGGTCCAACACAATATTAGGATCATAATGTTATGCCTGATCGGTGTATTTCATAATGGCATCTGCATTTAATAACTAGAGCAGCTGTCTTTTTCTGTATTAAAAAAATTACATATTCTATTTACTTTATAACTGTCTCTTTTCAATTAATTATGACGACCCTGATGGGCACACAGTTGCTTGGGGAAAGATGCTGTTGGCATCATCTAGACATTTAAAAAAGTACCACAAATGGAACATTTACTATAACCTGCTTAAACACTGTGCAACTATTTTATTTTATGAGACAGAAAGTAAGGATGTAAGGTCAAATACCTCAAGGTTAATAATATCTGGATGAAGGAGCTGTCTGGTTTGAAGATTTGTTTCAGCATTCTGTAAATCCTATAACAGAAACACACACACAAATACAAAAAATTTAAAATATGTTTTAAACATCCAGAATCAATTTAAGAATTTAATCTCACTGGGCTAAGAAGTTAGGAAGGTCATTCATGTTGTGTAATAACGTCTCTGAAAAAATTAATATGAACGTGCTGCAATTTAAGTATTTCTAAGCAAGTGGTATATACAACTGAAAATTGACCTACCGTGATTTGTATCGAATTCTAAAGCGGGCAAAATAATAAATAAGTAAATACGTAAATAATTATGCCTCAAAGCTTGTCTGAGGTAAAACATGCCGCCTAATTAGCAAACAGACTGTGATGGCAGACAAAGAAATGTAGAAATAAATAAATGTGAAAATAAATGAAGAAAAAAAAAATGGGGAAAAAAATTATACATAAATAAGGAAATAAAAGCATAAATACTCTTTTTAATTTCTTTGTATATTTATTTATGTATTTTATTTCTTTTTTTTTTTTTACATTTCTTCATATATTTATTATTTTGGTAGCTTTGGAATTCCTTATATTTGCTGTTGCTAATTTTTACAGATGTCATGTCTTAGAGCAAGACAGCCAACTAATACAACAAAACATCAATCGATGATAATATTTGATAATACTTACTCATGTACTTTTCTTGTTATTTTCTCAGAAAGAGTGATATTTTACAAAAGATGAGCGGGATAGACAGTGAAAACTAATATTATTGTATTGTATACATAATTGTGAATTTAATATTTTATGCAATATATTAAGATACAGTGGATACATACATTGAATGATGGAGCATGAAAATGTAATCCATAACAGAAATGACTCAGAAGTTGCAACCATAACCATTCCATAAAGTATCTTCATACCATCAGTAACGTTATATCATGATATCAGAGTAATTAGTTGAAACAAAATCTTTGACTGTACTATAATAAAGCTTTAAGGTTGTGAGGTAGCTTGTTTGGATACAATATCATATAAAAGACACAGTACAGTAGATTTAGGCTATAATACAGACAACCTTAAGGATCTGAGCATTCCTCTCCTTCGCTGCTTGAGACATCAGACACTGCTGTTTCTTCTTAGTCTTCTGCTGTTCATAGTGCGCTTCCATCTGCTGCAGCAGTGATGCTCTTTTTCCCAGTCTACATGAGAACAATGACATTCATTAAGCCGCACAGTTTCATAAAAATAAATGAATGATGAGAAATTATGACTGGGAGAGACTTTTTAACCGTCAATTCTCAAAAACAAACTGAAAGGACTCACATATCTTCATGTTTCTGGCTGAGTTCTGACTCTTCGTGTGTAAAAGAGGCCATTAATGTAACTTAGTTTCACAGACATAAAAAAAGAAACACAAACTCATCTGACTGCAACTTTATATAAAGAAATGTCGTTACTATATGGAGTTAAAACCCTCACATTGTCATTACAAACATCTGAGAGCAAAAAGCTTAGCGTTTGTAACCATACCAACTACCACGTGTGCGGAAATGACTGCTCGTGAGAATAGATTAACACAAGGGCGCCGTCTGCTGTTGGGAAGAGTTTGTTGACATTTTTTGAATGAACATAACATTAATTTTGGTTAACATAACATGTTGGTTATTTTAAAATTAAATTATAAAAAAAAAACAATGTATATTAAATTTGGGTTTAAATGACCATTTTCCTTTTATTGTGTTGCTTTCTCGGTCTTAACTTGAATGTGAACTAAAAGCAAATACTTCCAGCTATTTGACAGTTTTACAATTCAGCAATTTTACAATTCACAGTTGCTGTGTACATAAAATCACACCAAGTTAATGCACTGCAAATAGATCAAGCCATCTCATAATGTAATAACTGCCCATAATGTAATAACGGCACATAATGTAAGAACTGCACATAATGTAATAAGTATTACATTATTTTTGTAATAAAATGTTCCTAATGTAATAATTTTCTCTAAACGTAATAAAATCTTGAGCTCATAACGTAATAACATTTTTGACATTATGAGAAAATTATTACATTATAGACTCACCAAAAACGTGTAATATTTTCATTATTGTAATAGCTTTTAAAACATAAAAAATATTAATATTCCATTACAGTACATTTTTAAAAATCTAAATCCAGTCTTAAACTACCTGCAAAATGCAACAGATTTAAATATTTATGCTATTATTTATTATTATTATTATTATTAATAAACAAAGCATTGGTTTTCCTTTACATAATATAGCATGCATATTTAAATCTGGGGTTGGAACATGTTTGGATCCATTCGACCATCCATCTAAATTGCTGTTGAGTTAATATTCTCTCAGATTATCAGAGATTCATAGCTGTCATTATACCAGATTGTTATCAGAGACTGCAAATTCCTTCTCACTTACCAGTCCTCTCATATGTAAACGAAAATGAAATTGTAATGAAATAACCTCAAGTTAACTCATGGGTTGCCAAGTATTTCATTATTGTTCTGTTAATGACAGGAAAAGTTCTCTGACAATTACAGGAAATTATGACTTCCAGTTTTTTCCCCATTGAAACATGAGTGTATACAGTTTACAAACTCCAATTTATGCGTACCATAGTATGTTGCTTGCTTGGTAATTTTGTAGGTTTTAACATTTTAATCCCACTAGACAGAAATTTTCTAAAAAAGTGAAAGGCAAAAAGTTAAGTTTAATACTTATGAAGACAGTTTACATTTGTGATGTGTAGTGTAGTAGCCTATATTCCACTCTGATTACGTGACAGATAAAACCCTCTCATTCAGGGGAAATGTAATTTCTAGTAGTTATTTTCAAATATATATATATATATATATATATATATATATATATATATATATATATATTCATTATTCATTTGACATTTATTCAGTCTATAACAGGCTCAAGTATAGAATTTTATTTGCATCAGTAAAAGAAACATTTTTTCAGTGGAAAGACATTAGTTTGCTTCAGAAATAGAAACCTTATACAGTAAACCAAAACATTGCCTATTATTTTTAAATAGGCTAATACAGAGCATACAAATGTATTGTTTTAATACAGTTTCTAATCACAAGATTTCCTATAACTAAATGTTAAATGTTTAAGATTCAAAAGCTCATACATACAGAATTTCCAGTATGTTACATATTTCCAGTATTCTCAGTAAAATAATTCATCAGAATAGATTGATTTAGGGAACTCGCAAATCTAACATGTAGTGCTTTTTTTATAGTGCAACCTTTGCTTCATCCTCACAAGTTTCTTTATTTCTCATCAAGCAATCAGGCTTTAGTCAAAGTCAGTTTGTCAGTGAAGACTTAATTTCTCAGTAGGCCTACACTCCATAATCAGCAAATAAGCAAAAAACAAAAACAAAAGAAAAATACAAATAATCATCAGTAAATAACTTTTACTACGAGGCAGGCAGATGTACTTTTATGATGCTGTTTCTATCTGCTTTTGTCAGTCTGCTAAACAATTGACATTTTAACTTGAATCATAAAGTTAGTTTCATATTTTCTGTATTTCAGTTGTGGGGAACAACTACAGAAACTCATCAGATCCAATGCACACTGTATGATTTTAACTGTAAGCCAAAATTAACGCTAGAGATTGTTTTTCTTTGCTAGCCTCCATTGCAAGCTTGTGATGCAGTTCACAGTCGCCGAACGTGTCATGGATTGATGATGTAAAACAGGCACATCTTCTTGCGTGCGTCCATTTTTAACACGTCTTGACTGCCGTATACAATCTGGCTATAACAACAACTGAGATCCTATAGTGTGACAAGGCTTACAGCTGAGATCATGTTCTGACCAGCAATATTATAAATCATACAACGTTTTCTTATTACAACTTTTGTCATCACTTTTCCTCATTTCTATGTCAGACAAGAAGACCCTTCATGGGGGACCCCTTACTAACATCATCATCATCACCATGAAACATGTTCACTATTGTCATGCCAACATTATCATCCTCATCATTATCAGGCCTGGTTCTTGCCAGCTATAGAAGGGAGGGCTGGTAAATTTTTAACATGTATTTATGGGTGTTAATACACTAGATACAATAGGGTTTGGTGAAAAACAAACCGAAACGGAATGTAGGCTATTGTTTAATGAAAATCCTGGCCTTGGCCGTTGGTCTTCTGTGCATGGCTCGCGACCACAGTTCACTCCAACTCGCTCAGAAAAAGCACATAAGATGTGAGAAATCGAGATTAATAAATATGCGACCTAAAATACAACAGCAAGGAATCCCAAAAAGTATTAATGTACTTTCTGAACTCTGTTTGTCTGGTGACAGTCAGGATGGCAGTTGACAGATGTGAATGCGATAACTTCTTGTTACGACGAACACAATGGATATTTTAACCTAAGAGAACAATGTACATGGATTGTATTATATGTGGCGTTTCTCACACAACTTGTTCTTTTTATGGGCAAATCCAAGTCATTCTATAATTAGGGGTACATGTTATGTTCGTGGACTCAATTATCAATTTTACAAATTTTTCATTAACTTTTCACTTCAAGCAATGATTGCTTTTATATCAGGGGACATTTCTTATTAATTTAATACACAAATCCAACAGATACCGATCTTTTATCTTGCAAAAATGGCATATTCTATACTGGAATTTGCTGTTTTTGTGCCGTCCGATTTTGTAAATGTGAGGTTTTGCTCTTCCGATTGGCTCTAAAATGCATGTTTCTTTATATATTTCTTATATTTGTCCAGAATAATCATTAAATTATGAGTAATGTGTTTTAAAAAAATATTTTGCTAATGCATCTATATTAAATCATCCATTTTGTGTATTGCCGAGAAATCAGTGTCAACTGTGTTACTCCCTATAAATCAGCAATGGTTTGTTCCAAAGTCACATGTCCAAAGTCACTCTTTTTTGGAGGAAAATTTGAAGACAGTGTGGTAAGTCATAACTTCTCCTCTTCAATATATGATCTATATTATTGTCTGCACATAGAGGAGATTAATTTACCGTCAACGGTGTTATCAACATGTTCTGGTGAACTTGCATCACATGCTATATTTATAAATGTGTAGAGAAAGATAGAAGTTAATCAAGGTCAACTACTAACTAGTCCAAGGCCAGCAGTTTGCCCAAGGCCCTAAAATAAAAATAATGTTATAATTTTAAAGAGTGTTTTCTCTTTAAAGAAAAAACGTTTGTTTCCTGTCAACGGTGTTACTCCTGTCAACTGTGTTATGTGTGATTGTTATGTCATAAATCTTTTAAATGTGAACTAAACCGTCAGAAAAATAGATGGGGATATCTCTGGAGATGGAAATCTTGGGTAAGGATGGTGAATTTTATGACACAGCATTTGTCAGTATAAATGAATCAAATGTAAATTGTCATGAACATTATAGCTTAAGCATGCCAAATAATTAATTTAGCACATTAAGGGCATATATTATTCAACCACCTAGTTTATAGATCAAAAAAGAATACTGATATCCTGACTTTTTGGCTGACATGAATAAATATATAGAATGACAGCCGTGCACTGAAGGCCAAGATCAGGATTTTCGTTAAATAATGCATTAAATTTCGGTTTGTTTTTCACCAAACTCTTTTGTATAGTCTACCCCCAGAACACCTATACAAATATATGGCACGTGTCGCATGGGACCATTCGGTGAAAAGCTATTCACTGTCCTTATATGTACGAACATGAGAAGGAGATTTATTTTTTTAATTAAAAAAAATAAAACAAAAGAAGGGTATACGGCATCCACCAGGGTGAGTATAGTTTGCCTCGTACATTCAGTTTAACAGCATCAACAGCAATCTAAAGAGGGTATAACCCATTTTAATAGTGGCCAAATTACACTTTAAAATTAGTCAGAGCTATAGAAATGTATATTTAAATTACAAGTAAATATGAAGATGCTACCGAAGATACATTAAACTCGCCATGAGGTGCACCTTGATAGCACACAGATATTTATTTGATCGTGAATATGAAGCCTCTACTTTTCCACTAGAGACTGAAGCAGCCTCGTGTATAACATGCCGCGCTGTTACTTTCAGCTAATAAAAGGAAAATGGTACCTACCTAATGGGATTTTTTAGTGTTCTTTTTTTAATTGGTTGGGGCACTCTACAGCCCTTCATCGAACTTCTCAACACACAGCCCGCCTATATTCTTTTTATCAACGCATAAATCTAAAAAACAAATAAACACTATGTGTCTAAATTATGTTTGGGTGGGCAATGACATTCTTGGCTCACTCCAAGACCGACCTTGACCCACTCAGTGACATATCATCACCAAAATGATGAGAAAAAAGATTTTTTTCTCTTGTACAGATGGCCTGTGTTCCCCCGGCTAGATGCCACCCTGGCCGGTTGCTCATGTTGCACTTGCCTAAATCTGCCACGGCCCCAGACAAACTGTTCTCTGGGTTTAAAATGATTAAAAGCAAATCTGACCAGCTCTCGTCTCTCTGATTTGTTCAATACAGCAAACATAAAGTAATCTAGTACGCTTTGTTTCACACGCTCAAGTTGTTTCATCTCAAGAGTTTCATGGAGGAAGAACTTGACCAGTGGGGCCTGGTAGTGCTGCAATCCTAGAGTCCCCAAACACTTCAGGATGCGTGTGATGCGCAGGTTGTTGTGTGTATATCTGCAAAATCAAAGAAAATACTTTTTTGTACTGAAACAACATCACTGAAATTCAACAAAAAGGAAAAACATGACAGTAAAAACCTGTTCAGGTTGCTAAAGCGTTCCTCCCAGTTATCGGCACGTTGCACCTCTCCTGTTGATTCGTTGACCAAGCGTATGCCATAAAAATCCAACATGAGCTTATATGATATCACCAATTTCCCCTTTGCTTCTTCATCTTTACGAAAAAGCTGAAAATCAATCGATCAGATGAATTTAAAAATCTATATATATATACACCGATCAGGCATAACATCATGACCAGGTGAAGTGAATAACACTGATTATCTCTTCATTACGGCACCTATTAGTGGGTGGGATATATTAGGCAGCAAGTGAACATTTTGTCCTCAAAAGCTGCGTTTCCACTGCAGGAACTTTCCCCAGGAACTAGGAATTTTGAGGTGGTACTCTGTGTGGTTCGACCGCAGGAACCAAGGTCTAAATGAAGTTCCGGGTAAATATTTCCCCCTCCGAAAGTCCCTGCTCGCGAGGTAGTACTTTTTTAAAGTTCAGGAACTTTCGGGGGTAGGACTTGGGCGCTGCACATGCTGATTGGTTGAGCTCACACAGTATTTTATTTCAACCGCCATTTTTAAAAGTCTTTAAGAGGTTAAAAGTTTGTTCTGCGTTCAGTAAATATCAGTCTTGCTCTTTCTGTCCGATGGCGCACGTTCGTCTAAGCAATCTCATGGTCAATGTCCGTAATAGCTGATAACATACGTTGTCTTATTTAAAATCTAGCTTTACTAGCTTTCAGAATATGCTTTAGTATCAGTGCTCGTCTCTTTTCCACCGTTTTGTTAATTACCTTTTTAGTAAATCAATATAACCAGCAAAAGCAGCGCAGCTTGAATCTCCTCTATACTTTTGTTGCAGACAGTATCGCACAGAAATGATTACTGTCCATCGGTGACTGGGAGGAACAGTCGCACGCAGTCCCACGTCTCCTGACTAATTTGCCTAATCTTCACGGTACTTTAGACCGCAGTGGAAATGCAGACAGTAGCAGGTCTAGGGGAAAAAAAGTTCCGGGTAATTTAGGTGGAAACGGGGCTAAAGTTGATGTGTTAGAAGGCAGGAAAAATTTGCAAGCGTAAGGATTTGAGCGAGTTTGACAATGGCCAAATTGTGATGACCAGACAACTGGGCCAGAGCATCTCCAAAACTGCAGCTCTTGTGGGGTGTTCCCAGTCCGCAGTGGTCAGTATCTATCAAAAGTGGTCCAAGGAAGGAACAGTGGTGAACTGGCAACAGGTCGGCCAAGGCTCATTGATGCACGTGGGGAGCGAAGGCTGTGTGGTCCGATCAAACAGACTAGCTACTGTATCTCAAATTGCTCAAGAAGTTAATGGTTCTGATAGAAAGGTGTCATAGTGCATCACAGTTTGTTGCGAATGGGGCTGCATAGCTGCAGACCAGTCAGGTTGCTCATGCTGACCCCTGTCCACCGCCAAAAGTGCCAACAGTGGGGACGTGAGTATCAGAACTGGACCACAGAGCAATGGAAGACGGTGGCCTGGTCTGAGGAGGATTTTCATTTTACATCACGTGGATGTCCGGGTGCGTGTGCATCGCTTACCTGGGGAACACATGGCACCAGGATGCACTATGGAAAGAAGGCAAGCCGGCGGAGGCAGTGTGATGCTTTGGCCAATGTTCTGCTGAGAAACCTTGGGTCCTGCCATCCATGTGGATGCTACTTTGACACATACCACCTACCTAAGCATTGTTGCAGACCATGGACACCCTTTCATGGAAACAGTATTCCCTGGTGGCCTCTTTCAGCAGGAAAATGCGCCCTGCCACAAAGCAAAAATCCATGAAGGCCCACCTTCCAAATTACAGGACTTAAAGGATCTGCTGCTAACATCTTGGTGCCAGATACCACAGCACACCTTCAGGGGGCTGTTTTGGCAGCAAAAGGGGGACCAACACAATATTAGGAAGGTCATAATGTTATGACTGATCGGTATGCACTGATATGTATAATTATGTCAGCCAAATACTATAGCTACTATATATATATATATATATATATCATAGACTGTAAAAAAATATGGACGTAGTGTCCGTGACGTCACCCATAGGATTCTGATGAGCCGTTCTGAAGCGCAAAGTAGGGACGAGCCATCTTGGCAGCGCGTCATCGCGCGTCACTCCCGGATAACAGAAAATGGGCAAAAAGGCGGGACGTGGGCGGAGCTTAAGTGACGCGTGACTAACAGACAGCAGATAAATGGCTATCCACCTGTCACTCGAAATGGCCACGCCCTTAATTATGCTGAATTTTAAGGCTTTATATAATGTAAACGAATGAGTTATAAAAAAATTCACCCCCCTCACAGTTGTCATGAAGGGCAAAATGAGCCGTATAGACCAAAAGCACAATTTGTACCAGGCTGTAAACATGTTTTATTCTGCTCTAAAGTTGGCCATTTTAACATGGGGCTCAATGAGATTCTGCTCTCTTCTGGAGCCTGTCCCTAGCGGCCAGTCGATGAATTGCAGTTTGAGGCACTATTGGCTTCAAGAGAAACTGCGGGAGGTTGCCGCTTGATATATATATATATATATATATATATATATATATATATATATATATATATATATATATATATATATATATATATATATATATATAATACTATATAAGCTCCTCTGTAAATAGAGTTGAACCATCTAATTGCAAACTGACCTTTATTTCGTTTTTTGTGAGCACATGTGCATCCCAATTAACCCCTCGCTCTTGTATTGGAAACAACCTGCAAAGTATTGATTTGGTTAGTTGAATGATAGTCATTTAAATGTTCCAAAACACTTTCAGGGTATAGAATAGTTGAGAAAGAGCTCAGGAATGAGGTGTAACAGGATCTAACCATTGAATGTAGGAGTGACAGTTTTCCAGCGAGCGATAATCACGCCACCACTTCTTGTGAAATTCATCAATGTGAACACCTGCATGAACAAAGGTAATATGTTAAAGCATTTGCCTTGATTAAATGACACTTGTATTAGACAAACAAACAAAAAAATGTGTAATTTAAATGCAGAATGAGCACAATGCCATACCATCAGGTGAAGAGTTTATGTGACCATGGTAAAACTCCAGGTTTAAGAAGCGGCTCTTGACAACAACAACAACAACAGCAACAATAAAAAAAATCTTCTTAAGCATCTGCTTTAAATCAAACCAGTTTTGATCACTGAATACTGTACACTGATATGACAGATGTGGCTAATTCTGAGTGTACACTCAATAGTAGAAACACTGTAATGGATTACTTACTTGACCGGGTTCAAAATCATTATCAAAATCAAGGATCTAGAGTTAAAAACAAACACAGTTATCATGTAAGACTGAGTTATGGCAATATTTAGACATTTTTGTAGGATTTCGATTCTCACCTACATTTTTCCTTATATAGTGTGTATCAAAGGATGAATGTGTGTTGGCATTTTTATGACTGCATGCTTTATATGCTTTGTTTTCAAATTTAGGAGCTATGCAGTGATCTGAACTATCTTTCCTTTTGTCCTTGCTTAGATGATGAGTGCCACAGCTTAGGCTACCCCAGTAAGTTAAACTTACCCGGACACTGTGCCGAAAGTCTTGCATGTCCTTTGCAGCATGTATGTTCCTGCGACTCCTTCTGTAGATCTTTTAACAAATCCAAAATGAGACAGCAGTTTGTTTAAAAAAACATTTATATCATATTCATTGAAATACAATAAAATAAAATAGGAAGAATGGTAATTAGCATAAGACATTTGGTGGGGTTGATATAATAATAATAATAATAATAATAATAATAATAATAATAATAATAATAATAATAATAATAATAAAAATAATAATAATATACAAATCATTCGTGCCAGCACCGTTGCAAGGGCTGTGCCAAGTGTGCGACCGCACAGGACCTTGCGCCTCAGGGCCTCGCGCAAGTGACCGCTGACTTGATGATGTAAAGCCAATATATTTAAAGTTCATGTTTTTGTCCTTAAAAATAGTTAATAGTTAAAAAACATAGCTTAAAGGGATAGTTCACCCAAAAATTAAAATTCTGTCATCACTTACTCACCCTCAAGTTGTTCCAAACCTGTATGAGTTTCTGAACACAAAAGAAGATATTTTAAAGAATGATTGTAACAAAGCAGATAGAGCAACCATTGACTAGTATTTTTTCCCTACTATGGTAGTCAATAGTTGCTCTGCTTGGTTACAAACATTCTTTAAAATATCTTCTTTTGTGTTCAGCAGAACAAAAAAACTCATACATTTTTGGAACAACTTGAGGGTGAGTAAATTATGACAGTTCACCCAAAAATGAAAATTCTATCTCTTTAAAATGTGTATCGTGATGCTTGTTTAAAATGTATTATGCAGTAACTTGCAATATCCTATTTCTCTATGCGTGAGACAGTGATTCATGCAAGCCATAAGTAGATCGTAAAAACGATCACACGAATCATCTTACACTTTCGGGCCGTTTCCCAAAACCATCGTAACTTAAGTAGTACTTGAAAATCTTCGAACTACGAGTGCTCTGGAGTAATCGTAACTCCCTAAGTGCATCGTAAGGAGACAGAGCTACGAGGTCACCTGCAGGACAACCGGCGAATTGCACCTAAACTTTACTCCATGTCCAATGTGACTTTAATATTGTTTTTATGTATATTTCTTTATAAATGTTTCCCTTTTTTGTTTGATTAAATTAATTTTGAATAATTAAATAATTAAATAATTATTAATAAATAAATAAAATAAAAACTACACGACTGAACTCTGAATAAATTAAGGAATGAAAAAGTGCACTGCTGAATATGGACATCCATAGGGGTTGTATGCTTATTTACAGTACTACAAATAGCTATTTAAATTTGAAACACTTAAGAATACTTCTACTGCAGTATTTCATGGAGCCTTAGTCTTTGAGTGGTTCAACAAACATGTTTACCTTTTGGTCAATGGGGATATTTAACTTGTATTGCCAAAATAAGTAAAATCAAATGCATTATTCATTTTTATTATTATTTGAAATATACTCAATGATGATGGTTTATATAGTGTATAATATAATAGCATTTTTAAATTAGTTTTTACCTATTTGTTGGGGCCTTTTCCCCCCACCAATAGGCGCCTATGCTCGCACCCCTCCTTGCGACGGGCTTGATCCGAGCCGTAGATGACGTAATATAAACCAGTCAGATGGTAACTTACTATAGCCTATTTCATATTGATATAAATAAAAATAAAAATTTTCATAGAACCGATCGATAAACAATGACTTAATCTTATTAACAAATGGAAGTTTTTTTGCACGTGATTATGCGGCATTTTAGGATTAATAACAACAAAGCGTCCCAGACATCCAGGAAATTAATTAAAAAGAAGGTCGATTGTGGTGCAGGGACTAAACTTCATTCAAACAAACAACAAAACAAGACAGCACTGACGTCCAAATATAACCTACCTTCTTTCTGCGTGTTTTGATTTCGTATTCATCTTCCCATGTGGAGTCAAACTCGCAATCTGAATCATCAAACTCCATGTCAAGTAGGCCTATAAAGTATCGCAAACTAAGTCCGATTATTATAGCAAGAGCCAGGACTATATGAAGAGCTCAATCTTTCCACTGTCAAGAGAAACTTAAAGTCGAAGTCATGGTAAAACCGAAAGTAATTTCTAGTACTGTTCGGCAAAGAATGACACAACTCGAGTTGACTAAAGGGTTGCCATGTCTTCCATTAATGTTCGGTAAAAAAAAGAAGGCCAGGCTCTAAAGGCAGGCCTTGTGACACATTGCTGCCACATACATATTTTTTCCACTCAATTATGTCGTTAATGAAAACAAATTTTGAGAACATAATATCTCGTTATTACGACTTGTAATAACGAGATATTATGTCGTTTACATCTTTTCTCATATAGGGTGATTCTCCAACTATGGTACTTTTTGGACCTGGACATTTTCAGAAAATGAAACATTTTTAATTAAAATATTACTGGCATATTTTTTTCCCCCAGTATGCTTAGATACCTGCCCTGAAGTTGGCTGTGCTGATTTTTATGAAATAATATGTATTTTATTAAATTTTTTACAGACATCGCACAATAAATTGTCATTTCCACAACCGAACAAAAACATGTGTTTTCAACCAAAATTTTGAAATATTTGTAGTTATAAATATATTGGGTTACACATAACACTTGCATCTTTCCAAATTGTAAATTGATTTAATTCTCTGAAATGCAACTGTTAAGATTTTACAAAGTTAACACCAAAAAAAGCTGAACGCTAAGCCACTGAAACCTTTCCTTCATATTTCTGACATTTTCAAATCTGATATTTTTCAACTCGTATACATATACTTTACCCTTAACTGCTAAATAAACAACACCACCACCATCATTACCTTAACTTTTATTTTTTTCATGTTTTACCAAAAAATATTTGTGGTTGTGGAAATGACAAGGGAAAGGGGCGTTATGGTGAAAATAACATTTCAGATATAAAACCTGTAGTAGAATTATAAATGATGGAAATGCAAAAGTGAGTCATGACCTCAATGTGTAGGACAAAATGAATCTCAAATTCAAGTTTGAAGTTTATTCTTATTTTTATTTCGAACAGGGATAGTGTATTGATGAACAACTGGCCTAACAGCAGTAGTAATAAAAAAGATAACTCATTCCATGTGTCACAAATTATTTTAAATAAGAAACTAAATTATAATTTCTGTGAAATGTTTCACCACTCCCTGAACCAGAGCAGTGTATATGGGCCAAGGTTCACTCACATATGAACAGGTGAACCAATGCCAAATTGAAAAGAAATACAAGAAACTAAATTAGATTTGATTGATTTTGGTTATAATTCACACTTTCTGTTTGCATTGTAAAGTTTATGTGTTTACACTATATTTTTAGAACTACAGGCAAACTACTTTGCTTTTAAGCACAGACAATGTCCTTGCCAAGCCAACCTGTCTTTTTCACTTCCATGGAGACAGATGTGGAAAAGACGGTTGTGGAAATGACATTTTCCCCCTTTCCCTCCAATATCTCATGTTTGACTAGCCTCTTAGTGTTAGTTTTAGAGTTAGCATTAAATAATCTCAAATATCACCTATTGAAATTGTAAAAATCCAGAAAAGTTTCCGTCAGAATGAATTATGAGTGGTTCAGAAATGACATACAATAAACATACTCACAGTATTTCTCATATTTACCTTGATATATCTCCAATTTATTAACCTCTGCTGGGACCCTTCTGTCATTCACCCATGTGGTTTTTTTCTGGAGTGTCTGTTACTATGGTTACCGAGTATACAAATCTAGAACACTGAGCCTGGGATTGCATTTAATGCAGAGGTGTGGAAATGACAGTGAACCCAAGGGACAAGTGTTCAACATGTTTAAAATATATCAAAATGAAAATAAATATTAAAAAAAATATTAGATTTGAATGAATTGAGTTATAATGCATAGTTTCTGTTTGAATTTAAAATTATAGTAGTATTAGATTTGAAGTGAGATAAGGTTGAAGACCCAAAGTCTGGCCTAGGGACAGAGGCAAAATAGTAAAAACCGCATATAAAATGCCTCCTATTTTATATAAAACAACAGAATTGAACAATGCTTTTTTTAATATAGGTTCCCCTACACATGTAGTAAGTGTGAAAAAAAAAAAAAAAGTGGAAATGTTTTTTAGTTTTTTTAATATCTGTCAAGGACAGAAAAAGTACCATAGTTGGAGAATCACCCAATAACGAGATGCATGCCGTTAAAACTACATTTATTTTCTCCTAATAAGGACATCTGTTGTATAGTGATGTGTAGCTACAACATATGCCTTGATGCACATTAGATAATGATGTGCCCTTGTCATACTGGATAAGACTTAAGTTGTTGAGACCCCCCCCCCCCCCCCCCCCCCCAAAAAAACAACAAAACAAACAGGTAAATCGCATTGTGTGACAGTCGCATTTCATTAAAAAATATATTTCTATATTCACACTTGGATGCTAAATTATTTATTATGGTAACAATGCTTTGTATGACTCGTGTCCCAGTCTAAAACAACATTCACATGAGTAAAACATATGTTTTAAAAAACTCAAAGTTTTTTTTATTTTTTTTATTTACCACTTATTGGTTATTTTGGCTTGGAATTTCGTTTATTGGAAATATGAACTGAATTTAGAAATGCTTTTGAAATTGAAAACTTTTTGTTTAATAAATATATATATATTTTTTTAAATGAAGACAGCGTTTGGAGTGGAGTGCATGCAAAATAATCTGTTCCCTGAATCCACAGCCTTTGTTGTTATTGTGAGTTTACACAAATAAAAGTTGACTGTTTATAGTTTATAATTATGTCTTGAAATGATATGTATGATAAAAATACTCCGGTAAAAATGACGGAATATTGTGAGTTGTTTCCACTGTCTGTCACATGCCTGTCCTGTCTTGTGTAGCACATGTGGTGGTTTGTTATTTTCCGTCCTTGTCTAGTTCCCACCCTCCTTGTTATCCTGTTATTGGTTTAATTTGCCCCACCTGTGTTCCCTCGTTACCTGCCTTATTTGTCCCCTTTATAAGTTCCTTTGTGTTTGCAGTCCTTGTCGGTTCATTGTGATGTCTACGTGTTCCTTTCCCTGTGTTCCCGGTTTGAGTTTTGGTTATTTCTTAGTTGTATGTTTTCCCCCTCGTGGGTTTTGTTTGTATTTATGTTTATATTATATTAAATTTCATGTCCCTTCCTGCAATTGAGTCCTCACCTCAGTTTCCTTCAGCCGAACGTGACAGAATGAACCGACCCCTAAGAGGACTCAGCAGATGATGGGTAGCTTCCTTTTTTCATCTCCCTCCAACTATATGCAAATCGCCAAGTATGTGAGTTTTAACTACATCCGTCAGCAGGGGGCTGACGTGAGGGACTTCGCCTGCAGTCTCCTCATTAAAGTAGATCACATGACATACACTGAGGCTGAGATTAAGGAGGTATTGAACATTTGTTTGGACATGCCTCTCAGCCCGGGGGAGATGGAAAAGCTGGGGCATCTGGGATTCTGGGACTTTGTCCACCACATCTACCATCTTGGTGAGTCGGAACATCTGCGGCTAACAGAATCCCAGCCTACTGACGGTTCCCTTCCATCAACTGTCAGTGGAGGCCCCAGCCCTCCGATGACCCGGAAACGGAGAAGGAGGAGGAAGAGCAGGCCTACCTTGTCGGACACCTCCACTGGAGAGGATCCTACTGCGGGGGTAGGAGATCCGGTGGTCCGTGTTCCGGTGGTCCCTGCTCCGGTGGTCCGTATTCCGGTGGTGCCTGTTCCTGAGCCGGTGTCTGTTCCTGAGCCGGTGTCTGTTCCTGAGCCGGAGCCGGTGTCTGTTCCTGAGCCGGAGCCGGTGTCTGTTCCTGAGCCGGAGCCAGTGTCTGTTCCTGAGCCGGAGCCGGAGCCAGTGTCTGTTCCTGAGCCGGAGCCAGTGTCTGTTCCTGAGCCGGAGCCAGTGTCTGTTGCTGAGCCGGAGCCAGATCGGGAGATGCCCATTCTCATGGCCGGGGTGGCACTGGTCGGCTATCTAGAGCATTTAGCTCGGATTCTGGAGACGCCCTTCAGACCTTTAGTGTTGTCTGTTCCTGAGCCGGAGCCAGTGTCGGTTCCTGAGCCGGAGCCAGTATCTGTGTCTGTTCCAGTTCCTGAGCCGGAGCCAGTGTCTGTTCCAGTGTCTGTTCCTGAGCCAGTGTCTGTTCCAGTTCCTGAGCCGGAGCCAGTGTCTGTTCCTGAGCCAGAGCCAGTGTCTGTGTCTGTTCCAGTTTCTGAGCCGGAGCCAGTGTCTGTTCCTGAGTCTGTGCCTGTGCTTGTGTCTGTTTCTGTGTCTGTTTCTGAGCCGGTGATGTCTGTTCCTGAGCCGGAGCCGGAGGCGTCTGTTCCTGAGGCCTCAGTGACCGCGACACTGGCCATTATGGCCAGAGCCATGTGGTGTGTGTGGGCCACGCACAGTGTTGGGGGTAACGAGTTACAAAATAACGGATTACAGTAACGATATTACTTTTTTGGGTAACGAAGTAAAGTAACGCATTACACTAAAAATATTGGTAACTACACTACTTTACTAGACTATAGGAACGCGCTTTCCTGCGTTACTCAAGCCGCGTTTGCCTGTGTGTAAAGATCTGATATGTTTAAGTGCTGCGTGCACCGTTGCCATAGAACAGTGTTTCCCAACCGAGGTGCCGTCTGACAAGAGCATGGATGCCGTGTAAAAGTCCTTCAAATTCTCTCTTTGTAAACTTTGTTCAATGCATATAGTGCTGCAGTATGTTCGAATACCAGTCATTTTCGCCGTCGTCACAAATGAGAAGTTGCGCGCGCTGTGAGAATATTTTGTCTATGTGCACTCATCCGAAAGCGCGCACACGTCTCACAGTGCGCAAATATTGAGTTGTCTTTCAAGTTTGGCTCTTGAACGGACAAACTCACACAAAACTATGTCAACATGCCCATCTTGATGAGTATCCTAGCAGACATAGTCTGTATATGCCTTAAAACGACGCATATCCGAGCATTGGGTCTTAAAGGGGCAGTTTTATTAGGTCTTAAAGGGGCAGTTTTATTAGGTCTTAAAGGGGCAGTAGCCTTTACTGCTGTCTGTTTAATGTCAAACAACAAAAGACAAGGGCATCACTCACTGCTCTTGATTGAATAGATTTTGTAAATTTAATAGGATTAATGTTTAATTTATACAGTCAAATATGCAATGTTATTTTACATTTGATTTCTGTACCTGAAAACTAATGTTAGACGTACCTGAAAAACCTGAAAAGCATTGTTTATTTTATTAGTGTCTTTGCTCAATAGTATTTATTTGTGCTGCTGCTTGTATTTAAATTATTTGTTCTTATTATTTTCTTTATCTTTATTTGACAGTAGTCCTTTTTGTTTGTTTGGGGAAACACTGCCATAGAGCCATGATGTTTGTCCATATATCTACACGGTAAATTAAGAAATGGGAAAGTAAAGTAATAAGTAGTGTAGTTACTTTTCAAATACAGTAACTAGTAAAGTAATCTCATTACAATTTACAGATGTAACTAGTAACTAGTAACTAATTACTTTTTTTGAGTAACTACCCCAACACTGGCCACGCACACATTTGGACCGGTGGTGTCTGTTCCTGGGCCGGTGGTGTCTGTTCCTGAACCGGTGGTGCCAGTGCCCGAGCCGGTGGTGCCAGTTCCAGTGCCCGAGCCGGTGGTGCCTGTTCCTGAGCCCGAGCCGGTGGTGTCTGTTCCAGTGCCTGAGCCGGTGGTGTCTGTTCCAGTGCCTGAGTCGGTGGTGTCTGTTCCAGTGCCTGAGCCGGTGGTGTCTGTTCCAGTGCCTGAGCCGGTGGTGTCTGTTCCAGTGTCTGAACTCCACGGGCCGCCCTGGCCGCCTGAACTCCGCGGGCCGCCCTGGCCGCCTGAACTCCGCGGGCCGCCCTGGCCGCCTGATCTCCGCGGGCCGCCCTGGCCGCCTGAACTCCGCGGGCCGCCCTGGCCGCCTGAACTCCGCGGGCCGCCCTGGCCGCCTGAACTCCGCGAGCCGCCCTGGCCGCCTGAACTCCGCGGGCCGCCCTGGCCGCCTGAACTCCGCGGGCCGCCCTGGCCGCCTGAACTCCGCTGGCCTCCCGAACCCTGCTGGCTGCCCTGGCCACCTGAACTCAGTGGGCCGCCCTGGCTGTATGAACTTTTTGTTTCCCCCTTCCCTTCCTGGTCTGTTTCCCCTGTCCCGCCCTGGTCTGCCCCGCCCTGGTCTGCCCCGCCCTGGTCTGCCCCTCCCATCCCACCCTGGTCTGTCCCTCCAGTCCCGCCCTGGTCTGTCCCTCCAGTCCCGCCCTGGTCTGTCCCTCCAGTCCCGCCTTGGTCTGTCCCTCCTGTCCCGCCCTGGTCTGTCCCTCCAGTCCCGCCCTGGTCTGTTCCCTCCCGTCCCGCCCTGGTCTGTTCCCCCCCCGTCCCGCCCTGGTCTGTTCCCCCCCCGTCCCGCCCTGGTCTGTCCCGCCCTGGTCTGTCCCTCCCGTCCCGCCCTGGTCTGTCCTCCCGGTCCCGCCCTGTTCTTGTGGAGCGTCTGGTAGCCGCTCCTTAAGGAGGGGGTAATGTCACATGCCTGTCCTGTCTTGTGTAGCACATGTGGTGGTTTGTTATTTTCCGTCCTTGTCTAGTTCCCACCCTCCTTGTTATCCTGTTATTGGTTTAATTTGCCCCACCTGTGTTCCCTCGTTACCTGCCTTATTTGTCCCCTTTATAAGTTCCTTTGTGTTTGCAGTCCTTGTCGGTTCATTGTGATGTCTACGTGTTCCTTTCCCTGTGTTCCCGGTTTGAGTTTTGGTTATTTCTTAGTTGTATGTTTTCCCCCTCGTGGGTTTTGTTTGTATTTATGTTTATATTATATTAAATTTCATGTCCCTTCCTGCAATTGAGTCCTCACCTCCGTTTCCTTCAGCCGAACGTGACACTGTCATAAAGGAAAAAAATACCTGGCGCCTTTGTCGGACAGAGGGTTAAAGCAGCCTATATTTAGTTTTATAGTTAGGCTATGTTTAAATATTAGCCTATGATATTATTTTTTTTAATTTAATATGTTGATTATGAAAAGTGAGCAGCATGAGTAAGATTATAGCATTATAAGATGCGCAAAGGCACATGGGCCAGGGCTATATCAATTCTCTAATGTTGGTAAAGGCATATTTTGTACATTATCACTATACAACACATGTCCTTATTAGGAGAAAAATATGTTGTTAAAACGACATATCTCGTTATTACGACATACTTGAGTGGAAAAAATATGTATGTGTCTGGCCAGAAGAGTCAGGATGTGACGTCATGATTGACAGCTTCTCTGAGTGAAGTTGTCACTGAGGCACCAACAGACTTTTTTTGGGAGGAGTGACGTCCTGACATACCTTCTTTCTGGGTGTTTTATTTTCGTATTCATCCATGCTGGAGTCAAACTCACACTCCTCATCATCTAACTCTGTGTCAAGTATAGGATTACGAATGTGAGTAGGCCTATCGAAGAAAAAAAAATTTGCACAGAAAACGCAGAGTAAAAAAACTTATAGCAGACATAAGACCATGTGGAGTCAAAATTACACTCCTCATCATCTAACTCTGTGTCAAGTATTACAACTGGGAGTATCGCAAAGAAAACCTATCGCACAGAAAACGCAGAGTCCGAGTATGAAAAATCTTATAGCAGACATGAGAACCAGGACTCTATAAAGAGCTCTTCCCACTGTCAAGGTCGAAGTCATGGTAAACCGAAAGTAATTTCTACAGTCTAGCAAAGAATGACACAACTCGAGTTGACTAAAGGGTTGCCATGTCTTCTATTAGAATACTAGGATCTAAAGGCAGGCCTTTACAGGTATTTAGCCAATGCTGGCATGAAATAAAACAGCAGACCTATACAAAACTGGCACACATATATATATATATATATATATATATATATATATATATATATGGATCAAAACCTTAATAATAATAATCTTAATAAGAATATTTTTTAAAACCAAAATATTTTCATGAAACAAAATTTAAAGACTCCAGTCTTTTCTTAAATTAAATGATGCCATAAAAAGCCATAAATGACAAGAAATGTTCACTGACATGATTCCCACTGAAACACGTTTACAAAACTCAGATTAATGTGTGCTAATACGTTGCTTATTTAGTTAAAGCCAACTACATTTTAATTCCACTAGATTTAGCCTACTCTAATAACATTACAAGCGACACATTTTAGGGAGTTTTTATTTTATTGTTAGATTGAAACTGAAAGAGTTTACCGGTGCATTAGCCTACGTCGCATAGTTACCAGTGTAAATCCGTATTCCACTCCGATCATGTGACAGACATTTTTACCAGGTGTCTCACTTTCCATCCCTTCAGGAGGAGGATTGGCATCTATTTTGTTCATTTCATCTGTGCTCTCATGGGGCTTCACCCAGTTTTCTTGGGGCTTGGAATGCTCTTCATTACTTTCTTTACTCGTCTCTTGATCTTGCTTTTCTGTTCTTATCTTGTTCTTATCTGGATCCTGTTCATCTTTATTATTTTTGTCTGAACCTGTTTCGACTGTTCTCTCACTGGTTTCCCTTTGCTGCCCATCTTCTGCAGCTCTATTCTTTGTAAGCTGGCCAACATCTTCATTTTCACGATATACCTCTCCTAATGTATTGGCATCACCAACACTCATCTTGTGGTTATTGTTTACACTTTCATTTGGATCCTGTTCAACTTCATCTACCTCACCTGACAACAACTTCTTAGGGCCCCAGACAAACTCTTCTCGGGGTTTGAAATTCTTAAAGGCAAATCTAACCAGCTCTCGTCTCTCTGATTTTTTCAATACAGTAAACATAAAGTAATCTAGTACGCTTTGTTTCACACACTGAAGTTGTTTCATCTCAAGAGTTTCATGGAGGAAGAACTTGACCAGTGGGGCCTGGTAGTGCTGCAATCCTAGAGTCCCCAAACACTTCAGGATGCGTGTGATGCGCAGGTTGTTGTGTGTATATCTGCAAATTTAAAGAAAATACTTTTTTTGGACTGAAACAACATCACTGAAATTCAACAAAAAGGAAAAACATGACAATAAAAACCTGTTCAGGTTGCTAAATTGGTCCTTCCAGTTATCGGCACGTTCCACCTCTCCTGTTGATTCGTTGACCAAGCGTATACCATAAAAATCCAACATGAGCTTATATGATTCTACCAATTTCCCCTTTGCTTTTTCATCTTTACGAAAAGCCTGGAAATCAATTGATCAGATTAATTTAAACATCCTATATTTTTTAAGAAATATTTTAGCTTCTGAATTTGAGACTGACGTTTCCTCCAAAATCTGACAAATCCTGTCAGGCAAATACTTCAGCTGGTTGGTACATGTAGTTGAAAAACCTAATCTAATATATAATTGTATGTTTTAAACTGACCTTTATTTCCTTTTTTGTGAGCACATGTGCATCCCAATTAACCCCTCGCTCTTGTATTGGAAACAACCTGCAAAGTATTGATTTGGTTAGTTGAATGATGGTCATTTAAATGTTCCAAAACACTTTCAGGGTATAGAATAGTTCAGAAAGAGCTCAGGAATGAGGTGTAACAGGATCTAACCATTGAATGTAGGAGTGACAGTTTTCCAGCGAGCGATAATCACCCCACCACTTCTTGTGAAATTCATCAATGTGAACATCTGTGTGAACAAAGGTAATATGTTAAAGCATTTGCCTTGATTAAATGACACTTGTATTAGACAAACAAAAATAAATGGTGTAATTTAAATATAAAATAAGTACAATGCCATACCATCAGCTGAGAGTTTATGTGACCATGGTAAAAATTCAGGTTATAGAAGCGGCCCTTGACGACAAGCAACAATAACAGTAATAAAAACACTACATAAACCCATTCTGAAGCATCTGCTCCATATCAAGACTACTTTGTGGGCTATGAAACCAAGTCGAGTTTTGTGTAAATTATACTGTAAACTAGGGGTGTCAAAGTCAATTTCTTCCCAGGTCACATCAGCTTATGTGAACCTTTAAAAGGGCCAACTGAAAATTAAAGACCAATTTCATCACTCATTATACACACCAAAGCTTTCAAGTCTTTGTTTATCTATTTTCTTTAAGCATGTTATGTAAAAAACATTAAGTTTGTGCAGCAAATCATTTCATTAGTAGAATTTTATTTAGTGCAGGGCTTTACTAAAATTACTAATGCAAACTGGTTATTGTTTTTTTTTTTTTTAAATAGACAAACGTTTTTATTAAGAACTTCCTGCTTTGAAAGAGGATACAGAAGAAGTTTCACGTTCCTATTTCCATTGCGACACACCAAACTTGTCACTTTACACTTTGCGCTCCAGGCGTGCCGAGGTGTGGTGACGCGACGCAGTGCTCGTTCCCTTCTCAGGGAACAAGGGTTACAGACATAACCCGAGCCGTTCCCTTTCGAGGGAACTCTCACTGCGTCGGAACGACACTTTGGGGAACGAGTACCCACTAGCCCACACCGAGGTTAGCGCCTGCCCTAGTGTGAAGCCGGAGACCGGGCACAACTAGGACTGGAGTACCCTAGCGCCAGGCGCTGTAGGGAGATGCAGGCTATAAAACCTGATAAAGGTGTGTGGGGTAGCCCACCCAGCCACCTCGCAGATATCCTGCATGGGGACCCCAGAAAGGAGGGCCACCGAAGAGGCCATGCCTCTGGTGGAATGAGCCCTCATGGCCATAGGTGAAGGCAAATTGCGCACCTGATAAGCCGTGGTTGTCGCCTGGACAATCCAGTTACTGATTGTCTGAGTAGATGCAGGCAACCCCTTCTTGGGTGAACCAAAGCACACCAAAAGCTGTTGAGATCTCCTCCACTGCGCAGACTTCTCCAGATACACTCTGAGAGCCCTAACTGGGCAGAGCAGGTGAAGCCTCCCTTCTTCCGCCGTCACGTGAGGCGGAGGATGAAATGCCTGAAGAACCAAAGACCTGGCCACCCTTGATGGAACTTTGGGCACGTAGCCCGGCCTAGGGTGTAAGATGGCTTTTACTCCCCCAGGGGCGAACTCCAGGCAAGTCGGCGTTACCGCTGTAATGGCAAAAATTAATTAGTCGACATCACTAATAAGAGACAAACCATAGTCCAATTGTCTTTATAAAGATTTATTTTCTTGCAAGAAAAGAGCCACGGTCAAACGCAGCCGCTCGAGGCTACCTTGAGTGTGAACTGGAGACACAAAGAAAGCACAAACTCTTATACCCCCAATGTTTAAACACACCTTCTCAGTATTTTTCCATTTCCACACAGGGTAAAGGCAAGAAACACAATACACAAATGGTCCCTCTTTGTCTTAAAACTAAACTGTCTTAAAATTATCCGACACCTTTGGTTCAGGAAGGCCTTCAATTTCAGGTGTCCTGCCGCTACCCCCCTGGGTTTCCACAGACACTGGGTCTTTTGAACTAAGAGAGGTGATTTGCATGGCTAAAGCAGATTTTGACTTCTGTGTGAACTCAAACATAAATATTAAATTTTTCCACAACAATTCCCCCTTTTATCATTCTTTGATAACTCACAAGAAAAAATTTAAGAAGTGTAGATACGAATATAATAAAAATAGAGGTGGTAATAATAAAACAATAATAATAATAAAAATAAAAAATAAACAAGTAGTAATAAAACAGGCAAATTTAAGTCACTCTTACACTCTTCCTCTCTGATTTTTTTTGTATAAATGATCACGCTCTTAAATTTGTAATTGAAGAAAATAAAAAATAAAAAATCCCCTAATATGTTTTAGGCGTCTCCTCGCTAGTCATCTCATCAAACAGCAACCTGTTCAGTCTTTCTGTGGCATGAAATGATATGCTCTGTCGCCACAAACCCAAAAACATGCATCACTCTCAATGGTGGAATCAACATGTCTGTGTGGTTGCACCGTTGCGTTCTCTTGCAGGCAGATGTTGGATGTTTTGTTGGAATCTTCCCTTGCTTGATGTCCGTTGCAGCTCTAAGCCCCACCTACTGGATTCTGTGGGCTGGCAATAGGGTTTAACTTGAAAACTGGTAGGCTCGCATGCACCCACGCCGCTCTCTCCGATACCTTGACGGCAGTGTGTCGTCAGAAGTATGACGAAAGGCCCTAGCCACATTTCCGCCTTCCAGCTCTTCGTACTCAGGTCCCGTTTTACCACGTAATCTCCTGGCTCGATTTTGTGCAAGCAGATTTCACCTGCACACAGATATCAGACAACAGAGAAGACATTTCTTTGCAATAATTCAAAATTTTATTGATGTAAGCTATTGTTTACCCCCTTCCATTCCCATGAATGGTGGTCTTCCAAAAATGTCTCAAACGGTCGAGGCCTTTTCTCATTTTCATTTATATCAATATGCATCAAGATGCGAAAATTTCAGCAAATATTGTAACCCCCTTATAAACTTCATTCATTTGAGTATCATTACCATTCCCCCTTTGGCTGCAGGCTCGCCCATGCAGCCATTTATCATAATCATCGAAAATATTGTTGGGGTAAACAAGGCTTGCCATCACTACTCGTCTAAATGCCATTTTGCACATTCACACATCATTCACAAGTTTCCAGCCACAATGTCTCCACAGGTGCTTCTCCGCTGCTGTGGCGAACGCTTGCATACTCTGTAAGGAAGTCAAAGCATTTGTGTTAGTTTCAGATAATAAAAGACATTCTGGTTCCTTTGACTGCTCCAATTGGCTGCTCTCACGGTTTCCTGTTGAAATAAACTCTGTTGTTAGTTTCGCTGCGCATTTACACATAGCTACAAACTAATAAAGTCTTAATTAGAAAGTTTCCCATAAACATACTGAAAATATCCAATAAAATGAAAGAAATCCGTATTTCCTCTCTGTAAGCCGGGCTAAGTCAGTAATCACTATCACTGCTCTCCCATCATGTTAGGGGTTTGTGATAACTTTCTGCTATCAACCGTTTGACGACACACACATCCCTAGGCCAGAACCACAGTCACTCCTCAGAGACTAAGTACTTTAGAAAACATATATGAAAAAAACAAACAATCAGTGGTTCTCTTGATTAATCAAAATCATAACAGACCTTTTTTTTTTTTTTTTTTTTTTTTTGGCATTCACTCAAACTAACCAATAAAAAAAATAAGTAAGATAGATAATAACCCATCTTAGGACTTTAAATATCTACATAAAACATCCTTCAGTTTACATTATGTGCTTTGCCCACAGTTCAGGTGACACCTCTGCCCATGCCGGGTGTATTTTCAAATCACAAATGTCTGCCATGCACTGATTCTCTTTTGTGCGTCTGTCAATGTGGTCACTGTCCTTTCTACCTCAACTACATGCTTACATTCAGATCTAAATGCCCTCAGTTTCTCACTGTGCATCACATACTTATCAACCTTCCTTCAGTCAATCGTTTCAACAATTCTTCACAAACCACCCTACTTACTATTTCCAACAGACCCATTGTCACTCATCATAGCCCACATCATATTTAAACAATTAACGAACATAAATCTAAATTTGTTAATGTTAAATACACTTCATCAAAATGACAGTTATCAATTCGTATTACGTTCAATCAGCTCGTTTGCTCATCTTTATCTCATGACATCATACTTAATCATTCTCAATTCTTTATCAAAATCTTTTCAGTTCCTGTTATCAGTAAACCATTAAAAATTAATTAATTAATTAGGATTTCCTTTAAAGTACCCTTTTCTCCATGCCCTGTCCATTAAAACTCCTCTTACATCATGTCATTTGGCAGTGATTCTTATCATCAACCTTGCCACATCAATTTCCTTAACGCTGGTTAAAACCAATCTGAATTAAAAAAAAACAAAAAAAACATTCATATTTCAATATCCATTTTAGCCTAATTTTACTTTGGATGTTCAAAATCCCTGTCAGAAATCCTGTTTTGTTTTTGTTTTTGTTTTTTTTATTGCGGTTTCCTGTATGCAAAATATCATGCCTATTTAATAAATGAAAAATACAGTATAAAACAACTTTTCCTTTTAGAAGTTATCTTTTTGGTTCGCCCTCCGGCCTTTCATAAATATGAGGGAGTCTCTAGATCATTTGATAGTGACTTCAGTTAAATTGTCTTTTTTTTTTTTTTTTTCTTAATTAATCCAGAGATTAATTCAAATCGTCTTCATCCATGACAAAATTGGTCATAATTACCAGTGACAGACAGAGCTGGATGTCCAATCCACTTAAAGCTCGTCCCATGTTCTGAGCATCTTTTCATCAGATTCACTCAGAATCAGGGGCGTAAATCGCGGGGGGGACAGGGGGGACAGGACCCCCCCAATCTGAGGGCTGTCCCCCCTAAAAACCATGCTGAGTATTGTAAATAATATAACAATATATACTTAAAATAAATGTGTAAGTAGTGAAACAATACAAACGCAAACGGGGAAAAAAAAATGCGTTTTAAGTTTAGAAACATGTTGAGTCCCCCCCTCCCCCCTTGCCTCACAGTGGTTTGATCCACCGCGCACCTCAACTAACGTTACATAGAACGTAGAAAAACCACCACACAAGTTTGGGGAGAGAACAAGGCTCTTCAGACAGCAGTTGTGAAACACCAGTAAGTAGCTGTCAAGGCTATTATATTCACTTTAAACGTCAGATGAAATTATTCTTTTCTCTTTAATACAGATTAGACAAAACACTGTTAACATCCCTTGCCCACCGCCGCACCGCCCCGCTCCGCTCCGCTGTACAGTAATAAAATCATTGAGTTCAGTTAGAGAACTGACAAAACAATTAAAAACTGAACGCGTCTGCTCAATACAGCACGAGCCGAACGAGCAAACCGCTGACAGACAAGATTATCGAAGATTTGGTTTCAAAGCGTAAAAGCGCCTATTTAAGGGAGTGTGTCATTGTACTGTTTTGTTGTTGTGTTTTTCATTACGAATAATAGGCTAATGAACCCAAAATTCAAGCAACCCGCCCCCAAATTCTAAAAATTGGCTAATTCTACACCGTAAGTTCAGTCAGATCTGTGTTGGGTTTTGCTCAATATGATAATAAGTGGAAGATCAGAGGGCTTGCTGCAGTTGAATATCTAAATATCTGAATATCATAGTATAAAATACTATGTGGAGGACGCAAGATAATTTAATAATTATAATATGACTGCGTGGTGAACCTTAATCGTATTTAAACTACTATCGCTTTGTGTTGTTGGTCAGATAAAATGACAGAGAAAAGAAAAACGGACATTAATAATTTTTCAGTGCACCAAAACACCCCCCAATTTTTTTTTTTGTGGTACACATATCCTTACAAGTACGATTTTGGCTGTATTATTTGTGTCCCCTTCAAAAATTGCTCTTGAGAAATTTCATGTTTATTGTCCCCCCCAACTTTTAGATGAAATTTACGCCCCTGCTCAGAATGATCAACTTCCTCTAAAGTTGTTTTTGTTTAACTTAACCCATCTGTGATGATGAAGACACTCATTCCAGAGGTTAATGGCATACTACACTCAATCAGGACACATAAATATGAACTGCTCATTCTCAAAATGTGCTTCTACATGGTTTCTTAACCAGTTTCAAATTATGTCTGTACATTGGTAATTTATTTTTAGAAAAGTCAGCTGGTTTGTTTTGTTCTGATATCATTGTTTTTGTGTTGTCTCAGCTTTAACAGAGCGATAACAGATAGAGTACAATTCCTGCTTCCAGCCTCCCTCTCTCTCTCTCACCCAGATAATCTTTTCAACAGTCTTCTAAGACTTTAACTATAATGTTAAATTCATTAACCCTTAACTATAATGTTAAATTCATTAACCCTTAATTCATTAAGCCTTCACAAAGTTTAGAAATTTCATAGTGTAACTTATTGTTTCAAGTTATCTTTAGTTTAGATACCTTTGTTATTCAGACCTTCTCTTTAAACTTCAAAAGCCATCCTCATCTTAAAGCCATCACCATGTCTCTGAATTATGCCTGCTGAAGTAAACTCATAATAACATTAGATCCTGATCACACAATTTTCCTGATACAAATTAATAAATTTTGTTCTGTTCTCCGCAAGGTTAAGGATGATCAGCATGGTCTCAGCTGGCTCTTGAATGCCAATCTCGTCATTGCTCTTTTCTTCAGGGTGTTTCCTGGCTCTCAATCTATGCGGTATTTGGTGAGCGGTATAGAGGGGCCATTATTAGGGCAGGGGCTGCTGTGTCCAGTCTTGACCTTGGCCCCTACGAAACACAGCTTCCCCCCCCAACAGAGATGCTGCTGGCCTCACAGACATCTGCCTCACCTCTCATACACACCTCACATAAAACCCCCTCCTGAAATTTTTTTTTTTTTTTTTTTTTTTTTTGGTAGGGGGTCCAAGGCGACTTATCGTGATTTCCCTGGCTTGGGTTGCCCCCTGTCAGGCCGTAGGAAGTCTTACCCGTCATCGGGAACAACCACATCGTGCTCAGCCTCTCATCGCTTCTTTGACCCTCAACAGGATCAGATATTTTCTGGAGCCTTTTGGAAAGTGCATTCAAGAGTCATCAGAGCCATCTGGTCTGCTTTCAAATTAGCAAAAACATGGAGACAGGTTAATTATAACAGAACTTAATCACTAAAATCCATCATGCTTCTTCAAAGCTGCCCCATAGCAGTGCTTATATTATTTTCAGTGAATTTAGCCAAAACACCTGTCCATTCAATTTAATGTTCTGCTACATCTGTGACCAAGGCCATCAGTTCTGTACATGGTGAAGGCTAAGAGCAGACAGAAGTTACTGGTCCTATCAAACATTAGTCAAACATTTCAGTTCATTAAAAGTCTGTATTTTTAAAACATGTCTTATTGCCCTCTTGATGGCACCTTTTCCTATCTTAACAAACAACTGTATATTATGTTCACATGATACCCTGTGCCTTTACTCATCAATATCTTCTATCATCTGTGGCACAGGGTCAGATATCAGCTTTGAGCTGGTCTGGGATCAGAGAGAGACTCTGAGGCCTTCAGGGCTGGTACACTGCATTTTAATAAACCTTTCACTCTTCACACTAGCTCAGCGTAAGATCTGCCTTTGTTTTCAAATAAATGAGACATTTTCCTTTTAACTCTATCCTTAGACAGAAATCACATTTTCAAATGATCATGACTTTATATTTGTCTCTTGCCCCCAAAATGAATTCAGAAACTTTAATTTCCACTCAGATTGAGTCTCTGTTCAACTACAAATTGTTTATTTCAGATCAGCACAAGCTTATCTTTTGAAACCAAAACATCAATTTCTAGGGTTTTCAACATTTTAACACTTATAGTTATTTCAACAACCCAATATTCAGTCAAATCATCATTATCAGAGTTTTGCAAAGGTGAGAAGAGCAAGAACATATTTATTATATCTTTTTCATTTAAAACTCGATTAATCAGGATTTATATATCTTATATATCTTTTACAATATAGTTTATCATCTTTAACTTTAATTTTAACCTCATATTAAAATTATCTAAAATCCTTCGAAAATAATCACTAAAGTCTTTATCAAGCTTATTATTTTCTCATTTTCTTAGTGTAAATCTCTGTTTTATTATTTTTTACTGAGTTTCGTTTACAGAATTTAGTCTGGTGACCTGATTTGCCACACTTTTTACACCTTATGGGTGTTTAGACACGGTTACGTGCGAAATCAATGACCCAGCTGAGCACAATTAAACGCTCTCATCTTTAGCTTATGGAGCAGCGTTCAGTAACCTGTGTGCTCCAACAGTAGCAGCCTGTCTGAGAACAAAGCTCGCTCGGGGTCCAATAAAACAGACAATGGCTTGCAATTTATAGTGCTTTATCAAAGTTTATCTGCTTTTTCACCAACATTATTTTTAGTTACTCAAATTGTAATGTATATCTCCCTTCGGGTATGGCACCTCCCCCATTTTATAAATTAATGAATACGCACAAACATCTACAAATTTGAATTTTCTTGTTCCCTCTTTGTTTGTAGCTAGTCAACTTCCAATTACAATAAAAACATTTCTGCCCATTATCTTCATCAGTCCAGCAAATTTCTTTGAAGTCAGGGTTTCAGAGCGGAGCTGCTTACAGCATTTGCTCTTGTTCATCTTACAATCTTTATACCGACTAATCAAATTACTGATCATATCACTCAAATTGTTAGCTAAAATTTAGTCAAAGTTCATACTCACCAGCGATCTTTAAACAGCTGTGGCATTTTAATTTCTCCGTTTCATTTCTCCACAGTCAATGCCTCTCACACCCAGCATTTCGGTGTCTGCTCACATTTCTCACACGCGTGTTCTCACAACAGCCCATCGATTTATCCTTTTCCTTCAACGGACTCTTTCACAGTCCCAGTCCGGTCACTCAGCGGTGACACTCAAATCATGACATTTAATGAATTTCGTATACGTTGCATGCATTTCTGGCCATATAATTTTCTCATTTGATAAAATACCGGTGTCTCATATTCAGCTAGCTTGCTTTGGATTTCCCCATATTGGCAGTCTGATTCTGTGGCTTTTCGCGCGCGCGCGCGCGCTATTAATCTGTTGGACGTCTCCGGACAGATCTGATCTCTTCACCCAAGATCAGCCGGGCGGACACTCGCAATAGTGCCCTATTCGGGACTGCACACAACTCAGTCCCTCGGACTGCACACAACTCAGTCCCTCGGACTGCACACAACTCAGTCCCCGGGCGGACCGCACACAACTCAGTCCCCCAATTCGCCCACGTGGTTTCAGTTTCTATCCCATAAACAAATCAACCACGTTGCATTCGTCACAGAGTCAGACTCCCCCTATGGTTTATCCCTATCAATTCAATTTAACCAAATTCTATAAAATAAAATTCCCCCTGAATTTTTTTCAAGAGTTTGTCTCCTACCAGAAGCGCCCCGTTGCCATCGGATTCGATTTCTCTGATTCCAGTGGCTGGACCCTCCAGACACCCCAGAGCAGTCAGCCCTTCTCCCTCAATCCTTCGGGGTAAGGCTGTGACTCTAATGTCCAGGATGATCAGTCACCGACCTGCTCTCAGGGTCCAGAAGGCACATCCAAGGAATCCCACTTCTGACACCAACTGTAATGGCAAAAATTAATTAGTCGACATCACTAATAAGAGACAAACCATAGTCCAATTGTCTTTATAAAGATTTATTTTCTTGCAAGAAAAGAGCCACGGTCAAACGCAGCCGCTCGAGGCTACCTTGAGTGTGAACTGGAGACACAAAGAAAGCACAAACTCTTATACCACCAATGTTTAAACACACCTTCTCAGTATTTTTCCATTTCCACACAGGGTAAAGGCAAGAAACACAATACACAAATGGTCCCTCTTTGTCTTAAAACTAATTTAAATTATCCGACACCTTTGGTTCAGGAAGGCCTTCAATTTCAGGTGTCCTGCCGCTACCCCCCTGGGTTTCCACAGACACTGGGTCTTTTGAACTAAGAGAGGTGATTTGCATGGCTAAAGCAGATTTTGACTTCTGTGTGAACTCAAACATAAATATTAAATTTTTCCACAACACCGCCAAGGCCTGGAGGTCACCCACTCTTTTTAGCGATGTAATCGCCAGGAGAAAAGCCACCTTCAGGGTCAGGTTCTTTGGTTCCACCGACTCCAATGGCTCAAAGGGGGCCTCAGCCAGACCTTCGAGAACCACTGCCAGATCCCAGGTTGGGACTCTGGAATGAGCCGCAGGCCTCATCCTCTGAGCCCCACGGAGGAACTGTTCAACCAACTGGTGCCTACCCAAAGGCCCATCACCCAAAGGAGTGTGGAAAGCCCCAATGGCAGCCACGTACACCTTGAGTGTGGACGGGGTTAGAAACGCAGAGAAGCGATCTTGGAGGAACTCCAGCACTGAAGCCACCGGGCAGTTAACTGGGTCCACCTCACGCTCCCTGCACCAAGTGGCAAACACATTCCACTTGAGGCTGTACAGTCTCCTTGTAGACGGAGCCCTGGAACTGAGTAATGTCTCTATCACCTCTGCCGATAGGCCAGCCTCTAGGTACCTGACCCCCTCAGGGGCCAGGCCCAAAGGTTCCAAACCTCCGGCCGGAGGAGGAATATTGCCCCCCCCCCCCCCCCCCCCCCCCCCGTCTGAGATAGGAGATCCCTCCTCAAAGGAATCTGCCATGGAGGACCTGCCAGCAGAGCTATGATATCCGAGAACCAAACTCACATCGGCCAACGGGGTGCTACCAGAAGTAGGCTGACCCCCTGTTGACGGACCATCTCCAGGACTTCCGGGAACAGAGAAATCGGGGGAACCATGGCATCCAACCCCAGCGGGGCTGGATGTGTGAGGGAACACCACAGTGGACAGTGGGACGTCTCTCGAGACGCCACCAAGTCCACTTCCACTGGGCCGAACCTCTCGCACATGGCCTCCACCACCCCTGGGTGGAGTCGCTACTCCACGGGCCTCAGCCCCTGCCTTGACAGGATGTCTTGCTCCCTGATTTTGGACCCCCGGGACATACATTGCCCTGATGGACAACAGTTTCCCTAGGGTCTACAGGAGAATTTGATGCGCCAGTCTGCATAGAGGGTGCGACCTCAAACTCCCCTGCTCCGAGCCCCAACCAGTGAGGGAGGCGCCTGTTAAAACGGATTCCCGGCAACAGGATGCTCCCAACACTGGCCCCTGGGACAGAAACCAAGGTTTCTTCCATATGACTAGGGAACGAAGGCATCTGCGTGTTACCCTGATCATACGGAAAGGATTCCCTCTGGGGGAAAACCCCTTGGTTTTCAGCCACCACTGTAGGGGTCTCATGTGCAGCAGGCCAAAAGGTATCATGTTGGACGCTGCTGCCCTGAGCCCCAGCACTCTCTGAAAGTGCTTCACAGTGACGCTGTGGCCTAGCCTTATTCCTGAGACCATCGCCAGTATGGTCTCGACTCGCGCGGGAGACAATTGTGCCCGCATCGTCGTCGAGTCCCATACGATCCCCAGGAACGTATTCCTCAGGGACGGCGTCAACACACTCTTTGTTGTGTTGAGTCTCAGCCCCAAGCACCTTATATGGGCCAGAACGACATCTCAATGCCGAACTGCCATCTCGTACGACTGGGCCAATATGAGCCAGTCGTCGAGATAATTCAGCACACGGATGCCCTGGAGTCTCAATGGAGCCAGAGCTGCATCCATGCACCTCGTGAACGTGCGTGGGGAAAGAGCTAGACCGAAGGGAAGCACTCGATATTGGTACGCCTCGCCCCCGAAAGCGAACCTCAAGAACTTCCTGTGACATAGAAGGATGGAGATATGGAAGTATGCGTCCTTTAGATCTATCGTGACGAACCAGTCCTCGAACTGGATCCGACTCACGATGATGGGAACCGTGAGCATTTTGAATCTGAACCTCCTCAGAGACCGATTCAAATATCTCAGGTCTATAATCGAACGCAACCCTCCATCCTTTTTGGGAACTATAAAGTACCGGCTGTAGAACCCGGACTCCCTCTATGATGGATGAACGCACTCTAAGGCTTCCTTCGCCAGCAAGGATTTTACTAGTTCCTTTACCCGACCCCGCTCTTTGTCTACAGTACGCAGGACCCATGTATAAATACTCTCGAGGCTGGCTTCGGGTGTTACACGAGCCTCGTCCCCAACCCCCTGAAGCGGATGACCGGCAGAAAGTGGTTGGGAACGATTCTCTATGTGCGGACGCGCTAGCTGCCCAGCCGCAAGTCTTTCCAGAGGCGGCTGGAGCAGCATGCGTTCGCGGGAAATCGATGTGGCCCGAAGCGTCATAGACGGCGGGATTACCCCGATTTCCCCGGAGCGCCGCAGAGGAAGCAACCTCAGTTGCCCCTCTGCGGGGGGGGGACCGCTCTTGGAAGTCCAGCCGAAGCTAGGACTTCTTCCCAGCAGCCTTCCGCCCTGGAGTACGTTCCTCAGATCGCCTCCAGGAGCGGAAGACCGCTGGTGGAACTGCTGGTGAGGACGCCGCCTCTGTTGCCAAGCTCCTGGAGGAGGGGCTCTAGAAGCGACGCTCTCCTTCTGCACCTGCCGGTGCGAGGAGCTGGCAGACGGCTGAGGCTGCCCCCTAGGGGCCGCCTTCCCAGGCTCTGAGTGGCGAGGGAGGCACTGGCGGAAGGCTGCTGACTGCCTCTTCGCCTCCTGGTACCTGGCGACAACGGTCTCAACCGCATCACCAAATAGACCAGAAGGCGAAATCGGGGAGTCTAGGAGGAAGGACTTATCCTTCTCCCTCATCCCCGACAGATTCAGCCAGAGATGCCTCTCCACAGTCACCATAGAAGCCATAGCCCGGCCGATAGCACGGGCCATCTCCCTGGTGATGCGGAGAGACAAATCTGCAGCCCTCCGTAGTTCCAGCACATCCTCCGGAGAGGGGCCTTCGCCCTCATCGAGCTCTTTCAGGAGGTCAGCCTGGTAGGCCTGTAAGATAGATAATGTGTGCAGGGAACTACCAGCCCGCCCAGCCACCATATAAGCTTTGCCCACCAACGATGAGGTGTCCTGACAGGGTTTGGTGGGCAGCGCCGGGGACTTAAGGGACGACGCAGAATCGGGTGAAAGATAGCTCGTGAGAGCCTCCTCCACCCGAGGCATCGTCCCATAGCCCGCCTCGCGCGCCCCCAGAACATTGGAATAATCCAATACTGGAGGAACACGCGAGGAATAGGGCTTCCTCCAAGACCTACACACCTCGGTGTGTAGATCCGGGAGGAAAGGTAAACCTCGGCGAGGTGTTTGGACCCGGCGAGAAAGAAACCGGTCGTCCAGCCTACTGGGTGGCTGAATTTCCGGCACTTCCTGTGGCCAATTGATATTCAATTTGGCCACCGCACGAGTCAAAACCTCAATTAGCTCTTCTTGGGCGAGTGGATGAAGCAATGAAACACTTTCTGCTTCTCCACCCGCCCCGATGCCAAACTCATCCGGCTCCTCAGAACCAGAGAGAATAAGCATCGGATCCTCAACCCCGGGGGAAGAAGCCGCAGCGCGGGCTTCCACACGGGGAGGAAGATCCTTAGAACTGTCAGACAAGGATTGGGAAAGTGCCGCAGCAGTCCCAAATACTGCTGACAAGTCCTTCTGTGAACCCCATGATCTGTGACACCAAGACGCCTCAGCGACCGTGGGTCCAGAACCATGGGGCTCACGAGGCTGGCCGGCCTCATCGAACACGGCCAGCCGAGAGCGGAGCAGTCTGAGTGTGAGCAGCTCACAATGCTGACAGGCGGCTCCCTCGAGAGCCACCCGAGCATGCTCAACACTCAGACACTGCACACAAAGCAGGTGTGTATCTGAGCCCGAAATGAAGCGGGGACACGGATGCACACACTGCATAAACTCTCTCATTTTCTCCATCATTCACACACACTTTTGCAACTGTGACAAACAACAGTAAATAGACAGACAATTTCAACAGAGAGCGCTATGCTGAAGAGCAATAACTGCCGTTTCAATGCGCCGGCTCCCCTTTTATACTTCCGGGTATGCCGTCACAGTGACGTCATCACGCACTGAATTAAGAATAGAGCACCAATCAGATTGGTTTAGTTTCTATACGGACGTCAGATTCGCTAGTGCTTAGGGAGTATCCCCAAAGTGTCGTTCCAACGCAGTGAGAGTTCCCTCGAAAGGAACTCTCTCTTTCTCTTTAAAACTCAGCTCTAGATATTTGTCAGGAGTTAGTTTTCAACTGATAGTGTGCAGAACTTCTCTCTTTCATCTCTGTGTGAAGCCCTCCTATTCATCCTCCCATGTGGAGTCAAACTCACTCCTCATCATCTAACTCTGTGTCAAGTATAGGATTACGAATGTGAGTAGGCCTATCGCAAAAAAAAAGTATCGCACAGAAAACACAGAGTCCGAGTATAAAAAAACTTATAGCAGACATAAGACCATGTGGAGTCAAAATTACACTCCTCATCATCTAACTCTGTGTCAAGTATTACAACTGGGAGTATCGCAAAGAAAACCTATTGCACAGAAAACGCAGAGTCCGAGTATGAAAAATCTTATAGCAGACATGAGAACCAGGACTCTATAAAGAGCTCTTCCCACTGTCAAGGTCGAAGTCATGGTAAACCGAAAGTAATTTCTACAGTCTAGCAAAGAATGACACAACTCGAGTTGACTAAAGGGTTGCCATGTCTTCTATTAGAATACTAGGATCTAAAGGCAGGCCTTTACAGGTATTTAGCCAATGCTGGCATGAAATAAAACAGCAGACCTATACAAAACTGGCACATATATATATATATATATATATATATATATATATATATATATATATATATATATATATATATATATATATATATATATATACTATTTTCAGGATCAAAACCTTAATAATAATAATCTTAATAAGAATATTTCCCTTTCGAGGGAACTCCCACTGCGTCTGGTTAGACACTTGGGGGATACTCCCTAAGCACTAGCGAATCTGAAGTCCGTATAGAAACTAGTCCAATCTGATTGGTCGTGCGTGATGACGTCATCGTGACGGCGTACCCGGAAGTATAAAGGGCGAGCCGGCGCATTGAAACGGCAGTTATTGCTCTTCAGCATAGCGCTCTCTGTTGAAATTGTCTGTCTATTTACTGTTGTTTGTCACAGTTGCAAAAGTGTGTGAATGAAAAGAAAGAATGGAAAAGAATGTGAGAGAGTTTAAGCAGTGTGTGCATCTGTGTCCCTGCTTTATTCGGGCTCAGATGCACACCTGCTTTGTGTGCAGTGTCTGGGTGTTGAGCATGCTCGGGCAGTTCTCGAGGGAACTGCCTGTCAGTGAAAGCTGCTCACACTCAGACTGCTCCACTCTCGGCTGGCCGTGTTCGATGAGACCGGCCAGCTTTGTGAGCCCCAGGGTTCTGGACCCGCGATCGCTGAGGCGTCTCGGTGTCACAGACCATGGGGTTCACAGAAGGACTTGTCAGCGGGATCTGGGACTGCTGCGGCACTTTCCCAATCCTTGTCTGACAGTTCTAAAGATCTTCCTCCCCGTGTGGAAGCCCGCGCTGTGGCTTCTTCCCCCGGGGTTGAGGATCTGATGCTTAAAAGCTGGACCCGCGATCGCTGAGGCGTCTCGGTGTCACAGACCATGGGTTTCACATAAGGACTTATCAGCGGGATCTGGGACTGCTGCGGCACTTTCCCAATCCTTGTCTGACAGTTCTAAAGATCTTCCTCCCCGTGTGGAAGCCCGCGCTGCGGCTTCTTCCCCCGGGGTTGAGGATCTGATGCTTAAAAAGCTGGACCCGCGATCGCTGAGGCGTCTCGGTGTCACAGACCATGGGTTTCACATAAGGACTTATCAGCGGGATCTGGGACTGCTGCGGCACTTTCCCAATCCTTGTCTGACAGTTCTAAAGGTCCTCCTCCCCGTGTGGAAGCCCGCGCTGCGGCTTCTTCCCCCGGGGTTGAGGATCTGATACTTATTCTCTCCGGTTCCGAGGAGCCGGATGAGTGGTGCATCAGGGCAGGTGGAGAAGCAGGAAGTGTTTCATCGCTTCATCTACTTACCCAAGAGGAGCTAATTGAGGTTTTTGATTTTGGTGGCCAAATTGAAGACCAATTGGCCACAGGAAGTGCCGGAAATTCAGCCACCTAGTAGGCTGGACGACCGGTTTATTTCTCGCCGGGTCCAAACACCTCGCCGGGGTTTACCTTTTTTCACGGACCTACACATCGAGGTGTGTAGGTCGTGGAGGAAGCCCTAAAGAGCTCGATGAGGGCGACGGTCCCTCTTCGGAGGATGTGCTGGAGCTACGGAGGGCTGCAGATTTGTCTCTCCGCATCACCAGGGAGATGGCCCGTGCTACCGGCCGGGCCATGGCCTCCGCGGTGATGGTGGAGAGGCATCTCTGGCTGAATCTATCGGGGATGAGGGAGAAGGATAAGTCCTTCCTCCTAGTCTCCCCGATTTCGCCTTCTGGTCTATTTTGGTGACGCGGTTGAGACCGTTGTCGCCGGGTACCAGGAGGCGAAGATGCAGTCAGCGGCCTTCCGTTAGTGCCTCCCTCGCCACTCAGAGCCTGGGAAAGCGGCCCCTAGGGGGCAGCCTCAGCCATCTACCAGCTCCTTGCACCGGCAGGTGCAGAAGGAGAGCGTCGCCTCTAGAGCCCCTCCTCCAGGAGCCTGGCAACAGAGGCGGCGTTCTCACCAGCAGTCCCAGCAGCGGTCTTTCACTCCTGGAGGCGATCTGAGGAACGTACTCCAGGGAGGGAGGCTGCTGGGAAGAAGTCCTAGCTTCGGCTGGACTTCCAAGAGCGGTCCCCCCCGTGGGGGAGCAACCGAGGTTGCTTCCTCTGCGGCGCTCTGGGGAAATCGAGGTAATCCCGCCGTCTATGACGCTTCGGGCCCCATCGATTTCCCGCGAACGCATGCTGCTCCAGCCGCCTCCGGAAGGACTTGCGGCTGGGCAGCTAACGCGTCCGCACATAGAGAATCGTTCCCAACCACTTCCTGCCGGTCATCCGCTTCAGGGGGTTGGGGACGACGCTCGTGTAACACCCGAAGCCAGCCTCGAGAGGCTGGTTCCCTGAGTAGAGTATCTCGGCGCATGAAAATGCCTTCCGAATATTTCTACATGGGTCCTGCGTACTGTAGACAAAGAGCAGGGTCGGGTAAGGGAACTGGTAAAATCCTTGCTGGCGAAGGAAGCCTTAGGGTGCGTTCCTCCGCCAGAGAGGGAGTCCGGGTTCTACAGCCGGTACTTTATAGTTCTCGGAAGGGAAGGAGAGTGGCGTCCGGTAGACCTGAGGTATTTGAATCGGTCTCTGAGGAGGCTCGGTTTCAAAATGCTCATGGTCTCCATCATCGTGAGTTAGATCCAGTTCGAGGACTGGTTCGTCACGGTAGATCTGAGGGACGCATACTTCCATATCTTCATCCTTCCATGTCACAGGAAGTTCTTGAGGTTCGCTTTCGGGGGCGAGGCGTACCAATATCGAGTGCTTCCCTTCGGTCTAGCTCTTCACCCACGCACATTCACAAGGTGCATGGATGCAGCTCTGGCTCTATTGAGACTCCAGGGCATCCGTGTGCTGAATTATCTCGACGACTGGCTCATATTGGCCCAGTCGTACGGGATGGCAGTTCGGCATTGAGGTGTCGCTCTGGCCCATATGAAGTGCTTGGGGCTGAGACTCAACACAACAGGTGTGTTGATGCCGTCCCGGAGGACTATGGTTCTAGGGATCGTATGGGACTCGACGACGGTGCGGGCATAATTGTCTCCCGCGCGAGTCGAGACCATACTGGCGATGGTCTCAGAAATTAGGCTAGGCCACAGCATCACTGTAGAGCACTTTCAGGAAGTGCTGGGGCTCAGGGCAGCAGCGTCCAACGGGATACCCTTTGGCCTGCTGTACATGAGACCTCTACAGTGGTGGCTGGAAACCAAGGGGTTTCCCCCAGAGGGAATCCTTTCCGTATGATCAGGGTAACGCGCAGATGCCTTCGTTCCCTAGTTATATGGAAGAAACCTTGGTTTCTGTCCCAGGGGCCAGTGTTGGAGCGTCCTGTTGCCGGAAATCCGCTTCAACAGACGCCTTCCTCACTGGCTGGGGCGCGGTCATGGACGGCCGCTTTGGGGGAAAGTCCTAGCTTTGGCTGGACTTCCGAGAGCGGTTCCCCCCGTAGAGTGGCAACCGAGGTTGCTTCCTCTGCGGCGCTCCGGGGAAATCGAGGTAATCCCGCCGTCTATGACGCTTCGGGCCCCATTGATTTCCCGCGAACGCATGCTGCTCCAGCCGCCTCCGGAGGGACTTGCGGCTGGGCGGCTAACGCGTCCGCACATAGAGAATCGTTCCCAACCACTCCTGCCGGTCATCCGCTTCAGGGGGTTGGGGAGGAGGCTCGTGTAACACCCGAGGCCAGCCTTGAGAGGCTGGTTCCCTCAGTAGATTATCTCGGCGCATGGAATGCCTTCCGAATATTTCTACATGGGTCCTGCGTACTGTAGAAGAGCAGACATCCTGTCGAGGCAGGGGCTGAGGCCCGGGGAGTAGCGACTCCACCCAGGGGTGGTGGCGTCTCGAGGGACGTCCCACTGTCCACTGTGGTGTTCCATCACGCATCCAGCCCCGCTGGGGTTGGATGCCATGGTTCAGACGTGGCCGAGGCTGCGTCTGTACGCTTTTCCCCCGATTGCTCTGCTCCCGGGAGTCCTGGACAGAGTCCGCCAAAAGGGGGTCAGCCTACTTTTAGTAGCACCCCGTTGGCCGACGCGAGTTTGGGTCTCGGATATCACAGCTTTGCTGGCAGGTCCTCCATGGCAGATTCCTCTGAGGAGGGATCTCCTATCTCAGGCAGGGGGCACTATATTTCACCCCCGGCCGGAGGTTTGGAACCTTTGGGTCTGGCCCTTGAGGGGGTCAGGTACCTAGATATTGGCCTGTCGGCAGAGGTGATAGAGACCATACTCAGTTCTAGGGCTCCATCTTTCAGGAGACTGTACAGCCCCAAGTGGTGAGCCACTTGGTGCAGGGAGCGTGAGGTGGACCCAGTTAACTGGCCGGTGGCTTCAGTGCTGGAGTTCCTCCAAGATCGTTTCTCTGCGGGTCCAACCCCGTCCACACTCAGGGTGTCCGTGGCTGCCATAGGCTTTCCACACTCCTTTGGGTGATGGGCTCGGGTAGACACCATCTGTTGTACAGTTACCCTGTGGGGCTGGGAAGATGCGGCCTGTGGCTCGTTCCAGAGTTCCCAGCCTGGAATCTGGCAGTGGTTTTCGAAGGCTGGCTGAGGCCCCCTTCGGACCATTGGAGTCGGAGGAACCAGGGAACTTAGGATTGGCAGTTCCTTGGTTCTTCAGGCATTACATCCCCCGCCTCACGTGACGGCGGAATAAGAGACCTTCACTGTGAAGCACTTTTGAGTGCTGGGGCTCAGTTCAGCAGCGTCCAAGGGAGACCTTTTGACCTGCTGCACGTGAGACCTTGACAGTGGTGGTTGGAAACCAAGGGGTTTCCCCCAGAGGGAGTCTTTTTCGTATGATCAGGGTAACGCGCAGATGCCTTCGTTCCCTAGTTATATGGAAGAAACCTTGGTTTCTGTCCCAGGAGTCAGTGTTGGGAGCGTCCTGTTGCCGGGAAACCGTTTCAACAGACGTCTCCCTCATTGGCTGGGGCGCAGATGGCGCTTGGGTTCCCCAGTCCTAGTTGTGCCCGGCCTCCGGCTTCACACTAGGGCAGGCACTACCCTCGGTAAGGTCCCAAGGGTCAGTTTGGGAGCGTCCTGTTGCCGGGAAACCGTTTCAACAGACGTCTCCCTCATTGGCTGGGGCGCCGAAGGCGCTTGGGTTTCCCTAGTCCTAGTTGTGCCCGGTCTCCGGCTTCACACTAGGGCAGGCACTACCCTCGGTAAGGTCCCAAGGGCCAGTGTTGGGAGCGTCTTGTTGCCGGGAAACCGTTTCAACAGACGCCTCCCTTCATCGGCTGGGGCACGGAAGGAAAAGGAGTGGAGAAGTTTCTCCCTAAGGTGCTGGCGCTAGGGTACTCAAGTCCTAGTTGTGCCCGGGCTCCGGTTTCACACTAGGGCAGGCGCTACCCTCGGTGTGGGCTAGTGGGTACTCGTTCCCCAAGTGTCTAACCAGACGCAGTGGGAGTTCCCTCGAAAGGGAACTGCTCGGGTTACGACTGTAACCCTTGTTCCCTGAGTAGGGAACGAGCACTGCGTCTCGTCACCACACCTCGGCACGCCTGGAGCGCATGCTTCAGAGCAATAGCTGCCGTTTCAATGCGCCGGCTCGCCCTTTATACTTCCGGGTACGCCGTCACGATGACGTCATCACGCACGACCAATCAGATTGGACTAGTTTCTATACGGACTTCAGATTCGCTAGTGCTTAGGGAGTATCCCCCAAGTGTCTAACCAGACGCAGTGCTCGTTCCCTACTCAGGGAACAAGGGTTACAGTCGTAACCCGAGCAGTTTTTAAAACAAAAATATTTTCATGAAACAAAATTTAAAGACTCCAGTCTTTTCTTAAATTAAATGATGCCATAAAAAGCCATACATGACAAGAAATGTTCACTGACATGATTCCCACTGAAACACGTTTACAAAACTCAGATTAATGTGTGCTAATATGTTGCTTATTTAGTTAAAGCCAACTACATTTTAATTCCACTAGATTTAGCCTACTCTAATAACATTACAAGCGACACATTTTAGGGAGTTTTTATTTTATTGTTAGATTGAAACTGAAAGAGTTTACCGGTGCATTAGCCTACGTCGCATAGTTACCAGTGTAAGTCCGTATTCCACTCTGATCATGTGACAGAAAAGAAACCCTCTTAAGTTGTCATTTTTAGTAACTATATTGTTGAAACAGCATTTTAAATGTGATATTCATGGCATGTAGCTATTAATGTTCAGTGTGGTTTACAAAAATGCTCTATTCTTAATTTTAGCATTTTATTTGTGGGAAGACATCATTTATTTGCTTGAGCAGTAAAAACCTTAAGAACAAATCAAAACAACGTGATTTTTTACATACTTCAATAGAATCACCTACGAATTTATACAAAGCATTCAAATGTTATTATATAATAATGTTTCTAATTATAAGTCACCACATTATCTAAATCAAGCAAGTACATATTCAACTTTCAAAAACTCAAATAAAGACATACAGAAAATACCAATATGTTTTCAGAATTCTCAGCAAAATAAGTGATTTAAAAAAAAACAACTGAGATTGTGAATCTAAATGAATAAGGTGCTAATTTTCATATGGCAATGTTTTATTGCTTCATTTCTTGTCAAGCTATCACAAAAAAAATGCCTTTTTGTCAGTGAAGAGACATTAACTTGCTTTAACAGTAGGCTACAATAAAACAAAAGTAAAAACAAAAGTAAAAAAAAAGCATCATGTTTATGTATATTGCATTTACAAGGCAGATGCATTTACCTTTATGATGCTATTTTCTCTTATCAATCAGCTAAATAACCACAAAATAAAAACATTCATCTTCTGATTCTGTAACTTGAGCCACAATTCAATTTAACATTCAGATCATACATTCATATAATTCAGAGGAACAAACATAGAAAATCCTGAAACGAACCTTTTTAAGTTCAACCTTCAACATTTTTAAGCTTGCCAATAATATTCCTCATTTCTATTTAGCAAATCAGATATTTACACCCTACTTAAGATTATTATGAGAACTTGTCTCTTCATTACTATCATTAGTCTCTGGAGCTTACTTTTGCCCTGTTTTATTGTTTGAACTGCATTGACAGTTTTCATTTGCATCATGTTCATCTTCATTATTTTTGTTTGAACTTGTTTTGACCAGCTGATCTTTTCCATTTTCTTCATTTAGCATCTCTTTGACATGATTAGTGGCATCTATTTGGTTCCCTTCATTTGCGCTATTGTCTTTATTCTCTGTAAACTGGCTAAAGTTTTCATTTTTGCTATGCACCTGGATCATCTCTGGATTTTCCTTTCCACTTTTGTTTTCTGAGTAGAATTGTCTGTCCTCATTTGCCCCCTGATCACTTTCAAAAATTTCCCCCGTCATTTTGTGTGGAGTATCTGGCTTATCTATGCTCTGGTGATCTTTTTTACCAGGTGTCTCACTTTCCATCCCTTCAGGAGGAGGATTGGCATCTATTTTGTTCATTTCATCTGTGCTCTCATGGGGCTTCACCCAGTTTTCTTGGGGCTTGGAATGCTCTTCATTACTTTCTTTACTCGTCTCTTGATCTTGCTTTTCTGTTCTTATCTTGTTCTTATCTGGATCCTGTTCATCTTTATTATTTTTGTCTGAACCTGTTTCGACTGTTCTCTCACTGGTTTCCCTTTGCTGCCTATCTTTTGCAGCTCTATTCTTTGTAAGCTGGCCAACGTCTTCATTTTCGCGATATACCTCTCCTAATGTATTGGCATCACCAACACTCATCTTGTGGTTATTGTTTACACTTTCATTTGGATCCTGTTCAACTTCATCTACCTCACCTGACAACAACTTCTTAGGGCCCCAGACAAACTCTTCTCGGGGTTTGAAATTCTTAAAGGCAAATCTAACCAGCTCTCGTCTCTCTGATTTTTTCAATACAGTAAACATAAAGTAATCTAGTACACTTTGTTTCACACGCTGAAGTTGTTTCATCTCAAGAGTTTCATGGAGGAAGAACTTGACCAGTGGGGCCTGGTAGTGCTGCAATCCTAGAGTCCCCAAACACTTCAGGATGCGTGTGATGCGCAGGTTGTTGTGTGTATATCTGCAAAATCAAAGAAAAATACTTTTTTGTACTGAAACAACATCACTGAAATTCAACAAAAAGGAAAAACATGACAGTAAAAACCTGTTCAGGTTGCTAAAGCGTTCCTCCCAGTTATGGGCACGTTCCACCTCTCCTGTTGATTCGTTGACCAAGCGTATACCATAAAAATCCAACATGAGCTTATATGATATCACCAATTTCCCCTTTGCTTCTTCATCTTTACGAAAAAGCTGGAAATCAATTGATCAGATTTAAACATATATATATATATATATATATATATATATATATATATATATATATATATATATATATATATATATATATATATATACACACTCACCTAAAGGATTATTAGGAACACCTGTTCAATTTCTCATTAATGCAATAATCTAATCAACCAATTACATGGCAGTTGCTTCAATGCATTTAGGGGTGTGGTCCTGGTCAAGACAATCTCCTGAAATCCAAACTGAATGTCAGAATGGGAAAGAAAGGTGATTTAAGCAATTTTGAGCATGGCATGATTGTTGGTGCCAGACGGGCCGGTCTGAGTATTTCACAAACTGCTCAGTTACTGGGATTTACATGCACGACTATTTCTAGGGTTTACAAAGAATGGTGTGAAAAGGGAAAAACATCCAGTATGCGGCAGTCCTGTGGGCAAAAATGCCTTGTTGATGCTAGAGGTCAGAGGAGAATGGGCCGACTGATTCATCCTGATAGAAAAGCAACTTTGACTGAAATAACCACTCGTTACAACCGAGGTATGCAGCAAAGCATTTGTGAAGCCACAACACACACAACCTTGAGGCGGATGGGCTACAACAGCAGAAGACCCCACCGGGTACCACTGATCTCCACTACAAATAGGAAAAAGAGGCTACAATTTGCACGAGCTCACCAAAATTGGACAGTTGAAGACTGGAAAAATGTTGCCTGGTTTGATGAGTCTCGATTTCTGTTGAGTCATTCAGATGGTAGAGTCAGAATTTGTCGTAAACAGAATGAGAACATGGATCCATCATGCCTTGTTACCACTGTGCAGGCTGGTGATGGTGGTGTAATGGTGTGGAGGATGTTTTCTTGGCACACTTTAGGCCCCTTAGTGCCAATTGGGCATCGTTTAAATGCCACAGCCTACCTGAGCATTGTTTCTGACCATGTCCATCCCTTTATGACCACCATGTACCCATCCTCTGATGGCTACTTCCAGCAGGATAATGCACCATGTCACAAAGCTCGAATCATTTCAAATTGGTTTCTTGAACATGACAATGAGTTCACTGTACTAAAATGGCCCCCACAGTCACCAGATCTTAACCCAATAGAGCATCTTTGGGATGTGGTGGAACGGGAGCTTCGTGCCCTGGATGTGCATCCCACAAATCTCCATCAACTGCAAGATGCTATCCTATCAATATGGGACAACATTTCTAAAGAATGCTTTCAGCACCTTGTTGAATCAATGCCACATAGAATTAAGGCAGTTCTGAAGGCGAAAGGGGGTCAAACACAGTATTAGTATGGTGTTCCTAATAATCCTTTAGGTGAGTGTATATAAAATATCACAGCTTCTGAATTTGAGACTGACGTTTCCTCCAAAAACCTGACAAATCCTGTCAGGCAAATACTTTTTAAGCTGGTTGGTACATATAGTTGAAAAACCTAATCTAAAATACAATTGTATGTTTTAAACTGACCTTTATTTCCTTTTTTGTGAGCACATGTGCATCCCAATTAACCCCTCGCTCTTGTATTGGAAACAACCTGCAAAGTATTGATTTGGTTAGTTGAATGATAGTCATTTAAATGTTCCAAAACACTTTCAGGGTATAGAATAGTTGAGAAAGAGCTCAGGAATGAGGTGTAACAGGATCTAACCATTGAATGTAGGAGTGACAGTTTTCCAGCGAGCGATAATCACCCCACCACTTCTTGTGAAATTCATCAATGTGAACACCTGCGTGAACAAAGGTAATATGTTAAAGCATTTGCCTTGATTAAATGACACTTGTATTAGACAAACAAAAATAAATTGTGTTATTTAAATAGAGAATGAGCACAATGCCATACCATCAGGTGAAGAGTTTAAGTGACCATGGTAAAAATCCAGGTTATAGAAGCGGCCCTTGACAACAACAAAACAAACAAAAAAATAAACAATGAATATAATGCTATAATCAACACTTTTCACGATTAGTCATTCTCGACAGCTGTAATAGTAAAAACGCAGTTAAAACTTATTTCATACGTTGGCCAATCATAGCAATGATTTACATTAGTTTCACAGCAGACACACCCCTTCCAACAGAACGTTCAAATCAGAGGGCGAAAATTAGGGAAGAAAATGGCATTTTATTTAAAAATGATGACGATTTTTGAAATAAAATCATATTTACTTTATAACCTAAAGAAACATTATTAAAAAAATCTGTTCATAAACACTTTAATGTTTTTACTAGTACTTACCGGTATTTAAATGTCAGAAACATAAAATGAATATTAGGTTGTTTAATACACTGTACATCTCCTGAGGGAGGGAACGGAGACACCACATCGGACTGACCAACCCAATCTCACGACAATTCGCACATATTTTACGAAGTGGCTAATTCGTACGAGGAAGTACATATGGAATGTTTCGGGGGTGGCCCATCAAAGATGGAAAGACACAGTATTCCATGTAGGAGCTACCGTAGAAAAACACATATGGGATCCCCTCTGGGTCACACATTTGGTACCCAGCCTAGTACCGGTTCTCATGGATATAATGGATGTAGGCCTGGTGCCAGATGCTCTGCCACGTCTGGCTGTCGAGAGGACTCGACAAGTTTTGCTCTGGAGGATATAAGCTCAACAGCTCAGGGCACAGCAAGCCAACATTGAGCCGGGCCTCTCTGTGCTTCTACCTGTTTGAGGTGAGAACACAGGAGGATACCGACTCTACACGGAGGCAATATAATCTAGCAAACATGTTTGGTGTTGCCCAGCTCTACAGATATCTGTCAGCGTGGCGCCCCGTGTCAGCGTCCAGGAGGATGCAACACTTCTGGTAGATTGAGCTCACAACTTGAGCGGGCAAGGCACACCTTGTGCTTGATAAGCCAAGGTAATGGCATCCACTATCCAGTGGGCCATCCTCTGCTTGGAGACAGCCTTTCCCTTCTGCTGGCCTATGTAACAGACAAAGAGCTGCTCTGAGGTCCTGAAGCTTTGTGTTTTGTCCACATACAGACACAGAGCGCAGACGGGACACAGCAAAGCCAGCGCTCGGTCTGCCTCCTCCGGGGTGGGTACCTTGGGCACATAGCCATCCCTTTGACATGATTAATGGCATTATTTGGTTCCCTTCATGTGTGCTATTGTCTTTAATCTCTGTAAACTGGTTCAAGTTTTCATTTTTGCTATGCACCTTAGAGCCATCATCCTCATCCTCCTCCTCCTCATCATCCGGCCTGAACTATAGGAACGATTTGTTGACCAAAAAGGCCTGCAGGTCCCATACCCTCTTGATAGAAGCCAGTGCGATCAGCAACAAGGTCTTCATATACAGAATCTTTAGCTCTGCTGACTGCAAACGCTCAAATGGGGCATTCTGAAGTGCTCTAAGCACCAGAGCAAGGTCCTAAGAGGGTTACAAGGAGGAGGGTTGAGGAGTATTTAACTGGAACCTGACGACCAGGTTGTGCTTCCCAACTGACTTACCTCCTATGGGGTTATGATATGCAGAGTACACTTTGAGGATGGAGGGAGACAGCATTCGCTCCAACCTTTGCTGCAGGAAGGAAAGCATGGCACTGATTGAACATTTTCAGGCGTCTTCTTGGCGAGAAGAACACCACTCAAACTAACAGGTTCCACTTCAAGGCATAAGCATGTGCTTGAGCTGAAGTGATGGTGTTAACTACCTCTTGGGTAGGGCTGTGAATCTTTGGGTAGACAGTGTATTGATTTGATTCACGATTCATAGGTTTTCAATACGATTCAAGAACGATTCAATTCGAGACGATTCACATTAGAATTCAATGCGACTCGATTAATTTGATTCGATTCTGCGTTTTTTTAATATGTATTCATAGGATTATTTAAATGCGTCCCCCAATGTGTCTTAGTCAGGGTGCAAATTACACAGCGACCTTCAGGGGTCAGGAAGTGGGGCAGTTTGTACTGCTAAACAAAAGTTTGTACATTGCTAATGATAGTTCATGTTAGTTGATGCTATTATTATTAACTTTGTTTTAATAGCCTACAAAAATTGGCATTTGTAGAAATTTACACAAGCCAAATTTTAAAAAGGCTTTAAAAGTATTGTTAGCTTATCATGCTAACTATTGTGTAGGATAGTGTTAATGGCTACACAACCTTATTAAAGTGTTCCAGGTACATTAAACATACCATGCTTCCATGGAGAGAATATCATGCACTTTTCCAAATAATCCTAAACTAAGTTTTCTTCATGGAATATTAAGAAAAGCCCCCATTGTTCTCTTTATATGGAATATTTTTCTTATGATGATTCTAAAAGAAAAAGCAGTTTCCTTTGTACATTTAGTTTAATGACATTAAGTTTAATTTAATTTAATTTAATTTATAATTCATCTAAGGCAAATACAAGTAACGTATGATCAGAGCCGAACAGCCCTATACGCTCACTACGCAAGCTGCGTAGGGCACCGCAAATTACTCAAGGCCCCGCCTCCCCCTCGTGTCAAAGCGAGTCAATCAATTTTTACAACATCGATGATAAAATGAAGCGGAACTATCCTTCTGGTCATGAAAAGAGGAAAAAATAGAAAAGAAAAAAACACCATGAGAGTGAATTACGGGAACAGCAATCAAGTAAACTTGTGTTCTCTCCTCTCCAAGTTCGATGTCAGCAAATAACAGTAAAGTTAAGTTGATGTGCATCTCTCTTCTTCTAGCTTGCTAATGCCAGCCACTTTCATGGCTGTGTTCTGTGACTTTGTGCCTGAGAAATAAAATTATTTATTATTTTTTTGATAAACGACAAAGGGCAAAGGTGTTTGTTTACTGCAGCTCGGAAAAGATAACATGAACATGCATTCATATGCGCGTACACGAAATGAAACGCGCATTTTCCAGCAGAAATATCTGCGTGGAGACCACACAGACAGAACAATATATGGGTGTGATGGTCCTCCTCCTCATCATAAGTGGACATAAGTGGCTACGTACTTGTAAAACAAGATAATGCTTATCTAGTCTTAGACAATGTTTAGTTACAACTTTAAACTACTGCACAAAGTATGCAAGATGTATTGACAATTTGACATTGATTGACTATTGATTTATAGGCTATATTAAATTTAAAATGTTGATGTTGATTAGCTGGACATACTGGTCAATATGGTTGCACATCCCTCAGTAAACAATAACCATAAATCAAATATTGCTTTAACATGCATAATATAAAACACAGTAGCATGCTATGGCAAGCCATTTTAGCTTTTATTCATTAAAAGTTTATTCATTTTTGATATAAAGAATTAAATGTTCACTATTTGCAATGTGAATTCTTGATATCAACACAATGATGTCATAACTCACAGAGATTCTTGTTCCCTTTCGTTCAGTCACTACGACGTACGTTAGTGACTAACGAATGGGGGTTTCGCTTAGAAGCCTATCATCTTCGAGAATTCAACAGCGCCCAATGGCAGTGCCAATGCCATGGGCATGCGGAATTTGCATGCGTAACTCCGCCCCACCCTGTGGGTATATAAGGAAGTACGCTGGCAACATCGCATTATGTTTCTGCTTTGGAGCCAAGAGCATCTCTTCACTCCTACAAGCCTGAATTCTGAAGTCCTCTCTTCAGTCTTCGAGACGAGCGGTTCTCCAGGGTGTTGGTGTGACGGCGCATTCCAGCGATCTCGCATTGCCTGCCTGCTGATCTGTGCAGTGATCTGCAACAGCTGTGTGTGTTTTCCCTGGGCGCTTCGGCACTCTGCAGAGCTTTCCTCTCACAAAAAGAGCTTGCGCGTGGCACGTCTTTTTCAAGACGGTTCGCCCGTGCACTTCCGGGTGCGATCGATCTCCGTTGCTGTCTATGGGCACATTCACTGCTCGACGTGTTTGGGCTTCAGCACGTTCGGGCAGTGATTGTGGATGTGTCATGTTCCCACTGCGGGAACGTGACCATCGCGATGTCGCGGTCGAGACTCAGTGATCTCCGCGAGGAGAGAGAGTCCCCTCTGCCACACCCCAATCTACCGTCTCTGAGAGAGGTGGTACTTTGGCTGGTGGCCAGGGTGACCTGAGGGCGGTGCGTGGTATAAGAACCCCGACGATCATTCCTCGGGCCACGCCCCCTTCTCGCACATCGCTTCCCGCGAGTGCTGGACTGAAACAGCGGCCCGTCTCTGACGCCTCGTTCGTTTCGTTCACACTCCAGATAGCGGCGAGATGTCGATCGCCGCATCCCAAGGTGGGCTAGATCCTTTGGGGATGACGATTAGGTTGTGCTCCGCCTCCGGGTGTGTCAGCACTGCCTGATCTGACCTAGAGTTGATAGCCATGTTATCTCGGGCAGCCGCGAGCCTCGCGCTGGTGTGGAACTCCGCCCAGTCGCAAGTGCTCGTGGTTGCGCGATCGGTTTTTGTGGGCGGCACCCGACAGCTGTTGGGCCCCGCCCCCAATGCCTTTCACTCCCGAGGTGCATGAGGAGATCACGCGGTCCTGGAAGTCCCCGTGCTTCCCGTGACCGTTTGGTGGCCTCCTCCGCCTTCTCTGCCCTTGATGGGGCCGCGGCCTAGGGTACACTGGGCCCCCCCCCCCACTGTTGAACAACTCTGTTGCGCACTACGGTGTCCACAGAGGGCTTTGACGTGGTGTGGCTGTCCTAAGCACCCTCCCTAAGCCTGTGGGCTCGTCTACTTCGGTGGCGTGGTCCTGCAGTGCTATGGGGTAGGCCGCCGCCCCTTTGCACATGCACAAGGGTGGAGCTGACCCAGGGCTCTTTTTTGAGCTGCGTGCCGCCACTGATCCCGCCCTCTGGGTGGTGAAGGTCGCCACACGCTCCCTCGGTCAGGCGATGTCCACAGCTGTGGTCCGGGAGAATTTCCTGGCCTTACCTGGTGATATGGGGGGGTTGACTGAGTCCGCCTCCTCAACTCGCCCATATCCCAGGCTGGCCTCTTCGGCGGCGCGGCTGAGAACTGCGCCCAACAGTTCTCGGCCGCCCCAGAGCAGACTGAGGCTGTAACACGTACTGCCCCGGTGGCTGGCTGCTGCACCAGCCGCCGGCCCAGTCGCCTCAGTCCGCTCGCCGCCGAGGGCGCCCTCCCTCCTCCCGTCCGGCCCCAGCAGCAGCCTTCTCCGGGCCGCACTGTGGAGGTGGTTGCAGGATGTCGCCCAGGCTGACTGGTGGACAACTCAGAGATGGGTTCCAGTTCTTTCCAGGGGATGGTTGCAGGGCCTCTCCTTCCCCCGGTGGAGGGCCGGGGGAAAATCCTTCCGCTGCTGGCCCCCGGGCTAGCAGCGCTTGGAAAGAACTCATGTTCCTGTCTCTGAGGACCCAGAGACCGGTGATGGCAGTGTGTGCCGCCTCCGGGCCGCGCCACTCTCGTCCCTCTCTCTCGCCAGCCTCCTCTCAGAGCAGACCCCAGTGGAACGTGCGTCCTTCCCTGGTCTCCTCTGTCAGGACGCAGCAGTTAACCGTGCCCCCGCACCGGGACGCCCAACAGCCTCCCATGTCCGGGCCGGTAACGCTGCCTCGCTGCCCCACCCTGGGTACGTCTGTGGTCCGAATGACCCCGCTGGTGCAGTTCCTGGGAGTCTGGCTTCAGCTTCCGGGACTGTTCCGCTGGGTCACGAAGACCGTCAGGCGCGGCTACGCGATTCAGTTCGCGCAGGTTCCTCCCCGCTCTGGGGAGGCCGCCCGCTATGATGGGGCCTATCCCCTGTCATGCGTGCGGAGGTTGTCACCCTACTGGCGAAGGGTGCGATCAAGCCTGTCCCTCCAGCCGAAGTGAAGTCCGGCTTCTCAGCCCTTGCTTCATTGTACCCTAGGAAACCGGTGGGTTATGGCCAATCCTGGATCTGCCCGTCTTGAACCGATCCTTCTCAGGCTTCCGTTCAGGATGTCGGTAGCGAACGCCTCTTTGGACACGTTCGTCCGGTAGATTGGTTGCAGCGATCGACCTGAAGGACGCTTACTTCATGTCTCCTTCCTCGACGCGGACCGTTCCTACGGTTTGCTTCGAGGGGCGGACATTCAGTACGCAGTCCCCCCATTCGGGCAGCTCTGTCCCCTCGTGACTCTACGTAGTCTTCGAGGCAGCCCTTGCGCCACTCGGCAGCACGGGGTTCGCATCCTGAACTACTTCGATGACTGGCTCATACTGGGTCACTCTCGAAGCAGGTCTGCGGACACAGAGTCCAAGTGCTCCAGCACTTAGCCCGTCTGGGCCTTCGGGTCGACTGGGAGAAGAGCGACTCTGCCCCGTGCAGAGGATCTCCTTTCTCAGTCTGGTTTCAAACTCGGTCGCAGGTGCGTGCTGCTTACCAGCGAGCGCGCACATAGTCTCTGCTGACTTGCCTTCGTCAAATCTATTTCAGAGGCTCCTGGGGCATATGGCATCTGCAGCCGTGGTGACGCCGCTCGGATTGCTACATATGAGACCGCTTCAGCACTGGCTACGCGATCGAGTCCCGAGATGGGCATGACGGTCTGGCACGCTCCGGGTACAAGTGTCTCGGGCCTGCTTACAGACTCTCACCCCGTGGTCGAACCTCAAGTTTCTACGGACCGGAGTGTCCTTAGAACGAGTTTCCAGGCATCTTGTTGTGTCAACAGATGCATCATCCACGGGCTGGGGTGCCATGTGCAATGGACAAGCAGCCGCGGGCTCCTGGACAGGACCCCAGCGCCTTCTGCATGTCAATTGCCTCGAGTTACTGGCAGTACGGTTCGCCCTGCACCGCTTCCGAGCGTTGCTGAGGGGTCAACATGTACTAGTCAGGACAGACAACACGGCCGTAGTAGCGTACATCAACGGTCTACGCTCCCGCCGTATGTCTCAACTCGCCCGCCATCTCGTTTTATGGAGTCAGAAGCATCTGAGGTCCCTTCATGCTGTCCACATCCCGGGAGTCCTGAACCGTGCAGCCGACGAGCTCTCACGGCTTCAGCCACTTCCTGGAGAATGGAGACTCCATCCCCAGACGGTCCAGCTGATATGGGAACGGTTCGGCGACGCACAGGTAGACCTGTTGCCTCCCAGGACTCTTCCCATTGCTCCCTGTATTATTCCCTGACCTATGGTCAGCACGGATGCACTGGCGCACAGCTGGCCGTCGGGGCTACGCAAGTATGCGTTTCCCCCAGTGAGCCTTCTCGCACAGGTACTGTGCAAGATCAGGGAGGACAAGGAGCAGGTCATGTTGGTCGCCCCCGTTGGCACGGCCAGGCCTGGTTCTCAGAACTGCTACTCCTTGCGACAGCCCCTCCCTGGCCTATTCCTCTGAGTCAAGACCTTCTCACTCAGAGACGGGGCACCCTTTGGCACCCGCGTCCAGTGTTCTGGAAGCTCCACGTGTGGCTTCTGGACGGGACGCGGCAGGTTTGAGTAGCCTTCCACCTGCGGTGGTCGCTACCATCACTTCCGCTAGAGCAGAGTCTACACGACACCTCTATGCGTTGAAGTGGAACCTCTTCGTCACATGGTGCTCTTCCCGCCAGGAAGACCCCTGGAAATGCCCGATTGGGTCCGTGCTATCGTTTCTCCAGGAGGGGGTGGAAAGAAGGCTGTCTCCTTCCACCCTTAAAGTGTATGTGGTCGCAATATCTGCCTACCACGATCTCCTGGGAGACAAAAAGGTAAGTCAGCATGACCTGATCATCAGGTTCCTGAGGAGGGCGAGGAGACTGAATCCTCCTCGCTCTCCTCTCGTACCCTCTTGGGACCTCTCAGTAGTCTTAAGTGCTCTGCAGAGGCCTCCCTTTGAGCTTTTGCGGTCAGCTGAGATTAAATTCTTGTCTATGAAGACGGCTCTGCTGACCGCATTGGCCTTGCTTAAGAGGGTCGGGGACCTGCAAGCATTTTCGGTTGACGAAGCGTGCCTTGAGTTCGGGCCGGCTAACTCTCACGTGATCCTGAGACCCCGGCCCGGATATGTGCCCAAGGTTCCCACCACTCCGTTCCGAGACTATGTGGTGAACCTGCAAGCGCTGCCTTTGGAGGAGGCAGACCCAGCCTTGGCATTGCTCTGTCCAGTACGTGCTCTCCGCGCCTATGTAGACAGTACGCGATGTTTCAGGACCTCAGACCAGCTCTTTGTCTGTTATGGTGGAGAGCGGAAGGGAAGTGCTCTCTCAAAGCAAAGGTTGTCTCACTGGATAGTGGACACCATTGTTTTGGCTTACCAGCAGCAAGGTCGACCATGTCCCCTTGGGGTCAGGGCACACTCCACCTGGAGTGTGGCCTCCTCTTGGGCTTTAGCACATGGCGCCTCGCTAACAGACATCTGCAGAACTGCAGGCTGGGCGACACCAGACACATTCGCCAGATTCTACAATCTCCGAGTGGAGCCAGTGTCCGACTATGTACTCGCCCCTACGGGTGGCCGGTAATGGGCCAGGCTCAGGTGTCTTCGCTTGCTCGCCATTCCACTCCACGGACTGGATACGTGCGATTATTTTTCCTCAGGTGAGCTCCCCGAGAGCCCTGAGCTCCTCCAGCACTGCTTATGCCGACATCAGTTCAGTCTGCCCTTCGAGCCCAGACCCTCATGTCCGGCCAGGTGCTCCGTGTGCATGGTTCCCCTCCGGCGACCCCCACACGAGTATTTCCACCGTAAGCCTCCTCAGCGAGCAGGTGTCTTTCCCTTGGCAAGTCCCTGCCGCCCCTAGGGTTAAAAATCCACCTTCGGCTGGTACCCTAGAGATCTTCCATATGCAGCCCTTAGCGGGTCATATGTGTATTCTTAAGTCCTCCCTACGGGTAGGCATCTTGGCATTCCCTCACTGGGATATGCTTCCCAGTGTACCTTGGTAATCCTGTGATAAGTGGGAGTCCTTCGTCCGTACTAGTCTTACGACAGGGTACTCACACTTACGCAGGGCACTGGATGACAGCTGAGTGGCGTTGTTGTATTGGAACCCCCATTCGTTAGTCACTAACGTACGTCGTAGTGACTGAACGAAAGGGAACGTCTCGGTTTCGTATGTAACCCTCGTTCCCTGAGGAGGGAACGGAGACGTACGTTTCCTTTGCCACGTCAGCTGTGTTGCTGGTATGCGGAGTTCAGTCTTGGCTCCTGCAGCAGTAACATAATGCGATGTTGCCAGCGTACTTCCTTATATACCCACAGGGTGGGGCGGAGTTACGCATGCAAATTCCGCATGCCCATGGCATTGGCACTGCCATTGGGCGCTGTTGAATTCTCGAAGATGATAGGCTTCTAAGCGAAACCCCCATTCGTTAGTCACTAACGTACGTCTCCGTTCCCTCCTCAGGGAACGAGGGTTACATACGTAACCGAGACGATATCTGAATCACTAGTTCACTAGTTAAATATTACAAGAGCCAAGCCATAGTATAATTAGTATTTTATATTTGAAAATGTATAAAAGGAAATCCCAATTAGAAAAAATTTAATGGGTCTGATGCAGCTTATAAAATTAGTTATCTATTATTTGCAGGTGCTATGCTTAAGTTTGTCAGTAGCCAGTACAAGCACAGACTCAGTTGATCCACATCCAGCCTCATCCAGTACTAGCACAGACACAGTACAGCCAGCTTCACCAACAGTAAAGCCGTCTTCAGCAAGTAACACAGTGACAGACCCAGGTGAAGTACAGGCAGCCTCAGCCAGTAGCACAAACAGCCAGCTTCAGCAAAAAACAGTAAAGCCGTCTTCAGCAAGTACTAACAATGGCAAATGTTTTACATAGCTCACGGGTCAGGTAGGAGGGCCCCTTAGCAGAATTTTGCTTAGGGCCCCAGGGAGTTCGGGATAAGCTCTGCGTATGATAACAGTAGCTATAACATGCCGTATAACATAACTAAATTAATCTCTGTGTCAGTGCTGCTAGTCAAAGAGCGACTGTTTTGAACATATGTGTGATACATTTGAAGGGTTAATATTCACAATAAAATCACTAACTGATTGGCTGGACAGCACTATCTGAGACGTTTCATTCATAGGATTTTAGAAATTAACTCATGGGCCACATTAGGAGGTAGATATAATGATGACAGTATAATGCAATGATGTTTAATTAACAAGGTTTGGGAGGAGCACATTCAGATAATTGACACAAGTGGAGAGCACTCAGCTAATCAACAATAAGAGGTATATATACGCAGCAGTCTTACCTCCGTTTTATTGACAGTTTATCAGCACGGACGGCATTTCTGGCAGTTCGCCCGCCCGCCAACTCACGCGGTATACATGGCTCCACACACCGCTCGAAGCAATTCTACAATGCTAAAAGGTTTTCCTTACACATTTCTAAGCTACCTAAAAAAAACCTTTCGGCCGCTTCCATCAGCATTCACGGTACAATCATTTCTGCTTTTCCCGAGATGTAATCGTGTCTTTGCCACGATTCACAGTCGCCATTCTGTCTTCTAACAATTCTAATCGATTCACAAACTTCAATAATCGATGTCCTAAAGGCATGTTAATAACATGGTGTTTTTGGAATTATGACGACAGAGTCAATTGCGAGAGCCACGCTCGGACAGTGTAAAGAGTGCACACCGCACAGACTTGCAACAGGGAAAACTACAACAGTTCCTGTCTTAAGATAATGTATTGTTACCGGCACACATCAAGCTTTTCTTGCGATCTTGCCACCTCTGTGTACTACAGACAGATACTTTCCACACATGATGAGTCATCATGGACAAGCACGCAGTTTCCGTGGTGATGAACAACAAATATACTTGTTGGTAAAGCGAATTAACATATTGTGAGGCTAAATCACTAAAATGATGGCAATACAACAGCGCATATTACGCCAAACAGTCAGCCATTAGTTGGACCCAGCTGATAATCACTGCCTTTGATTCAATACTTCTCAACTTGATGATCACATAAGCTCGACCAAACAGGGCTCGACTCAATGCTACCATGCTACCACATGCGACTATAAATAGATATGTGTGAACTGTACAATGTATTTTGGAGCACCCGTTTTCTTAAATGTAACATCAATACCTTACAGTAGGGCAGGCTATATTGCATAACAAGCGTATCAATGATTATTCTAAGCCATTTTATATTTTTGGGGTGGAAAAACATATATCACGATACTGCAAACTTCAACGGCTATGATTTCATTAAATAAATGCTAGCGTTGACGTTTCAAAATCTGAATGTGGCGCTGTTGTGCATTCTACGGTCTTGCAAAACAAAGCTTCAGAATGCTTCAGTTCAGAGCAGTTCGCAATCAAGGAATAGCGCACATTTGTGCCAAGCGAATTCTTATAACAATGACGTTTTCTTTACTGGGATTATATCGCAATATGTTGTATACAGTTGTAAGACTGTATACTGTATCTCCCTCATATGAATTTGAATGAGCATCCTGCAATAGAGACAGAACGTATTTAGGCCACGCCCACACCGGAGGGGAAAACAATCTAACGCTCTCCATTGACTTTGCATTGCGTGAGGCTGCCTCCTTGTCATTTCGGGCTTATAACAAAAAACAGAACAATGTCTAAAAGCTGCTATGTGACAAAGTGTGCAGCAAACAAGCTAAAAAACACAGAAATAAGGTTTTATAAGCTGTCAACCCAAAAAAACGAACGTTTAAGGAGACAAAAGTGGATAAAGGCAATAAAACGTGAAGCTTCAGCAGGAATGGGTAAATTTTGGGGTCCTGACACTATTCCGACACAGTATTCCTATGTGTGCAGTAAACATTTTGTCACTGTTAAGTCAAATATCCAAATGTCAGTTTTATATATTATATTTCCTGTCGCTGAGATTACGTTCCCCTCCAGTGGGCGTAGTTCTCAGTGTAATATAACGTGTCGAGCTCTGTCTCAATGGCCTGTATCCACTTTTGTGTCCTTATAAAATTAGATTAGATTAGATTCAACTTTATTGTCATTACACAAGTACAAGTACAAGGCAATGAAATGCAGTTTAGGTCTAACCAGAAGTGCCATAGCAGCAAGTGCAGGATATATACAATGGTTGCGTAAGTGCAGGGCATAAAAATGTACTGAATATATATAAATATGTATAAGTAGAGAGATGGTTATTACTATAAACAGAACTGAATTTACAGATGAATATATACAGTGAATAAATATACAGATGGCTATTACTATAAACAGAATTTACAGGTGAATATGTACTATGAATATAATATACAGATGGCTATTACTTTGAACAGAATTTTACAGATAGAGGTATACAATAATATGTTAGGCAAGATGAGGAATATAGCAGTGGATTAAGTTAGTGCAATAAATTATGGACAGAGCTATCCGAAAGAAAGTGTAAAAGTGCAGTGGAAAGTGGTTGCATATTGCAGTTAGAAGTATGGTGCAAAATGCAAATGTAAACATTGGTACTGTAAATACAGTCGGCAGTGCAAATGAGCATATTCCAGTTAAGATATGGTGGTGCAAAATGCATAAGTAAACAGTTGTTACTGTAATAAACAGTCGGTAATGCAAATAACAAAGTGAAGGCAGATATAAGGTAGGAGAGTTAGCAGTTTATGAGGGAAGTGGATCAACGGTGGTTTGAGTTCAGTAAAGAGACAGCTCTGGGGAAAAAACTGTTCTTAAGTCTGCTGGTCCTGGTCCGGAGAATCCTGAAATGCCTGCCGGAGGGCAGGAGAGAAAACAGTCTGTGGGCTGGGTGAGAGGAGTCCTTGAGGATGCTGCGAGCTCGGTGCAGACAGCGTTTCTTCTGGATGTGCTCGATGGCAGGTAGTGGAGTCCCTGTGATGCGCTGGGCAGTTTTCACCACCCGCTGCAGTGCCTTGCGCTCCGCAACAGAGCAGCTCCCATACCATACTGCCACACAGTTGGTCAGGATGCTTTCTATTGCGCAGTGGTAAAAGTTCACCAGGATAGCCGAGGAGAGCTGATTCTTCCTCAGTGTCCTCAGGAAGAAGAGGCACTGGTGAGCCTTCTTGACCAGGCTGGAGGTGTTGGTCGTCCACGACATGTCCGCCGAGATGTGGATCCCCAGGAACTTGAAACTGAAGACACGCTCAACAGCCATTCCATTGATGTGGATGGTGTCGTGTGTGCCTCTTGACTCCTTCCTGAAGTCCACGATGAGCTCCTTCATTTTGGTGGTGTTGAGGAGCAGGTTATTATCAGCGCACCATGTGGCCAGGTGCTGGATCTCCTCCCTGTAGGCAGTCTCATCGTTGTTGCTGATGAGACCAATCACCGTAGTGTCGTCCGCAAACTTGACGATGGAATTAGATCCATACACAGGCTTGCAGTCGGAGATGAAGAGGGAGTAGAGAAACGGACTTAGCACACAGCCCTGTGGTACACCAGTGTTGAGTGTGATGGACGTGGAGCAGGTGGATCCTGATCGAACATTCTGGGGTCTGTCAGTTAGGAAGTCCAAAATCCAGTTACACATTGAAGTGTTGATGCCCAGGTCTCCAAGTTTGGCAATTAACTTGGATGGGATGACAGTGTTGAATGCTGAGCTGAAGTCAACAAACAGCATGCGTGCATAAGTGTTTTTACTGTCCAGATGGGTGAGTACAGAGTGCAGTGCCATGGAAACTGCATCCTCTGTGCTCCTATTGCTGCGATAGGCAAACTGGTGTGAGTCCAATGTGGATGGTATAGAGTCTTTTAGGTGTTCCAGGACCAGCCGCTCAAAGCACTTCATAACGATGGGTGTCAGTGCTACAGGGCGGTAGTCATTAGGGCACCTCGGGCTGGAGTGTTTCAGCACTGGCACAATGGAAGTGCGTTTAAAGCATGATGGTACAGCTGCTTGGGCAAGAGACAGTTTGAAAATGTCTGTAAAAACCCAAGCGAGCTGCTCCGCACATGGCCTGAGAACACGACCAGGGATGTTGTCTGGTCCAGCAGCCTTGTGCGCGCTGATCCGGCTCAGTGCCTTGCAGACATCTGTGGAGGAGAGTGTGATTGGTGGGTGGTCAGCTGAGGGTTTGAGCTTGGTGGCAGTTTCTCTGTTGTCTCTTTCAAAACGAGCATAAAAATAATTTAGCTCGTTCAGGAAGTTGACATCAGTGGCTGCGGGGGTGGAGTGGGTGGGTTTATAATCACTGATGGCCTGAATGCCCTGCCACATGCGTCGAGGGTCAGAGTTGGAAAAGTGTCCCTCTATCTTTTGCTT